>OZ038478.1:25994490-26056990 GCA_964036315.1 Acanthosepion esculentum
AAATTAACAGGAGATAAGTGATAAGATAACTGATAACTGACATCCATTAAACATGGCACGTGGAACTAGAACAATCTACCCCAGTGTGCGAAATAAACGGTTCAGTTCGACATTCCAACAACCTGAAGAAGGTCGGCGGAGCGTACAACAACCGAAACGCTGTAATAAATATGGCGACAAAGATGAGAATAGTCCGAATAATGTGAATTATATATATATATATATATATATATGTATATATATATATATATATATATATATATATATATATATATATATATATATATATGTAACGTAAATCATTCAAACGAAAAACAAATACTGAAGCTAATTATACGGCAAGAATCACTCTCGAAAACAATATTTAATAATAAAATACAATCAACTTCGAATCCGTTAATGCATGGTATGATCCTTGTTTACGTTACATAAATTGAATACGCACTACATAATTGATATATATATATATATATATATATATATATATATATATATATATATATATATATATATAAAAAAGTGAACATAGAAGTCAACAATTAGAGGCGACAGTCTGTTTCATGCTAGATGCACTCTTCGTGGCCTGACGCTTGCATCTAGCATGAAACAGACTGTCGCCTTTAAGTGCTGACTTCTATGTTCACTTTTATATTTACACACGCTCTATCTCTGATATTGAGCACTTTATCCCATAAATATAGCACACTTTAAGACTATATTTCAAGGTGCTGAGATTAAGTATTTTATTCTATTTTTTTTATATTTATACAAGTGACTTCATTTTGTGTCATAGAGTGTGTTATATCTATCCAAATCATCTGCGGACCCAAACACTTTGGATTAATCTATTAGACAATAACAAAAAATTAAGTCATTTTCTTGACAATGACTAATAGAAATCCTGAAAACAGAGATAAATGGGACAGTTCTTGCATACTCTATGTTTTTAAAAGAATTCACCTGTACACTCGCAAGAAATTTGTATAAAAGCTTACTCGCTGTGCTTTTAATTTCATATATATATATATATATATATATATATATATATATATATATGTATATATATATGTATATATATATATATGTATATATATATATATATATATATATATATATATATATATATATATATATATGGGATAACAATATATTTATTTTCATACCAAGAACAATTTAACGAAAAGGAGTATGAAAAAATAGAACAAGTTTACATTGATCCGCCAACATTAAGTGAAATTGCTTTAATCGATATTTCCACAGTAAAATTGCGTCCAGGTCCTGTGGTAGATAGTCTATTATGACAGAGTTGTATATTAAATATTCAATAATAAAAGTGATAGAAACACAACAAAAAAAAAGGAATCGAAATGAAATTGTCTAAATTATATACCCAAAATATATAAATTATACAGGGTGTCCATAAAAATAAATGTTATAAAGTTTAATGTACCTAGTTTTAAATTATAGCTAAAATAACTAATGTGATTTCAGGCAATACTGTAAATCAGTTGGCAATTTTTTTCCGTGAACTGCAAAATCGTATTACGCTTTGTATTACTAATGGACGACATGTGGAAACTTAAATAAAATTTCAATAAAACCTTAACAAATATACATTTACTTCCTTCTAATCCTTTTTACAAATTATTTCTATCGCAAATACAAATAGAGTTATACATCTTTTTAAAGTGCACAGGAACTTTATGGACACCCTGTATGCATATATATATATATATATATATATATATATGTAATTTTTTATTTTCTCCTCAGGAATTTTTATAATTTTAAACTTAATAGAGATTAGATTTAGATTTTAAAATGGGCAAGTTTTTACTTTTAATTTTAATTTCAAATTATGACATATAATTTAATACTTATTGGTTAGGATAAAGTCTATTTTACTATAACCCCAAATTTAAAGCTTTTAATATCTACTATAACCTTGCTTCGTTGTCGATCTTTTTGAATTCCCATATACTTTTATTTTGATTGGTCATTCTAGCATATGTAACAGCGTTTTCCCCTTGCGAAGGATCGTTAATTAATTTGAAACTTTTAAAACCATCTATTCTACATTCAACATCATCACTTGATAAGACACCGGATGTGTTGAAACAAAATGACTATTTCTGTAGTGATTTTATAACATATTTATGTGATAATTTTTAAATAAATAAAAAAAAAATATATATATATATATATATATATAATATTTTATTTATGTATCCTAAAAGTGGAAGGACGAAACGTGTCACACGGAAACTTTTTTTCATTTTTTCATAGTTGTTACCTCTATTCTATCTATCTAG
The DNA here is from genome assembly GCA_964036315.1 of Acanthosepion esculentum. Lineage (NCBI taxonomy): Eukaryota > Metazoa > Mollusca > Cephalopoda > Sepiida > Sepiidae > Acanthosepion > Acanthosepion esculentum. The sequence continues at coordinate 25,996,803 of OZ038478.1, forward strand.
CTAGCTAGCTCTCTCTCTCTCTCTCTCTCTATATATATATATATATATATATATATATGTATATATATATATATGTATATATATATATATATATATATATATATATATATATATATATATATATATATATAGGCGCGTGTGTTTGTTTGTGCGTGTTTGTGTATATATATATGCACACAGAAACTGCTGCGCTCTTTCGTACCTCATCAGTGTGGCTAGACATCCGATTGCCTCAGGCCGTGGTCGAAACCCGATTTACTTGGTATCAGTCAAAGATTCTACCCATACCATTGGCGCACGGCCGGGATGGTGGTGAATTTAGACATATCTATTTCTAGATGAAAACGCCAGTGACCAGAGAACAGGATTCGTCTTAACGAAGAGTCCTGAATCAGCAGCAGTAATAGTCACTGTTTACAAATTCCCTTTTCTCCCCGAAGATCTCAAACGAATTAATATGCATCGTCGCCATTTTATATTTTGAATTTCGTCGACTGCACAATATAGTAGAGACAATTTGGCACCGTCTATGAGATAAAGAGAACCATGACGCAATACACCCGCCCGGAAATTGAAAACGGCATTCCCGCCGGAAGTTCCAAGACGCACATTTCAGAATGTTTGGATGTCAAGTTGAACGACAGTGCAGAGGATTCGAAAACAGTGGGTTGAGTCTAATGGTGGTTAAAGAACTCAGTACCATGCCACGCAAGTAGTAGTCGTGTATGACAGATATTTTCTGCTAACACGTCAGCCCTTACATCTGGCCATCTAACTTCCCAGACTGTAACACCCTTGATTATTATGTAAGGCGTACTTTAGCGAGAGACAAACAAAACTCCTTGTAACATAAAAGATGGACTGAAGGCAGGGATTATGACAGCAATCGCCAACCTAAACAAGGTGAACGCAGTGAAGAATTGCAGGAGATTCCGAAGTCGTCTAGTGGCCATGATTGAAGCCAATGGCGATTTTATTGAAGAAATTTATTCTTTAGTATTTTCAGATATATTTTGCAATTTTGCTAAATATATCTATCAAAATGAGATACCAGTATTATTTTAATTTTTGCGTAATTCCGACGACACTTTATCCATATATCGTACCATATATATATATATATATATATATATATATATATATATATATATATATATATATATATGAATGAAGAAATATAGTCTTAAAGTGTGCTATATTTATGGGATAAAGTGCTCAATATCAGAGATAGAGCGTGTGTAAACATAAAAGTGAACATAGAAGTCAACACTTAGAGGCGACAGTCTGTTTCATGCTAGATGCCATCATCGGGCCAATGATGATAGCATCTAGCATGAAACAGACTGTCGGCTCTAAGTGTTGACTTTTATGTTCACTTTTATATTTATATATATATATATATAGTAAAGGTAATTAATCTGTTGGTACATAATCCAAGTGGATTCTAGTAATATAAAAGATTAAAACTGATCCCTAAACGGTGCTCAATGTATTTATTATTTCAGAGCAAAAACTAATACAGAATAAAATACATTTTTTGAGGGGATTTTATTGTATATATATATATATATATGTAATTAAGTAATTCGTCGAGTCTGAAACCTCAACAGAATGCTGAAAGCACTGTCACAGAATGCAGAAAGCACTGGACGGCCGTTTCGTCCTATATTTGGGACTCATCAGCAGTGCGCATCCACTACCGAGAATTGAAACCCTGACAGTTAGGTTGTCAAGCGAACACCCTACCAACTGTTCTTTCAGCATTCTGTTGAGGTTTCAGACTCGATGAATGACTTAATTACATTTATCAAATCCTCCTAATTATTACTTATATATCATTGCTTGATCCAGCTTCTAATAGCTCCAGTTGGGGCGGATTGGTGATAGTAGTCGTGGCTCCCGGGGACACACTCCTATGGTTACAGAGAATCTCAGTTGGATTCCACCACGGAATAATGTGAGTGAGCGGCGCTATATTGAGTCTGATTTGCTACCTCTTCGTCACTGAGGCCCGTAGAACAGTTGGTAGGGTGTTCGCTTGACAACCTATCTGTCCGGGTTTCAATTCTCGGTAGTGGATGCGCACTGCTGATGAGTCCCAAATATAGGACGAAACGGCCGTCCAGTGCTTTCTGCATTCTGTGACAGTGCTTTCAGCATTCTGTTGAGGTTTCAGACTCGATGAATTACTTAATTACATTTATCAAATCCTCCTAATTATTACTTATATATTTATATATATGCAAGCAAATTGCCTAATATCTATTGATCCGTCACGCTTCCCAGCGACTTAACCTTCAGAAGTTCGTCGCGACAAGAACTTTTCTGTACCCCCTGGTATATAAATTTGCTGGGAAATATAGTATATTCAACAACCTTTTCATGCATGTGAATATGTGTAGCTTTTTTCTGTGAATGTCACTTTCTCAGAATATCATTATTTAGAATGTGCGTTTTCGTGTATCGCGAACAGGATAGGTCGGGAAGTGGGATTTCAGAAATAGGTGGTGGGTGTAGATGGGAGAGGCAAAAGAAATAATGCAAATATAGAACGGAGGAGAAAAAACATCGAATGGAAATCTGCACTGAACTATGTTGGCAGGATTCGTTCTGAGAATGAGGACTGTCAAGATGGCTGACAAGATACCGAATCTTTTATCAATAGGAAATCCCCGTATTAATAACAGCCTTTTCTTCTTCTGCATCTCTCTTTCAATTCTCTCTTTCTCATTATTAATTTCTTCCTCTCCTTCTCTCCCTCTATATCTGTCTCTCTTTCTGTTTCTATGTCGACGGGTCTTTCAATCGCTTTTTGTTCATCTCTCACTTCCTGTCAAAATTGTTCGTCCACCTTGCATACATTTTGCATTATTGTTCGTTTTTTTTATGTTGATTTTAATCTTTTTTCTCTCCGCGGTGAAATTTCATTTGATATCCTTTTTCCAACTTTAATTCAATCAAATTTTTCCTCTATTTCTTTTTTTTTTAGAGGCATGTTCTTCATTTTATGATCTACTTTTGTTCGGTACCTTTTCTGACATACATTTGTATACATATTTCTTCCTTTTTATCCCTTTTATTCCACCTTTTTTTTTTTTACATTTGTCTTTCCTATTCACCCTTTTCTTTCTTTATTTATTTAGATTTAGATTTTCTTTCTTCCCTTTAACATTTCTTTACTTTTCTTTCAATACCCTATTGTCTATATTGTTGTTCTCATTCATAATTTCTTTCATTTTTCTTTCCACTACATCTACTCACCTTTTCTTTCTGTTTCGTTCTATTTTTCCATTCTTCCTATCTCCTTTTTCTTTTCTTTTTTTATTTTCTTTTCAACGTAATTTGACCCATTGTATTCTTTCTTCCTCTTTTTGTGTTGTTTTTTTTTAGATTTCATTCCTATTTTTTCTATTTATTCATTCACTAGCAGCATGGCCCGGCGTTTCCCGTGCTTGATTTAAAAATCGTACGACTCATACAGCAATCGCTATCACTTGACTTAAAATATTTTTGCCCTTCCTTGCCTTTAAAGGAGTGTCCTTTCCCGTGCTGATGTTGCTACATGCCTTACTTCTTGCCTATCTCACACTACGAATTTTTTCTAAGCTCAAAACTAAACATTAAATCTGTTACGAAACAAGAACTAAAAATGAACACAAAACGATCATCTTTAAAAAAGGACTCGTAACTGGAAAAACCGAATGAAAAAAGAATGTTAACAACAAATATATTTCACACCCAACCCAGTTCTGCGGAATCAGAATCAAGGTTGAGTTTAGGCAAACGAATAAGCCAATTGGAGTAAAGTGCCATGCAGATTTAAATTTTTCCCACTTGAGACGAATGAAGCTATCGCTTTTGTTTGGCATGCTAGTTAACATTAGTGTCAGTCAGCTGTTGGCTCTCACGCTGGCCAATAGAATCTTCCTACCTATTCGTGGCCGTCAGCTATAGGCTCACATTCTGGCCAGTAGAAAATAGCCGCATCTATATGAAAACTGCCGTAGAAGCATGAAAAAATCGATTATTTCCACTATCGATGGGTGTTGGGAAATGCAAAGTCGGTCTTGGCCTTCCCCCTAACTTGGAGCATGTGCATGTACATTTTGGTACAAATCCGTCGAAAATTGCGGCCGTGCATTCGTTACACACACATCCTGCCTTTTATAGATAGAGATTCGTTACTCTTCAAAATATTCTTGTGTTTCTCTTTCATTATTTTCCTTCCTTGCTTTCTTTGTTTTTTTCTTTCTTATCTAATCTAATTCATTCTAAACCCTTTGCTCTTCCTTTCTCATATCTCTCTATTCATTCTTTCTTTCGGTTTATTTCTTAACGTCTTTTCGTCTTCATCTAATATTCATCCTTTTGTTCAGCCTTCTTTCTTTCACAATTAATTTATCTAACTTTTCTTCTTCGTCTATCTTGTTATATTCTTAGTTCATAGATTCTATTCTTATTTGCCATTAACAAAAACCCTTTAATAATTTCGTTTCTAAATTTAAGAGTCTATTTGTTTTGTTTATCTCATTCTATTTTCTTTTGTATTTAATCCACTTCTTTATTTCAATGATTTCCGTTTTCTTGAGTCTTTTATTATATTTCCCAAACTCCCTATTCATCTATTTTGGGATTTGTTTTCCAACTACAAACAAAGGCGTGTCAGACGCCACGGTCCCTGTGATCTCTGAAAACGAAATGAAACCTGTATATATCAAGAAATGCATCTAATAGAAAAGTAATAACAAAGAAATAAGAATGTGGTGACCTTTAACACAAGCCAGAAATTATGTTCCCGTCACCGTCATTCTAAAGAAAATGCTTTTAAGTAGAAAATTCCTTTTTGGCAAAGTTTTCGAGGTCCTAATTAACTCTGAATTTATTAAGCATCTCACATCGTGGAGTATTCTTTACTATAAGCAATATGGCTTTCTCCTTTGTAGTTCAATCGCTGATATATTAACAGTTATTACTGAAATGAGCCTATCAGTCTTTAGATAAAAATAGTGAAGAGCGAGTTATCTCGAAAACAGAGTCGATCTTTTTTACAGAGTGACATGCTATGTTATTCCGTGATGAATTTGTTTAATATGATTTAATGTTTCTTATGAAATCGCGATATGAAAGTTGGCTTCTTCTAAATCTTTTTGAATTAATTCAAGTTTCCCTAGTTGTTCCTAAGTTTCAATAAAGACCTTCGTGGTATCATCATTTTTCAACTCGGTAACTATGTTTATTAGACAACCATTTATTCCTGTGTTCAGTCTTGTTGATTGGATAAGGTCAAATAGGTTAATGAACGAAAATATTTATCTATAACTGGAGCAAGAATGGTTTGTTAATTTAAACGTACCCAAAATAAAGCTGCTCTGTTTTAACCGCCTCGGAGAATCTTATTTATTATCAAAATCAGGATGACTGATTTTAACCTCCAAGAGATTGAGGCCTTGATACTTCGCGGCTAACATTATCATTTGACATTAGGTGGAAAGATTGTTTTGAATAAAGTGCCAGGTCTGCTTCTAGGGATGTTGTTTCGAAGTGTCGTACTAGAGAGTCCTTTTCGACATATTTATAGGTCTACCATTCGACCGTTCATTAAATATTGTTGTCACATTTTTTCGGGCGCTTCTGCTATGCATTTAGAGATTCTTGGAAAAAGACAAATAATAATATGCAATGTTATTAGTTCTGATCTGGCATCTCGTATTTAGTCAATTTCCCAACGTCTACCCTATGCTTTTTCTATAAATACTTTCATAGTAGTTGTTCTAGTGAGACTTTCTCTTCGGTATTTAGTGATTATCAATGATTGTGCACTGCTAGATTGGCAGCAAAGACTCTCGTCAACTTGAAATCGTTAGATATAAAGTGATTTTCTAAGCACAAGGCCGAAAGTGTGGGGCACCCAGTGAGGGTCGAACACACTATTCAGTCGTAATTGTTTTAGCGAGACAAGCTTTCTAACCATTACACCACCTCGAGTTGCCCACTAAGGATTTTCCAAGCGTAGCTTAGATGTGGCACAATGCAGAAAATATGGGACACCCAGTGAGGATCGAACTCACTACTCGTAATTGTTCTAGCGTGACAAGGCTTGCTAACCATTGCACCACCTCGAGGTGCCCAAATCTTTAGATATAAATGCATGTTCTATGCTAATTTTTTTATTCTCGGTCTTCCCTCTTCGAGAATTATATTCAGGCTTTTTGCTTTCATCTAAACTTTGATCTTCAAATATTTAAATGCAATGTCAACTGATATATTCCATCTTCTTAATTCTTGTTCTTTTATTGTTCTTAATAGTGTTGTTGTTTTCTCATATTCCGTAACCCTCAGTAACCCCTTACTTCTTAGGGGCTTTATTGCCTTAATTGGGTCGCAATAATTAAATACAAAAATAAAATAAATTATTTGTACAAGATAAACACAATATTATACAAAGGACGATGAATCATTTTTGAACGTATAATATCCGATTTATATAATAATGGCATGCACTATTTGTATACATTTCAAAAACTTGATGGGTTCAGTAAACTTCGGATATTTTTACCCAAGCCTCTTTAGTTGTCGTTTTAGTCACTCGAATAATAATAATAATAATAATAATAATAATAATAATAATAATAATAAGAAGAAGAAGAAGAAGAAGAAGAAGAAGAAGAAGAAGAAGAAGAAGAAGAAGAAGAAGAATCGTGATTAGAGACGGCAAAACCCAAAAGTGGCTCCTTATTGATATGGCAGTCCCTGCGATAGTGCAATGTATCTTTGAAGATCTTCAAAAAACTATCAAAATACAAGGACATCCAAATCGAAATCTCGGTAGTGATTGGTGCATTCGCACTTTCCATAATGTTCTTGATATTGTAGCATTGTACACAACAACAGTACCATTATAAAGACAAAATAATTATATAATAAATAAATAAATAATAATAATAATAAGCAGAAGAAGAAGAAGACGAAGAAGAAGAAGATTAGATACCGCAAAGACAAAATGTGCCTCCCTATTCACATGGCAATCCATGCAGACCGCCATGTATCTTTGAAGATCTTCAAAAATTATCAGACTACGAGGACCTTGAATTCGAAATCTCAAAAATGTGGGACATGAGAACAGTTGTAGTTGGATCCAAAATTCTGTGGCTGCTATCAGGAACAATAGACCATCAAATCTCAGGATGTTCTGTACATGCGCCAAATTAATATAAAATCCTCACTATAGAGTCGGACAATATTTAAACTTGGAGCACTTGATTTGGAAAACGTTCCGATAGACTCAATGAAGAGGTTCTTGCCTTGCCTTAAAGAAATGCAAAAAAACTGTACTCACATGTCGAGCTCAGACATTACGAAGGGCTTTAACTATGAAGAATGTGCGTAATATTAGTTTCTTTTTTTAAGGAAATGATCAGGGGAAAATGTCATGAAGTCATTTCTGAGCTTAGGTTTCTTGTTGGGACCCAGGATTGATCAGAAAAGATTCCAATAGACTCACGAAGGTGTTTCTGTTACCCGATTCCTTAAAGAAATACAAAGAAATATTCTCACGAGTAGACGCAACGCCTTACGATGGGCTTTATCTATGTAAAATATGTTTGATTTTATTTCAAAATTGCTCGGTGGAAAATGTCTTGATGTCACTTCTGACGTTAGGCCACTAAACGGGACCTGAAATAAGTGAGTCCACACCACAAAACAAAGGAAATAAAATAATAATAATAATAATAATAATAATAATAATAATAATAATAAGAAGAAGAAGAAGAAGAAGAAGAAGAAGAAGAAGAAGAAGAACAACAACAACAACAACAAGAACAAGAACAAGAACAAGAACAAGAACGAGAACAACAAGAACAACAACAAGAACAAGAAGAAGGGCTTTATCTATGTAATTATTTTTTATTTATTTATTTTGTTTTAAGTTGAAAGTGTCATGATGCCATTTCTAAACTTAGGTCCCTGGGCGGGACCCGGAAAGAAATGTGTACACGCCAGATATCAAAGAAAATAATAATAATAATAATAATAATAATAATAATAATAATAATAATAATAATAATAATGGCTTACTAACATACATGGAAACAACAAAGGACTGGATGATACAATTAGTCAAGCAACAAGGAAACAGAAAGAAAAATATTCAATCATGAAAGAAGGTTGTAAATACAAACAAGATTTAACTTTAGTAGATTCTGTAGAAAACCAAAACAGAACCCAAGACCCAACTGTTGCAGCAAAAAATATGAAAACGAAAGCCATTGCTAAAGCTCTTGAACAGATGAAACAAGGCTAGTCAGACGAACTTCTGCGTGACTGATATCTAGAACGTGCTAATGAATCCGATGTTGATAAAGTTAACACTCATCGATGGTTACGAACATCTGGATTAAAGACAGAAACGGAAGGTTTTATTCTTGCAGCGCAAGACCAGAGTCTTCTCACTAAAAACCTTCAGGGAATATATCACACATATTAATGTGGATCTAAAATGCATGTTCTGTGACTAATACCAGGAAACAATAGACCATCAAATCTCAGGATGTTCTGTACTTGCGCCAAATGAATATAAAAATCCCCATTATATAGTGGGATAATATTTACACTTGGATCACTCGCTTTAACTGGAAAAAGTTTCCGATAGACTCATTGAAGAGATTCATTCCTTGCCTTAAAGAAAAGAAATGCAAATAAATGTACTCACAAGTTCAGCTCACTCATTAGGAAGAGATTTAACTCTGAAAAATGTGCTTAATATTATTTTCTATTTTTTTTAGAGAAATGATCAGTGGTAAATATCATGAATTCATTTCTGACCGTAGGTCTCTTGTTGCGGGAAATGTGTTTACAACAGAAATCAAAGGAAATAATAATAATAATAATAATAATAATAATAATAATAATAATGATAATAATAATAATAATGATAATAATAATAATAATAATAATAATAATAATAATAATAATAATGATAATAATAATAATAATAATAATAATAATAATGATAATAATAATAATAATAATAATAATAATAATAATAATGATAATAATAATAATAATAATAATAATAATGATAATAATAATAATAATAATAATGATAATAATAATAATAATAATAATAATAATAATAATGATAATAATGATAATAATAATAATAATAATAATAATGATAATAATAATAATAATAATAATGATAATAATAATAATAATAATAATAATAATAATAATGATAATAATAATAATAATAATGATAATAATAATAATAATGATAATAATAATAATAATAATAATAATAATAATAATAATAATAATAATAAAGATCACAAACAGAAAAAAATGCTTCTTTATTGATATGGCAGTCCCTGCAGACTGCAATGTAACTTTGAAGATATTCGAAAAGCTGTCAAAATACAAGGACCTTGAAATAGAAATCTCAAAATTGTGGCACATGGGAACATCAATAACCCCTGTTGTAGAAGGAGCCTTAGGATTGGTTGGAAACGATTCCAGTAGACTAATTGAAGGGATCCCTGGAAGTCCATGCTTCAAAGAGATACGAAAAATTATTCTGACAAGTGCAGCCCACACTTTACGAAGGGCTTTATCTATGTAATTTTTTTTTCCACTGGAAAGTGTCATGATACCATTTCTAACCTTAGGTCCCTGGCCGGGACCCGGAAAGAAATGTGTAAACGCCAGATATCAAAGAAAATAAAAACAATAATAATAATAGTAACAGCAACAATACTAATACAAAAAATCGAAATCCTCAGTAAATTTTAAGGTACCCCACTTTTTGCTTTATCATCTGTCATCGACTCAAAAGCCCTTGTGCAAATTTTACAATTAATAACCGCAATAAAATTCCAAAATATATCACTGAATGTACCACATATCTAACATAAAAAGACGAAATAGATCATTCAAAAAATTATAGGCCAATAACATGTCTGTCCCTCACATATACATTGACCACGTCTGTCTTGATGAATTGTATTTACTCTTTTCTCGATGTAAACAATATTCTTCCCCTGGAACAAAAGGGACGTCGAAGAGGTCGATATGGTTACAAAGATCAACTACTGTTAAATAAAATGATCCTTGAAAATGTCATGATGCCATTTCTGATCTTAGGTCTCTAGTCGGGACCCGGAAATAAATGAGTATACATCAGAAACCAAAAGAACTAATACAATAAACATAATAATAAACGATGGCAAGTTAAGCCTCTTTATGGCCAATACATTGCCCGTAACAAAGAAGGTGACATATATATATATATATACATGTTTCATTAAATAATATAGACAAGTGTTGTCTATTTATTTTATGTAAGTTCTTTTCATATTGTCTGATAAGCTTAATAACATTATCATTAAACGAAGAAAGAAAATCACAATATTGATACATATTTTTTTAATCCAATCTAAGCTTTCGGCTTACATAAGCCATTATCAAAGATGACAATTACACAATATATTAAGCAATACACGAACAAGAAATTGATGATAGTCTGTTTTTGTTTACATGGATGATTTCCAAGCAACGATAAACACGTGCATATAAGACGCTGAAAGCGAAAATCGCACAACAGCTCATGACGTTACACATGACCACGAGAGAGTGAATCCGATGAGTATTGAGTTTTAAAGAGTTCTGTTCGGCATTATTAGCATTAATGAGTTTATTATGCTTTGATTTTAGTTGGTTGGTTGGATTCTTGTTGAGTTTTTTAAATTTTATGTGATCATGGAGTATGTAGTCAAGTTTTTTGTTATAATATATGTATATAAACATCGTACCTATAAAAAGTGATCAATGGGAAATCTTATGAAGCCATTTTTGATCTTAGATCGTTGGTGGGGACCCGGAAGGAAATGTGCAGACAATAGAAATACAAGGGAATAATAATAATAATAATAATAATAATAATAATAATAATAATAATAATAATAATAATAATAATAATAATTGTATTAATCTGTCTGAAATGGAAATGGAAATGTCCTTTCACATCATCAGCGCTTAATGAAAAAATACAACTGCCGCCATGACAAATCGCCTCCTATCTGAAATGGTGTTTTGTGTAAGAAGTCTGACCTTGCAGTGGATGCCAAATGTTACGGAATCAAGCTCAATAATGGTGATCGAAAACCATCAAGTTGAGATCATTTGGCATTTCAACATTCAACCAGGGCGCATCACTATGGTCACCAAACCAGGCATTACTGGCGTTAAAACGCAAGGAAATGCTGCCTCCTGACTGTTCCTGTTCCTCTTGATGATATCACTTTCAAACAACTGACAAACTTAGCAATTATACCGACGTCCAATTTGGGCTTTTCAGAATGTGTGTCGTTTTGGACAATATTGTCCCAGTTATTATTGGGGGTGTTCCGGATTAAATCATCGAACATCATGTCTTACATTAAGAAAATCGGGATAAAGCCCAGTATTCCATCTCTTCAAAAGTCCGCCTTGCTTAACATTACAAATATTCTGCGAAAAGTAATATATTTTTAAAGTCGGACGATTTAATGAAAACCTACTATAATGCAAGATTATCGATTTTTTTCCCAGAATATGTACTTTGATCCACCAGAATACGTCGACTTTTCAAACATTAAGTGGCATAATATAATCATATATGCAAACTATGAACATCCCACCCCCAGGGGAACAACCATAATGGCAGCCGAGTTGCATGAGATGTATACTAAACTAATTGATTAATTCTTCTTAGTAATTAAACTACTAACGGAAAATTGAAAGATGTGAACAATCGTCGCCATGTTTCATTTGCATGCCATTCACACTAGGAAGCGTTTAAATCGTTTTGATACGTTCATTACCAGTAAAACCGTTTTCCTTTTCTCAAGACAAGCGACATTTGTACAAAGTCTTGTAATGTTTTATAAATGTTTTATATTGTTATACCTGCATGTAGTTTTAAAACCGAACTTGATGAAGACAGGCATACTATTGAAATATTGGTAAACGTTGTGAAACAAGGGTTCTTTTAATTTTCTCTACTTTTCTTGAATTGCTTTTCGATAATTGTAATATTAAAAATACAGCGTAAATAAATCGTATTCGATAATATATATATTCAAATGTTATCACCAAAAAGTTGCGGTCGTCCTCGAAGAAGAAAAAGAAGCAAAATAATTTGCGATTTTTTGAACAGGAGTAAATGTTTACACTTTGTTTCCTGTTCAGGATTTGGTTTCCGGTTCCTTCTGAAGTCTTCTTAAACTCTATGCCTCTAAACTCAGCCTACAATCTGAAATTTTATTTACTATTTATTTTTATTTCTTTCAACAGGAGTAGATAAGTTCGTCTCTCGTCCGGTTCACAATCCTCTCTAGTCACTTGAAGTGATTTAGATGTTTATAACGTGTTTCCATTTTAGGGTTGGGTTTTCGGTTCTTCTAAAGTGTTAATATCTTCGTACATACCAGAAGAAGAAGAAGAAGATGTAGAGGAAGAAGAAGTAGGGGAGAAGAAGAAGAAGAAGAAGAAGAAGAAGAAGAAGAAGAAGAAGAAGAAGAAGAAGAAGAAGAAGAAGAAGAAGAGGGAGGAGTGGAAGCTATCTCAATGTTTCTTTCAACCGTAGATAATAGGAACATTTATATAATACATTGTAGTGAACAAACAGTGAAATTAAAATTGTGTAGCCAGATTGAGAATTCCTTACCGATGTATGCCGAAGACATTTCCCAAAAGCAATTATTGCCATTAAAGTTATAAATAGCTGTGATGCCGTTTAATTACATCTTTAACAAGAATAAAAAGAACGATGAATATTTCGACAAATATGGCTTGGAAAATATGACAGATTGAAGGCAAGAGAGAAAAGAACGCATAATCTAACCGTCGAGATTGGTTGAATGGATATAGGAGCAGGATTTGGGAGAGATAACAAAACAAAAAAAATGTTATTACGAGCTACAGGTAAATGTGGAGAGCCATGGCCATCAACACTATGAAAGAGAATAGTTCATAAAAGAAATAGAAGAGGAAATCAATGACTAATTATAAAAATGTATTTCCTTGAGATAATATAACTCTCAATTTGTATCGGCAGCGGACCAATCAACATTGGAGATTTTATCGCCTCATCCAGAATACGACTTGAGAATTAAGAAACAAATTAATGATTGATCGTTTACGTCAGTAAGAACTTTCAGTGTTGCAGACAAGTATAGTGGATTTAAAATTCCTGAACAAGAATCAAAAAGAGAAAAATAAATGTATATATTCCGTAAAACAAGGAAAAAATAATACAAGAACATTCCTGAACAGGGGATGTTTGAAAATTGAAAACCAAATACTTATTATTAACCACTGAAATATTTGATTAAATAGTTTAAATGGTAGATTTCTTTTGACATATTAAAGCATTAAAACCATTTACATTTTTCGGTGTGTTGTTCTCATCTTTATTAGCATATTCACCACGTTTCGACCATTGTACGCTCCGGTCGTCTTCAGATTATATATTTTTTTGATTTTCGAACCGAACCCAGAATATTCAATCTGTATGTTGGCGTTTCTGAAGATTCGTTCGATGGCGTTTCTATTGACGTTCTTCCCATGATTACTTCTTGAAATGGGATGACATATAACCTTCACAGTTTTGCTTGTATGATGTATTGAAAGCAAAAAGAAAATAGAAATACCATGACAATTTCCGATAATTAAATATTCCAAGATTTGTTTAAATAACTATTTTTACTGTAATTACTGCAATGTTTCAATTGACCCATTCGATGACTTCCTTCAGGTATATCTGAATTAAATTTGAATAGCAGTATGCCCCACCCTCACAGAGAAAATGTTCGGAAATATCATAATTATATTGAAAACATCCAGTGATTTATTACGATTGAGCCAGTTCAAAGTACTCGAACAAAAAAAATGACCTATGAACAGTTGATCTGCACATCGTATACAAGGATCAAAATTGCGATAAGAAATATCTACACTATTTACATTGTTCGGACTGTTGTCCTTATCATTATTGTCCCATTTATAAAGTTTCGGCCGTTGTAAACTCCGGCCTTCTTATGGTGATATTAATTTTTTGAATTTCGAACTGAACCCAGAATAGTTAATCTGTATTTTGGAGTTCCTAAAGATTGGTTCGATGACGTTTTTGTAGACGTCCTCCCCATGTTTATTTCCTGAAATCGGTTGACATATAACATTCATATTCATTGGCTGCTCAGAATAGGCAATGCTAATCTTTTCCATTTCTTCAACCCACAGCTTGCAAATATCCTGACATTGATTGTCAAAGGTCAAATTTCATGAAATTTTAAACTACGTGGCGATGTTCAGCGAATGGATAGCGACGCAACGTTTGGGAGAGTTGGCAAAAAGGCAAAAGTTATTAGAGTTTCAAAGAAGAGACAATTATGGAGAGACATGATCGCCAACGCCCAATAGGGTCAAAGTACACAGAACAAGATTAAAGGATAACTTGTAGACTGAAACTGCTGAGGCTGATGCTGATAATGACGGCTGATGATCATTTTATCGGTTAGGATTAACCTCTCGCCCATCTCGCTTGTAGTCAGCCTGGTTCGTTATATTCTGTAGAGCGCAAATAGTCTTGGGAATATCTGAATCCATCTCCTTCTTCCAGACCTGGATTAAATAGTAGGACGTGTATCCGGAAAATCGTTACTTATTCCAAAAAATTGTAAATGTAATATTTGTTAAATAATAGTTTAGATGACTATTATTCTTTACATGAAGTGTATCTCTCCTGAGGTTGACATTCGATGTCAGATGGAAGACAAAATTTAGAAGTCGATTTTGATTGGCTGAACGAGCCTCAGAACGATGAATATAGAAAGGGTTTTCAGGGAGTTGTTTCTTAGCCGTCAAACAAAATAGACCTGTTTCCTTTCGTGCCTGAAACAGCTCTACGGTGTGGGAGTGACCTCACTGAATAGTTAGAAGATGTATACGTCGATAGTAAGAATCCAACTTTATTACTGTATCGACGCAGTCGCGGGGGACCTACCTAGAATGACTGGGCTATACAACAAATGAGTAAGTTGGCTCCGAAGACCAACAGTTCCTCGCCACGAGTGGGCTATGTAACGTATTCACGCACAAAAACAAATTTTTATTTTTACCGTTCAAAATATTTTACGTTTTTAAATATTTTTGTTTTACGGCATTATTAACTCCTTGTGGGTAATTTAATGCCGATATTTAATATTCATTGGAGTGTAGGTGATATTTTCGTTTTTTAAAATCTATTTTTTTTATCTATACTTTCATTTTTTTTTTCATCACAGTTTGATGGTCCACTATTTGCACAAACCTGAAACCCCTAACAGGTGCTACCACCCAATGTCAGGGTTGACATGTAAGCAACGGGTAGTTTCGCGCCTCTGAAAACACTCCGATCAGAGTTCTTGCTGCTGGATGTAGGTCATCGCCTTACTAAGGACAGACGCATTAAAATAACTCACAGTAGGGTTGACATGCCGTAAAAATACAAAAGAAATAATTTAATCAAACAATAAATCTCGCTTTATTATCAACTTGGATCTTCAAAAATTCAAATGCAGTGTAACCCGGATATAAGAGACACGGGTATAAGATAAACCCGGATATAAGAGAGGTTTTCACTGGTCCCTAATTAGAGCCAGTGTTAATGTATATAAAATAGACAAACCCGGATATAAGAGAAACCCGGATATAAGAGAAACCCGGATATAAGATACTTATTATCCGGTCCTGACAACTCTCTTATATCCGAGTTACACTGTATAATGTTAGTCCTCATCTTTCTTCTTAAATCATGTTTTTTCATTGTCCTCTATGCTTCCGTCAGTCTGAGTAAGCATCGTGTTTTTTTTTTGTTCCTTTCTTTAAGTGACAAAAATATAGATAGTCAATATAATAGCAACTTAGACTGTTTTTTTTAGTAGCGGGAGTTTCATAGATATACATCTTTGTTTACTTTCAATTATTTTCCGTTTTCGCTGATTTCATGAAAAGTGCTGGAAATTAACTCACTTGTTAATAGGACCGTGTTTCTGTCTTTTTGGTTTTGTAGATTTTGAAAAAAAAATCCTCGTGTTGGATCTTTGGAATTCGTTTGTTCACAGTTGGCCCGGTGTACGAAGTCTCTTCGTTTCGACTGGAGACGGATTTCGCCTCCAAATTGCGATTGGGATTTCATGGACATCGGTGATACACACAAGGGCGCTTCTAATAAATAACGAAAATAAACGTCGCTTTCTCGTTGGTGATCGAGATTGGCATATCAAATATCTAAAAATAATTCGTACTCATCAATCATAGAGTCACGTGTAGAAGATAATATCAATACTTCCGGTTGGGTCGCCCACCAACCATTAAAGTCATCATTGCCCAAAATATTAACACCTGGATATCTCTGAACTCACAAATCTAATCAATAATATTACAATCTGAAAATTTTCATTGTCACATTTATTCAAATAATGATGGTTGATAAAAGCCTTTTGAGGAATTTTGGCGCGACTGGCAGAAGCTCCCCATAAGAAAAGCACCCAGAAATGTTGCTATTTAATTTGTCCTCTATCTATTTTTTTCACGTCTCTAGTCAATGGAAAGAGCTAGACGCTTGCGTCCCATAACAAATATAACATCCTGGACACGTTGAAGGTCGAGACAAGCTGGAATCCTATGATCGATTATCTTCATTAAGAATTGACTGACCGGAATATTTGTCACCTAGTTGGCATAGATATTCAGAAATGGTGGGAACCAAGAAAATAGCCCCAAGGGTTTCTCAAGAGTTTTGTAATGTAAAAAGCATAATTATCGATTTGAAATTAGTCATTTTAGGCCCTAAACTGTGTTGAGTACATATTTAAAGATTTGGTTATATTTTGCTAATATTACGAGCCCCAGAAATGTCAACTGTCTCTTTCTGAGGGTAAGTAAAAATTACCACTGTTCTTTCTCTCCAAAACCTCATTGTTGCTAACAGGTTCGCTCCATGATGTTGTCCACTTCTTTTCTGTAAAAACATATTTCGGTTGCTTCAAGACTCTTCCTCATCCTTGCCATACAGGAGGATAGACATCACGTAACAGATCAGTCACCCTTTTCTTTGTTTCCAACGAAATATATCTGTCATTAAATACTGCTTGGAATGCATATTTGGCCACCCCAATATGTGTTTGGATTTCAGTGTCGCACATTCTGTTAAAAATCTTGCCTAATATTTAAATTTCTGTACCTGCTTGATTTCAGCATCCCCGACTCGTAATTTGCATTTGGGGCGTATCCTTTTTCTGATAACCATGCAATTTGTCTTCTTGTAATTTATACTTATTCCGTTCTTCTCGCTTTCCTTCCTTATATTCTGTAGGCGATTTTGTAGTGTATTTCTGTTTCTGCTCTCAGCACTATCATTTGCATATCTCATATTCTTAAGATTGTAGCCGCCACTAATGAATCCTGTTAGGACTTCTAACACGGTATGTATTTGAACATTTACTATATGCTTCTTGGAAGTCTCTGATTACTGTTATTCCTCAAAACAGGTAGATCCCTGTTTAATGAATAATTGTCTCAAGACTTCCATAGGTCATCGGGGGAATTTTTACCTGCACTCTTCTGAAGATGGTCAAGCGATCCATCGATATGTCTTACAGTTGCAGTCCCCACGTTCGAATCTGCTCGCGATATAAAACTACCGACGAGTTCTGCAAAGAAGACCCCTGAGAAAGTCATTCTGGGTTCGATAAACTTGCGCACGGATGAGGGGCAAGTTCAAAGCTTGCATCGTTGCGGGTGTTTGTTTAATCGCTGCTATTCCATGAAAATTGTCTCTTCGCAGAAGGCAGGCCTCTTTGAAACAAAGAAATCAGCTTCGGTTCACGTGCTATGAAATATATTAGCGGCAGGTGGCAAAACTAACCGTGCCATTCAAAAGCACGTAAACATATGCGCATCTGATTGAGACAAAATTTAACACAAGCAGATTGATTTCTTTTCATGTATATGTCCTCCAGATTTTGTAATCATTTTTTACAGTAAAATTTGTATTTCGTTCAAATTCTGATAGATAACAAATGAGTCTCGTGAATTTCTCATATATGTTTACGGTATATAGTTTCACAATATATATATATATATATATGTATATAAAAGACATTTATGATATGTTTAACGTTCTTTTTATAGATACAATTATATTTGTATCTATAAAAAGAACGTTAAACATATAAATTTCTTTAAATAAATTGTCGGACTTTGTCCAATTGAAATATATATATATATATATATATATATATATATGAATAATGAATCTTCACTTTAGAGCCGTTTCAGTGCCAGAGAAACACGTATAAACTAAGTCAATATCAGCGATTTTAGACTTCAACGAAGTGCAGTGCTGTTTGAGAAAGGACGAATAGGAAGTGAGTAACGCGAATGGACTAAATATCCTCTTGTATACCATGAGGAGTTGAAAACTATTTACTTAGACAAAATTGTAGTGTCTGTATATGCATTTATCATTTTCGTAAAATTCACGGAGAATATTTGTCAAAGTTTAATCAGCTGTGAGCTTCCCAAATGAAAATATATTCACTGCCTATAAAAATGTACTCTATAATTTAATTTCCGCGAAAAAGAAAGTCAAAATTGAATTTGAAATGTTATTACTTTAAATTAATAATGTATTTCCCATCAAAAGCTGTAGGACCTGCGTATGACGAGAAACTACATCTTGCAGCAATGCCACTGATCGGGAGGGTTTGAGGAGAGTGGAGCCACCTTTTAATTGCTGGTGTTTCTAGGTCTACCCTGATACGGGGTGGTAGCACTTGTTAGTGTCCCAGCTATGGGCAAATAGTTACCCACCTCCAACTGGGGTCAGAACACTATGAAAGTATAAAAATAGATTTTATATTAAAAATACCAGCAATACATTTTTGAAGACAAAACAATATTACCAACAATACATGTGACTCTCGACAAAAACAAAAACCTTTACAAAAATACGCCAATGAAACCGTATTTACAAACTGATTTCTTACAAATGTTTACTCTATTCGTACGAACCTGTCCTAAAAATCTTGTCGGTATTAAATAACCAATTGAGGTTGATATACCGTAAAACAAAATAAACCTAACCAAAGCGATAGACTACTATCAGGGGATAATGGTCTTTTATTTCCGAGTTGTAATGGCCAGAATAATAGGATAAACATGAATTCAAAATACTTTAGAAATCAAAATCATACAAATTCATTTAATTTCCGAATCATGTGGTTTTAGATATCTCAAAAGCACAGGGCTTATCATGATGAACTTCATAATTTTATTATTTTAGATTAATAATGTATTTTTGCAATTTTATGTACGAATTCATTTATTCCTATCAAAAGCTGTAGGGTCTCCTGGGTATGGCGATAAACTACATCCGGCAGCAAATCCACTGATCGGGAGGTTTTAAAGAGAGTGGAGCCATCTCTTATTCACTGATGTTCTTCAGGTCTATCCTGACCCGGATGGAAGCACTGGTTAGGTTCCCAGCTATGGGCAAATAGTTACCCACCCCCAAACTGGGGTCAGAACACTATGAAAGTATAAAAATAGATTTTATATTAAAAATACCAGTAATACATTTTTGAAAAAAAAAACAATATAACCAACAATACATGTGACTCTCGACAAAAAAAAATACGCCAATGAAACCGCAACTACAAACTGATTTCTTACAAATGTTTATTCTATTCGTACGAATCTATCCTAAAAATCTTGTCGGCATTAAATAACCCATTGGGGTTGATATACCGTAAAACAAAATAAACCAAACCAAAGCTATAGACTACTATCAGGAGATAATGGTCTTTCATTTCCGAGTTATAAAAGCCAGAATACAAGGATAAACATGAACTCAAAATACTTTAGAAATCAAAATGAAACCTCTTCATTATCTTTCCGAATGAAAATCATGTTGCTTTAGATATCCTGAAAACAGAGGGCTTATCATGATGACCTTCATAAACTCAAAGGGTTATGATATATATATATATATATATATATATATATTACTTAACTTTAAATATCACTTTTATGTTTCATGAATTTTGCCTTTTGTTTACAACTTTTTTTTTCAGTTGTAGATTTTTCTACCGGTTGTGATTTAATTTTTCTTTATGTTTTATATTGAAGTTGTCATGCTATGTTATACTATTAATTAAATTGTTCTATTTGTCAATTTGTATTAATAATTAAATTATAATATTTAATTTGATTTGTTATGTTATATGATTATTAAAGTAACAAAGTAAATATTTGTTAATATGTAGGCTACGACCCATTATCTCATTCTCCTTACTTAATAATTTTATTTGATTAGTTAATGTTAATATTGATAATGTTTCTTCTAAACACAGTCTACAAGTCATATCGGTAAGATTATATATAGGTACTTTTTATAATTACCCAGTTAATCTTATTAGGTATGTTATTTTCTTTCTTTTTTTTTTCTTTTTGCATAGCTCTTCAGTTATGAAATGGGCGCTCTTCCTGCTGATTTGACGTTTATATACATCACGTATATATTCCTTTTCTAATATACCGATAGCTTAAAGGTAGCGTCTCTGATTGATACCAAATCGGCCTTTCGGATTTTCGGAGTACCGGGTTTTCGGATTGAAACAATCTAGCCACACTGATGAGCTGTGATGCAGCAAAACATGCTTATATATATATATATATATATATATATATATATATATATATATATATATATATATATTAGTAGTAGTAGTAGTAGTAGTAGTAGTAGTAGTAGTAGTAGTAGTAATCTTATAATTATAAGAAATTATACTCGTTCGGAAAACCTTCGGTGTCTTGATTTGCAAATAATCAAACCAATACCAAAGGGAAAAAATGTATTAAAAAAAGAAAGGACCAGGAACATGTACGTTAGCCGAAACAATCGTCTAGCATGCAAGTCCAAAGCCCAAAGAAAATATATATATATATATATATTACGAATAACTTGATTATGATCCAAAGCTAAACGCAGCCATCAGGAGATTATATTCCGAGTTATAAAGCCCAGAATGATGGGATAAAATATTGGATTCAAAACATCTTCATTAACTCAAGAGATATGATGTCTCTGGCCGAATATTTGATTTAATCTAATCCTTCTTATTAATCGTTTTCTGAAATTCGTGTTGAACAGCCATTTTACAATACCCTTCCACATTAATACTGATATCCACCAGGGCTCTGTCATTGGACCCATTTTGTTTCATATCTTCATCAACGACCTTGCCAATGTCATCAGTTCCAACCAAAGTATCTCTTGTGGATTCCGGGATGAAATCCGGTATCAAATAATAACAAACGCCAAGAATTAATATAGGAAATAAATGTATTAACGTAATAATACAAACTGGTAATACAGGTTAGTAGTTCCAGGAATGCGGGGTTAGTAGGCAAATATATATAAAGTCTTTGATATCGACGTATCGCTGTATGAATGCTTACTGAGTCTAAGTGCTCGTGACTGTGACTCTTGCCGCTACGTTATTCTACCAACCGACTCGACTTTCTACTACTACTACTACTACTGACTTGACTTGACGTGCGTTCTGCCGGGTATTCACTGGTAGTAGTATATTTATACCTTGGGTGAGTCCATTTGTGTAAAAGGGGAAACCCCTCAATAGTATCTATGTTAATTACGCAATTATTTACTCCTGCTTGTATAGTAAGTAAAATAAAGTTCGACGAAGTAAAACTGGCACCTTCTAGCGAAAATAAACTCCAATCATTTTTAAACTAGCGCAAACAAATGGCTTGTTAATTTTAAGGCCACCAAAACGAAACGCACTTTTAATCGGCATTGAAAACCAGTTCTTCCTGACTGATACTAGCCTGGAGGGCAGCAACTCATTGCGCCTCCTTCTTACCACATTTTGTACTGACCCGGAGGGTAATTATTATATCGTATCAATTGTTATGTCTGAGCTAAGATACTTCGTTCCCTGCGTCGTGTCAAAGACTTTTTCTCGTCAGAATCCATTTCGCACATTTATATATCTACCCTTCGACTATGCATCAAATATTGCTTTCATATCTTGTCTAGTGGTCCTTCTTTATATCTCTTGATTCTCAATAAAGTCCAAAAAAGGATCTGCATTGTTGTCGGTATTGAACTGGCAACTAGGCTTCAGTTATATTTCCACAGTCATGCGGTGTTTTCAGCTGTATTTCGATAATTAAGTTTATGTATCTTGTGGAAGTCTCTTCCGACATCTTGCTTTCCAATCAACTTTAATCTTGAGAGGATTAAGTGCAATATTAATCATTATCTTCTGTCTTAATTCTTATTTGTTTATTTTACTGTTTCTTTAATAATGTTTCTGCTTTTCGCATAATCTCTCACGCGCATTAACCCCTTGAGTCTTAATGGCTTTATCGCCTTCCTTGGAGGTAAAATGATTTTAAAAAACTGTTGTCATTCCTTTTTTCCCTGTTTCCGGCTTCTTATTTTGGCTAACGTGAAACCTTCTACGATAGCAATAGAAAAATGTTGGCCATGCCATTTTCATTATCGCGTGATCATGCAATTTACTTTTATATTTATATCTTTTTTCCGCTTTGATTTTATTTTAACCTGCCTGTTTGTCTGCCTGCCTGCTCTATTTGTTACATTTTAACAGGATGTCAGTTTTCTCACAGCGAGCAAAAGCCATTATTCGTCAAAACAAGCCTATACAATATTGATGTAATCATCTAAAGCATAGTTTTATTTAAATTTATATATAAAACCCGGACATGATATGATGCCTAGCACGCTACTGTTGATCAATTATGACTGAGTGGTGAGTTCGATCCTTACTGCAGAATCCATAATTTCAGCCATATACCACATCTAAGCTTAAAAATGTAAGGAGACTAACACGAAAATTAATGTGTGGGGAATGAAATGCATTTCCATCATTAGGCTACTTATCTATCTATCTATTTATATATATATATATATATATATATATATATATATATATATATATATATATATATATATCTGTTGAAAGAGTTAAATGTAAATCATTAACTTATGACTTCTTAACTCCTGTTTTCTTTTTATTGCCCTCTCTCCTTAATAGTATTTTCTCATATTGTCTAATACTCAGTAAGTCCTTGCATCCTAATGGCTTTATTGTGCTGAAGTTAAAAAATATCTATCTATCTATCTATCTATCTATCTATCTATCTATCTATCTATGCACAAACCTACATACGCACATGTGTCATTTGCAATGTGCTCTATGTGAGCGCATATAGATGAAAAATAAAAGGAAGCTGTGGAGAATCGCTATTGCTTACGGTGAGAACGGAAACAAAAATAAGAAGAAAGACATCAGATACTCCGACCCTCAACTCAAAAGGTTTCTCTACCATGGTGAAAAACCGTAAAAGTACTTTATATCATAAAATATGGAGTTTTGGTTGCTTTGTCCGCATTTTGAATAGCTAAACAATGATAGGTCGACCTATACACAAGATACATAACAATTATGTGCTGATCAACGTGAATGGGGGAAATATATATGCGGTAATTTGTACAGAATCCTTTATAGAGAAATACTGGGATAGTCATTCAAGAGATTGAAGGAGTTAATCTAGAAAATGTTTTCTGTTTCTCGAACCACCGGAGCAAAGCCGTTGTCCAATAATCACTTGAACACAAAACATTGGTGAAGTGGATGTACAATATTGGGTAATAGTCACGGACAATATATTATCGGGGCATGGCGAAAATAATACACACACCACAGACACGCATACACACACACACACATAGACATATATATATATTTATATGCAGACATTTTGCAGCGGCATATCAGCACAGGCGAGCAACTTGTAAAATGCGATCGATTGGCAAAATATTAATGACAAAACCATTCTGGGCCAATTCCTGAGCACGAACAACATCGGGACGGTTTTCTTGGTTCAGGGGTGACGGGCAGAGAGTGGCGAATGATCCGAACCATCGTGAAGTAAATACAAGAACTAGAGATAGATTTGTACAGAGATAAATAAAAGACTATACGAGTCTGTATAAATATAAGTTCTCAAACCGTCAGACACACACGCAAACACACACACACATACACACACACATATATATGTGTTCTGTGTGTAGTATAAAATATAATGCTACGTATTGATGGAAGTAAAATGATATAATTTAATATATATAAAAGTGAATAGAACTTCTGCCAATGAAAAGCTAATCCATGGTAATGTTTATTGCATCAGAGGTAATTTAAATTCACAGTAATTATCGGAGGTCGACTCGGTGTTTCTCGATTTCCCAGTGATAAATGCTCATATAAGATTATTGTATTAATTACAAAATGCCTCTCTATTTATATAAAATGAGTATCTGAACTATATATATATATATATATATATATATATATATATATATATATATATATTTTTGTCATCCACAGACAGACTGTTTCGCTGTTTCACAGCTCATCAGTGTGGCTAGACGTCCGGTTGCCTCTAGCTACGATCGAAACCCGACTGATTTTTCGTCAGTCGGAATCTCTACCCGTTAAGCCATCAGCGTACGGTACGGGATGGAGGTGAATTTTAGCGTGTTTATTTTTAGATTCGGATAAACACACAGTGACTGAGAGTGACTCAATTCTGTCGAAGAGTCGTGCCGTATTAGCATAGATAGTCACTGTTTACAAATTCACACCCCAAACCAGAGGGCTCAACCGAAATTAATTTCAGGAGCTACTATTTTTGTCATCCACAGACAGACTGTTTCGCTGTAAAATGTAGTCTTAAGGTGTGCTATATTTATGGGATAAAGTGCTCATTATCAGAGATAGAGCGTGTGTAAATATAAAAGTGAACATTGAAGTCAACAATTAGAGGTGACAGGCTGTTTTATGCCAGACGCAATCGTGGCCTGATGTTTGCGTCTAGCATGAAACAACCTGTCGCCGCTAAGTGTTGACTTCAATGTTCACTTTTATATATATATATATATATATATATATATATATATATATATATATATATATATATATATTACCATTTTTTCCGCACCTGATGACAGGTTGACGCATCGAAACCAATTTGCATCTTTGTCGTGCGTACATATTTGTCCGTATGTACCAACTTATAATAAATAACTATTTCTCTACTTTTGGTATTGAGACCTCTTTTAAATTAATGTTATGAACGTTTGAATTTATATTATTTTCGTTCTCATTATATATATATATATATATATATATATATATATATATATATGTGTGTGTGTGTGTGTGTGTGTGTGTGTGTGTGTGTGTTTGTTTCTATTAAATCAATAAAAGGAGAGAATTAATGGCATAGAAAATTATTAGAGCCAAAGACGAAAAGAAAATCCACATGAAAGTCAAGGGCATGGACAATAAGTTCGAAAATGGAAGTGACGCACGACACTGTAAGGAAATTCCGAGAAAGTTAATTAAAAATGCATAAAATGTTAATAACGACAGAACAAACTATACTAATGGCTAATGTATTTATCAAATTCGGGCAACAATTCACAAACTACTCCAGCTAAATCCTCAAACTCACGTCCAAACACACAAAAAGTAATTGATAATCTCCATTGATTGCCGAAAGTAGTGCTACACTGGATATTTAAATATATAGCAGAAACAAAAAACGTTATCCGAAATATGGTATCAATAATTTAATAAATTTCACAAGATGCGTGGTTGTAAGTAAAAGTGGTAGTTCAAGATGTGAGCTACAAAATGGGTATCAATCTGAAGAAGGTACAGAAATTGAATAATCAGGTTAATGTCGATAGAATCAAAAGAAGACGTCATGGCTGATTATGTTTAGAGGCAGATCAACATGTATGAGTTATTCAATGCCGAAATCTAAATATTTGTATATAATTTTATACGTTCAATTACAGATATTTCGTACTTTCAGGGTAAATATACATACATACATATATGTATGTGTATATATATATATATATATATATATATATATATATATATATATATATATATATATGTCTGTGTGTGTGTGTATATATATATATATATTGATAATATTAGTATATATATATATATATATATTGATTATTATCGATATATATATATATTGATAATATTAGCGGTCAATATATATATATATATATATATATATATATATATATATATATATATATATGTATATTGACCACTAATATTATCAATATATATTCATACATATATATTCATACATATATATATATATATATATTGATAATATTAGTGATCAATATATATATATATATATATATATATATATATATATATATATATATATATATATATATATATATATATCCATGAGGATAAAATGCAGGTAGAGCTCAATATCCAGGACAGAGCAAGAATATAATATAAAAAGCTTTTTGAATTTGTACGTCTGACGAATTGGATCGTCATTACGTTTCCAATGTAATAAATTATAACTATGGAATATTAGTGTTTCAGTCTTATATATATATATATATATATATATATATATATATATATATATATATATATATATATATATATATATATATATATATTGTTTGTAGATCCTAGAATTGTATTGTTAGCAATTATTTTAATGTACTTTTGCTAATTTCACTACAAGCATATATTTTTGGTAATTTGTTTTTCTTTATATAAAAAATGTATTGAAGGTAATGTTAATATAAAAATGTATTTTCATAATTTTTAGCTTTGTATTAATTGTTATAAAGTTTATTAGAAAAATGTATTTTTGATCATTTTACTATAAAACTGTACTGTTCATTTTTGTTTAAGGAATCGCTATATGGCCATATCTGAGACTAACAGGTACTACCACCCTGACTCAGGCTGGACCTTGGAACAACTGCAGTTAAAAGAGGTGGTCCGACGCTCCTCAAAGCCTCCAATTTCCTGATCAATCGGCTTACTGCCGATTTGCTTTTCTTCATACCCAGGAGAAATCTGTCGAACTAACAGATAATATATGTTCTATATGACAATGGATACACAACACTCTCCTTAGAGATGAAAAAGAGAGTTCTCTCAATAAATGCTAGGAATACCAGTGGTGATTTAAGAAAAATCTTAACGAACAGCGAGTAACTTACATTTTTTAATCGCTATCACCCAACGCAAACCAGTTAAGTTACAGGTTATGGGAGAATTAGGAACAGAAACAATAATGGCGAGCAGAAAGAGAAGAGAGTAATCAGGAGGACTATAAATAGCGTTTGACATTGCATTTAAATTTTTGCAGATTAAAGTTGTTGGAAGGCATTGATCCGGAAAGGTGTTCCACAATCGATAAAAAGAAACTGTTAGCATAGTATTTACGGTTACATCGAACCATCTCAACTGTAAATTGATGAGATCTTGACGCCAGTTTCGTACAGCGTTTAAATTCAAAAAGTCTAGATACCATAGTGAAAAGCGATATTTATTTCTGCTTATTTACAGAAAATGTGGCACAAGGCCAATAGGGGAATGGGGAAAATAAGCGATCTTCATCTTTCTTAAATTTTAAATTTAGCTGGCCACAAACACTGACCCAAACATACCACAATATTCATAACACGAAAAATGGAAAATTAAAAAATAACATCTTCAATATGATTTCCATCATTTGTAATGTGAAGTTTAATGCGTTTTGCAAGATTCACGTGAACTCGATGCAATAATTTCACATTGCCGTCAATTTTAGCACATTCATTCTTTATAGGTTCAATCAAGTGTGTTGCATCTGTGATTTTCATTGAGTTGTTTTAGCATACCCCCAGAAAAACAGGCCATTTCTTTCATTTTTTCGACAAAACCATCTTTAATCTGTGGATGTAAACAAAATATAGTTAACGAGATTTCTTATTTGCCCAAACTTCAGGGTCACACTGTGTATGGAAAATTAAGCATAATATATATATATTTTTTTAAATCCACATTACAACCAAAAACGTTTGCGGTTCCTCTCTTCTTTTTAATATACACATTTTTCTCTCGTTGGAACGACTATAAACTCTTCCTTTTATATATATATATATATATATATATATATATATATATAGAGAGAGAGAGAGAGAGAGAGAGAGATTTTTGTCATCCACAGACAGACTGTTTCGCAGCTCATCAGTGTGGCTAGACGTCCGGTTGCCTCTAGCTAGGAACGAAAACCCAACTGAACTGGCGTCAGTCGGAACTTCTACCACTAAGCCGACGGCGTACGGCAGGAATGAAGGTGAATTTTAGCGTGTTTATCTTCTTTTAGATTTTAGATAAACACACAGTGACTGACAGTGACTCAATTCTGCCGAAGAGTCATGCTATATTAGCTTTAATAGTCACTGTTTACAAACGCACGCTTCACACCCACAGAGCTCAACCGAAATTAATTTTTCAGGAGGCAATATATATATATGTATATATATATATATATATATATATATATATATATGTGTGTGTGTGTGTGTGTGTGTGTGTGTGAGTGAGTGAATCTTTTGCAGCCTGTCATATAGAAATTTGAAAAACCTGACCTAAAGAAAATGCATAATCTTTTGAAATTATTTTTAATCGATATAATCCTATGCAAACCAGTAAAGCCCCTAAAACTCAAGGAGTTACAGGGTATGGAAGAATTAGGAACAGAAGCAACAATGGCGAGAAGAAAGAGAAAAGATTCACCAGGGGGACAGTAGATAGCGATTAACATTGAATTTGATTTTTTAAGAAAAAGAGAAAATAAACTGTTAGCATAGAATTCCGGTTGCATCTAGCCATGTCATTTGCGAATTGATGAGATCGCGATGCTAGTCTAGTACTGCGCTTAAAATAAAAAAAAATCTAGTTACAATAGCGAAGAACTCATCCGAAAATTTACCCTGAAACATTTATAGAAAGGTCATTCAGAGGCCACCTTGCGGCAACCTTGGGAAAATGAATGAAGTCGAGCCGCAACATCAGGACCAATAATATTGCTTATTCTTCTTTTGATCTTCTCAAGGAGCTCAAGGTATATAGCAGGGGCATCGAACCAGCGGCAATATTCTAAGCATGGGCGAATGGTAGACTTATAAATATGTAAGATAGAAACTGACAAAGTGAACATACATTTTTTTAGCAAATACTTAATTAGTTTTTGTCAATGGTTAGCACTGTAAGGTAAATTATGTGTTGTAAGGTGTCAAGAGAATTTTTTAAAATGACTGTTATCTGTTGAGAGCGATAGTGGCTAGCGTCCGAAAAGGAAATAACACATTGATGAAAAAGAAGAAGACAAAGATGTATATCTTTTACTGAGGGACAAAGATATATATCGTTTACTGAGGGACAAAGGTCTATATCTTTTACCGAGGGACAAAGATCTATATATTTTACCGAGGGACAAAGATCTATATCTTTTACTGAGAGGCAAACATCTATATCTTTTACTGAGGGACAAAAATCTATATCTTTTACTGAGGGGCAAAAATCTATGTCTTTTACTGAGGGACAAAGATCTATATCTTTTACTGAGGGACAAAGATCTATATATTTTACTGCGGGACAAAGATCTATATCTTTACTGAGGGACAAAGATCTATATATTTTACTGCGGGACAAAGATCTATATCTTTACTGAGGGACAAAGATCTATATCTTTACTGAGGGACAAAGATCTATATATTTTACTGCGGGACAAATATCTATGTCTTTACTGCGGGACAAAGATCTATGTCTTTACTGCGGGACAAAGATCTATATCTTTACTGAGGGACAAAGATCTATATATTTTACTGCGGGACAAAGATCTATATCTTTACTGAGGGACAAAGATCTATATATTTTACTGCGGGACAAAGATCTATATCTTTACTGAGGGACAAAGATCTATATCTTTTACCGAGGGACAAAGATCTATATATTTTACCGCGGGACAAAGATCTATATCTTTTACTGGGAGACAAAGATATATATCGTTTACTGAGGACAAAGGTCTATATCTTTTACTGGGGGACAAAGATATATATCGTTTACTGAGGGACAAAGGTCTATATCTTTTACTGCGGGACAAAGATATATATCGTTTCCTGAGGGACAAAGGTCTATATCTTTTACTGGGGGACAAAGATATATATCGTTTACTGAGGGACAAAGGTCTATATCTTTTACTGCGGGACAAAGATATATATCGTTTCCTGAGGGACAAAGGTCTATATCTTTTACTGGGGGACAAAGATATATATCGTTTACTGAGGGACAAAGGTCTATATCTTTACTGAGGGGCAAAAATCTATATCTTTTACTGAGGGACAAAGATCTATATATTTTACCGCGGGACAAAGATCTATATCTTTACTGAGGGCCAAAGATCTATATCTTTACTGAGGGACAAAGATCTATATCTTTTACCGCCGGACAAAGATCTATATATTTTACCGCGGGACAAAGATCTATATCTTTTAGTGAGGGGCCATAAGCTTTCCTATATTTGAAGCATTTTTAGACAAGTGGAGATTAGCCAGTACACAAGGGCTTAATTTTACATTTATATACTCTTTAACATAAAGCTTCTTGGTTGAGTTTGATTGATTTGTCTATTTAACAACATATCAAAAACTTATGGGTGATTTAATGCCGAAATTTAATTTTTTAGGAGAGCTTGGAGTTAGTAAAATTATGCTATTTTGCTTTCAGATTTGAATACATTGGTAGATAATACTCAGGTTTTAAGCATATACATGTTTGGGTGGATATGATGAGTAGAACCGGTGTTAAATAGTTTAAGTTGTGATTTTGTTGAAATTTACATTTTATATATATACTAGCAGCATGGCCCGGCGTTGCCCGTGCTTGATTAAAAAATCGTACGAATCATACAACAATCGCTATCACTTGACTTAAAGTATTTTTGCCTTTCCTTGCCTTTAAATGAGTGCCCTTTGCCGTGCTGATGTTTCTACATGCCTTACTTCTTGCCTATCTCACACTCCGAATTTTTTCTAAGCTCTATACTAAACATTAAATCTGTTACGAAAAAAGAACTAAACAAAATGAACACAAAACGATCAGCTTTAAAAAAGGACTCGTAACTGGAAAAACTGAATGAAAAAAGAATGTTAACAACAAATATTTTTTCACATCCAACCCAGTTCTGCGGAATCCGAATCAACGTTGAGTATAAGCAAGCGAATGAGCCAATTGGAGTAAAGTGCCATGCAGATTTAAATTTTTCCCACTTGTGACGAATGTAGCTATCGATCTTTTTTGCATGCTAGAATGCTAGATAACATTCGTGTCAGTCAGCTGTTGTCTCTCACGCTGGCCAATAGAATCTTCCTGCCTATTCGCGGCAGCCAGCTATAGGCTCTCACTCTGGCCATTAGAAAATAGCCAAAAAAATATGAAAACTACCGTAGAAGCATGAAAAAATCGATTATTTCCACTATCGATGGGAGTTGGGAAATGCAAAGTCGGTCTTGGTCTTATTGCTAAATTGGAGCATGTGCATGTAAATTTTGGTGCAAATCCGTCGAAAATTGCCGCTGTGCATTCGTCACACACACACACACACACACACACACACACACACACACACACACACACACACACACATCCTGCCTTTTATAGATAGAGATACTGTTTGAAATATGGCTTAATGACATGAAAGTTTTTTATATAGTTTTTATGGTCGTATTTTAAAAGGATTTGGCTCAAATCGCTACAACTTTTTAGTTACACCTATTATTGTTAATTTTATATCAAAATTATTGCTGCTCTTGTTTCTACTATAAAAATGTATTGTTATACTTTGTTAGTTTTTTTATTTTTGTTAGGGAGTTCAATATTTGTCCATAGATGGTAGCCCCCCAAACAGGTGCTACCATCTCGGGGCACGGTGTACCAGAGACCAACACCCATTAAGAGGTGGTTCCACGCTTCTGAAACCTCCAATATCCCGATTAGTGGCCCTTCTGCCAGATGTAGTTTATCGTCATACCGAGGATTACTTGACTGTGACATTTACGTCTAAAACGAAACTCTTGTTCATGAACTATTCTTAGTATAAGTAGCTAACAACATTTTTATTGCCAAAAATAAAATCTCAAATTATTACTTAGATTATCATTGTCGTATTGTTTGACACATTCCATGAAGGATACACCATGAATCCCAACTTTCAAATCTATCCAGTGTAGCTCAACATTTATCAGATACTGGCAAACAGCGTCCAGCGGGCCATATACGACCACTTTGGCTTTCTGAATGACACGTCTAATTTCATACGGAAAATAAGGTTTATTATAACTTTTCTTTCGTTCTCACTTGTTCACTCACACAATCTCTCATACATAACCACATATATAAACAATGATTATATACAAAGTTTCTTCACTTTTGAAATTTTTCATTTTCATCATTTTAAACCATTGGCGATTTTCACTAAGGAAGATTATATGTGTAAGCATCTTAAGCTTTAAAAACAGGCAGTCATTTTTTTCCAAGAAAGAAACATATTTTTATTTAAAATAATATTTCTTGTATCCTCGACTGAATAATTAAGAAACAAACCACATGGATCATTGTCTGTTAATATCTGTCATTAGTGTTAATATTTTACCGGGATTTCATTCTTTTAGTTATTGAGTGTTTTTTGTTTTTTCTAAAATGAATCAACCTTTCCCCAATTTCTAACGAAGATAATTGCATGTTTGTTCTTCTGTAGTGAAAATGGCTGAGACACGTTCAACGGAAAATTACTTTTTTAGTAATGCGGCCAGCCTTACGATGAGTCATATCTGATGTGCCCCAATGGTCGGAAGAGATTTTCCATGAATACATCAGTTGAAATCACTGTTGAATACTTAGTTTTCAAGTTCCACTTTTCGATCGAGGTATTTTGCTAGCTTTTATATTTTTAACAAATTTTTCTCTTAGCATTTGAAAACTCTATAAATTCATTTTTCTTGCTACTCATCCTTTTCCGATGGCGTTCTGAACACAATAAGATATGACACGTTATTTTGAAACTCCGAAAATTAACGTAAATGTTGTGTAAAATTAATATAATGATTTAATATAATTCCCAATTATTTATTTTATTTCATTCAATATACAAATGATGTAAAAATCTGTACCCAATATTTTGACTTCCTATAAATTCTTAAATTATTTTTCCAGATCGAATGCATTTAATTTCATTTAGTATTTAATTTAAACAGTTAATCGTTTTTGTAAGTGAATAATCATTAATATTTCTTAATTTTAAACATATTGGGTATATGTCTATATTTCTGAGATGAGGTGTTATGTACACTATTTACATTATTCGGACTATTGTCCTCAACTTTGTCGCCATATTTATTAAAACGTGTCGGCCGTTGTTCGCTCCGGCCTTAGTCAGGTGGTTGGAATGTCGAACTGAACCCTTTATTTCCCTCACTGGGTAGACTGTTCTAGTTCCACGTGCCATGATTAATGGATGTCAGTTATCAGTTATCTCTTGAGTGAAATCTTTGTTATGCTTGCTAATTTAATTATGTGTGTGTGTGTACAAAATCTCATTTTGGTGTTTGGAGATGTGGTGTGTGAGTTTACTTGAATAAATATTTGTTGTAATTGTGGTGATATAAATTTCACAGAGTCAGTGAAAGAATAATTCTGTTTATATTTCAATGTTTGTGAAATATAAATTTACATTGTAAGTTGGGAAATTCTTAGTCGTGCTAAAGCGGTCTTTCTTTGTCTGTTATATTTGTTAATAAGTAATAAGTATCCCTATGGAAATTATATTTTCCATGAAATGTCGAAGTCAGATTGTACAAGTAATCAGTGAACTTTCTGTTTTTGTATACTTTGCTTTTCCTCATCACGTTTCTTGTTTTATCAATTGGTAGTTTAGGTTTTAGTACTGTCAAAAAGGTAGCATATATTATTTTTATTGCATGTTATAAATAATGACTGCATAAGTTCCAAGTATTTTAGGTTTAAATCCCGATTTATATTATCATTCTTCCTTCTGCTAACTTTTTTCACAATTACCAAGTTTTCTAGTATCTGTGCTTGTTTAATTATATGCATATCTTTTGCTATTTTTCTCGTATTTTATTTATCTAAAATTATATGAAAAAAACATTAATTTCTGGGGATCTTCAAAAACGCGAAACGTTTATATATGTATATTTTGGTGGAGATGTTTATATATGTATACTATATATGTATATTGTATATGTATATTATATATGTATATTACATATGTTTATTATATATGTATATTATATATGTATATTATATATATTATACATGGACTTTCCCATCAATTTCAACTCATGCATATCCAAAGTTTCAGTTTCGAACAGATTCGCTAGAAAAAACACATAGATGATTTGATATTATATCTTTTTCTAAATCATTTCACCCCAAGCAAGGAAATAAAGTCACTAAGATGCACGGGTCTACTCACTGTGAAAGAATATGTGAACAAGAAAAATAATATTACGGAGAGAGAACAAGTATTAGGTAGACACAACATGATGACTGACATTGTGTTTCTATTTTTGCAGATAAAATTTGACTGGAAAGCAACAATCCGGAAGTGAATTCCACAAGTTAGAAGTGCGAGAGATGGTACTGTTAGCATAGAACATTCGGTTACATCTAGCTACTTCAACTTAAAATAATGAAACGTAGCTGACAATTGAATACTTTGGCTAAATTCATAATATCTAGTTGCCAAAGAGGAAAGTTCATCAGAATAATTACCATGAAGTTATTTATAGAAAAGGAACAGGGAATCAACGTCGGCGTGAAAATGATTGAAACCAAGATGCTGAATCAGGACTGATATCATTACGAAATTCTCCTTGGATTTTATCAAGAAATCCAAATACATAGAAGAAGTATCGGATATGATGTGACAGAAATATTTAATACAGGGTCGAATGATAGATTTATTTTTGTAACCTAGAGAGAGTTACTAAATGAGGAATAACCAAAACGGAAATGAAATGGCAATTTATATAACATAAAAAAATACAATACTCGCCAGCGGCATGAAGTAGGTAAACCACTGCTAATGATGGACTCCTTAAACAGCATATTACCCACACTTACAATAGTGTCCAACGTATTTATGAAGATTGGGGCATGCCCATTAGTTTTTAGGTACGGTCTATAACACGTATACATGTATAAGACAGAAGATTGTCAAGGCTTGTATAAATACACACAAACATATTTATTAAGAGCTGGTAAGAAGGACATGGCGGAAAACGGTCTGGAAATCTCCGAAACCTCCTCCTCATAGAATTTCTCGTGAATAATATCGAAGCATAAGGACATTGCACGCCAATAAAATGATCTCCACTGGACAGATATATTTTGAATGTTCTTCACCAATAGAAGATGAAACCAAAGATTTATCGGAAACAGAATCGACTGATATTTGAAGCGTGGTTACTGATTCCACTGTTCTAAACAATGAATGTCACGCTTTTCGCAATTTCAGTGTCTGTGAGTGCGTGTGTGTTTGCTTGTAGTGTGCGTTTGTTCCCATGTGAGACTTTCTACTTACACATCCACTTGCTATCCAATATAATATTTGAAGAATCGCTGAGCAAGTCAGAAATAAACGTATGATTGATCAAAAGCAATTGAAGTAAATTAGCATTAATTCTCATAAAAGACAGCCGTCTCGAGAATCTGAGTTTAATTAATTTCATATAAGTACCGAAATTCATTGTGGTTGGTCTCCATAAAAATTCATCACTAACAATAATAAATGTCAAATCTTGTTAGTAATACATCTTACTTTCATGTCAGACGCCATTATGCCAGACCACGGTCTATAACTAGGTGAAAACAATTATAGGATATTGGCACGACTGTTCAGACTCTAATACTATACGATAAACAACTTCTGGTGTTATGAGCCAACTTGATAAAATACGTAGCCTTGCTTTCACTGACAACCAAGTGTATGATAGTGAACACAGTCAAAAATTACATAGACATTTATTGCAAAAACCAAATGCACATTAACTACAAACAAGACGAATCTTCAGTGAGACATATCATGTAGAAATACACTACTCCAATTGACCCGAATAAAAAAATCAAATTAATTATCTATTATAAAAAATTTAAGACAGCTAACCTTATCCTCAAAAATAACAACACACCAGCTAGGTCAAAATTACAAAGAAGGAACATTAACTATGAGTTCAAATGCCTCTTAAAAAAACTGTTCCTGATCAAACCGGAGTCATAAATAATTACATCGGTTTCACAACTACATGCTTATCGACACGCCTTACGTTACACCTATCTGAGCACAGCTCCATTAGAACCCATTTAAAAACAGACAGGAATTTACCAGACTCCATTAAAAACATACTAGTACAAAACACAAATATAGTAACTACATCCAACTGTAAAAAAAGATTAAAAATAATAGCAGATTTAATAATAAAAAAAGAAATAGCCAACTCTTAACAATATTAACTACGAACAAGGCCAAAATGTGCTAACCGTATTCGGAAATTAAAACATCACTACAACACACTAAAACATACACATAATGCACACACTCAATTAAGCTGAAAAATCGAATAATCCTTGATAATGGCTAAAGGTATAGCCGAAAGCGCTCGGAACTATAAAACATTTGGACAGATTTTAAACACTCTTTGTCCAGAAAATAAATCTCTTGTTCGAACAGAAGAAAACATAAATAAAAAAGCTTAACCGTAGTACATTGTCTGTCGTTTTTAATGAAACATGCATAAACGAAGGATTGCTGCCTAAATATACAACTATATATATATATATATATATATATATATATATATATATATATATATATGCTGCTAAAGAGAACCAAAATAGTGTGTGACTTACAGACAACTTGCCAGGCTACCAAACATCATATACAAAAAAAATATCACAAAGAAAGAAAGAAAAACAGAGTATGCAGACAGAGAAAAGACACGCCATAATGTCAGCATGTTTCGTGTCATTCAGACGACAAGAAAGCGTTCTAATCATCTGAAGATCATGAGAGTCTGAAACTTGAGTAAAGATTTGAGCTGTCATTTTTATTTTTTAAATATATGGGCGTGTGGCTAAGTGGTTAGATGGACAGTGCACGCCAATAAAAAAATAATCTTCCTGGACAGATATGTTTTGAACGCTCTTCACCCATAGAAGCCGAAACCAAAGATTTAACAGAAACGGAATCAACCAATATTCGAACCTTACTTAGTGATTCTATTGTTCTAAACAATGAATGTCACGCTTTTCGCAATTTCAGTGTCTGTGAGTGCGTGTGTGTTTGCTTGTTGTGTGCCATTGTGAGTCTTTCTACTTGCCAATCCATTTGTCTATCCAATATAATATTTGAAGAATCACTAAGTCTGATGCAAATGTATGGTTGAGGAAAAGCAATCGAAGTGAATTAGCATTAATTCTCATAAAAGACAGCCGTCTCGAGAGTGTGTTTAGTGTAAAAATGTACTTCCTTTCCGTTATCATGGGACTGAACACAGGATTTGGTGTTAGCAAAGTGCCGAAACCTTCTACGTTTTGATATAAAACACACCAAAATCACAACAGCT
Organism: Acanthosepion esculentum; assembly: GCA_964036315.1. Taxonomy (NCBI): domain Eukaryota; kingdom Metazoa; phylum Mollusca; class Cephalopoda; order Sepiida; family Sepiidae; genus Acanthosepion; species Acanthosepion esculentum. Next base: position 26,034,481 of record OZ038478.1, read on the forward strand.
AAGAATATAGATGCTAGCTTGTCAGATTTTACAAAGCCGGAGGGCCATTCGAGTTAGAGGGATACTGAGTAAAATGCACAGTTTATGCGGATATGTGCGGATGTTAACGGTTAATCCTAGACTTTAACAGGTTAAGATTGCAGAGATCGAAGCAAAAAAATCATTGGGAGTCGGTTCCACAGATCAACGCTTCGTGGGAATAATCTCCCTGAGTAGAACTTACATCTCAAGAAGGTAATACGAAGGGAATGATGGTAGTTTGTTTGTTACAATGTGAGAGCCATGGCGGATCTTAGCGGTGTAGGTAAGAGCTAATAGAACTACGGAGAACGGCTGAGCAATTTCCTTGAAAGCAGCGATAGATTAATGCAAGGCATGCTATGTTTCGTCTGTTTGAAATGGGTTGTAGGGTGTAAATTATTTTGTAACCTGTCACCGAGATTCCTTGGCACTCTATCGAGACCTGAAACTAAAGACTGAGCAGCTCCTTTACAAATATGGCAGCTGTACTCTATTCCAGGCCTGATCTGACTCTTGCAGAGGGTGAAAACACGACAAGTCATATATAGGAAACCGACTATTTGTTTTCAGCATCTTTAGCGATGTACCAGCCCCACCTGAGGTCCGATAGGCGCTCGATGCACGGAAAATCCATTCATCGTGATTATTGAGTGTTAAAAGAGTTTCAGTCACATGGTTTTCGCAATTTCAATCCTTGGATCAGGTACTGAAAATCATTTATTTCAGCTGAGGAGGAATGAAAAGAAAACGGCAAGATATGGGATAAAGCAAATAATAATTGGCTGAAGACAGATGGAGAATATTTGGCTGGAGGGTTGTGTAAAAAGAAAATACTGTGATATTACCCCAGGTGGGTGCCAGGATATCTGATGCCAGGCAACAAGTAGTATATAAGAAAATGGTGTGGTCAATCTCTTCTTTCAACCTTTCGTTATCTACAGGATACATTTAGGAGATGTGTCTTATTATACCTCACTCTACCAAACCATCTCTCTACAACATAAGTCTTTCAGAATCTTTAATAAGAATTTGCCCTCAATAAGATGTATAATACAAGGCCCGAGGCACGGTCGAGGTAGAGGGTTACTGTAAGATGCAGCTTATGAGAATAGAAGATGAAGATAACGGTTTTACCGTAGACTTGAGTGGGTTAAGTAGTGATAGCTGAAATATCCAAGGTTAGAATTCGCGGAACCAAGGAATATATTTCATCCGAGAACTTTCAATTGTAGTAGCGTTTTAAGAGAGAGGTTAGAGGTGGGATTTATTTGTCAACTACAAGATCTCTGTGACGTTTTTGGAATCTATACTAAGTTGATCTCAGTTTACAAACTTCTGTTTATCTATCCTTATTTTATATGTTACTATTCATTTCTCTAAGGCAATTGTTAATTATACAATATTGTTTGTAATTTTATTCTATTTGCTGTTTGGGAAAATATCCCATGTAACCACAATACCACTAATAGAGAAACGTATCAATCCTATCACTAATAAAAACAGTAACATGAACACCACATATAAAATGGCCAGGATGAGTCCATTTAGAAACCAAAGACTAGTAGCTTAACTTTAAAAAAAAAGTACAATGATAATTCTTTATCTAAAAATGATTTTCATAAATTACATTAACTTTTTAAATATCTATTTTTTTTTCATTTACAATGTCCCAGCATCTCTAATTAGGCTGGAGGCAAGACGAACTGGAAAATACCGGTTCAGGAAGGGCGTGCCTGATCGGAAATTGGGTTTGTTAATTCGTCTTCAGTTAGGATCAATAAAAATAAATTCGCGCAAAATCAACATCTAATTGATATCGACTTTTCCCTTGAAGAACCACAGCTAATTTTCAAGATCATTTCTTTTGTGGAAATCCTTTATCTCTCCAATGCACTCGCCAACATCTTTACCACTATAACTTCGAATTCAAGTCTGGAGCCGTTTCAGTTTTCCAAAAATCAAAATTAAACAAATACATTAATGAAAACTATAACATAATAACTACTAATTACTGAGCGATGAATTTAACCGATGACGTCAAATCAACTTGAGTTACAAGTGATATAACTAGTGTTGACTACTTCAGACAACCTCCAGTTGAACGAAAGAAGTCAAGATGTCACTGAATCCAGGCTCTCTTGATTTCATGGTTGATTTCTCTCAACTAATTATGGTTCAATTTTACACTGAAAGAAACGATCAATATGGTGTCTATCTTTCAATGTTCTTTTCAAGGCAGGCGACTGTCTCCCTTCAAAGTCTACCTTGCTCTCTAATTGGGCTATTATGTTTATACTTGTTATTTTGCAATTTTCACTTTATGAGTGGCTCATTATTCTGACGCAACATAATCTATTTATTTGATAAATTAATTTCTTCTACGTCATTTCATATATTTTAAACAAACTCTTCTTTCTTATATCAAATTCTGTCGTGAAATATATTTATGAATATTAGCGTGTCTTTAAAACCTATGACACACCGTTCAAAATCTTCATTTTGACATATGCACAGAATAGTTCTTAATATTTTTTTAATTATTTAGTACTGTTCAGTTATTGCTTTCCGATTTCCACTGAATGCAAGTGCAGACTGCCCGATGCAAGGATTGAACTCACAATCACTATATTACGAAATTCTCAAAACAACGCTGTAGAAACGAGTACGCAATAAATTAGCAGTACCAAATATGAATACATGAACAGGGGAACGAGAACCCCGTAGATTAAAAAAAAATGCATTCAATTAAGAAATCCCTGTTGGTAACGCAGATCAAAATATGCCGGAAGAAGGCCGGAGGGGACAATGGCCGAAACATAGTGATAAAAACAACAAAATAAGGACAATAAACTGATATACAATTGAATAATATTCGAGAAATATATTTTTATTTAATAAATTTATATTGTTTAAAGTGTGATAAAATTGTTATGGTTTGGGATAAAAAATATGTTCTGTAAATCTTTACAAACATGAGGTTACTCGCTTACTTCCGTCTTACTAGACATTGAATTATGGCACTTTGTGTCTTCCATATATTTTACTGAACTTTCAACGACCTTATGTATACTCATGAACGTTCTATATTTCAAAGCTTTGATAAACCAATGAAATCTTTGCTCTTGTCTGCAAACACATGCAGCAAAATAAATCCCACATTTGCCTATATAAAGACGCTTAGAGGACGAAGCGCGTCGGCTTAAAATAGTTTTCCTCATATATATATATATATATATATATATATATATATATATATATATATATATATATATATATATATATAAAAGGGGTAAAATCTCATATATATATATATATATATATATAAAAGGGGTAAAATCTCATATATATATATATATATATATATAAAAAGGGGTAAAATCTCAGATTGATGCCAGATCAGTCGGGTTTCGATCCCGGTTTGAGGCAATCGGAGGTCTAGTCACACTGATAAGCTGTGATACAGTGAATCAGTCTGTGTGTGAATGACAATATATACGTCTCGGAAAAATTAATTCCGGTCCAGCACTCTTGGGGGAAAGCACGAATATGTAAACAATGACTACTATTGCTAATACTATTGCTATAATAATGAAGTAATCCCTCTCTGTTATTGGCGCTTCTCAAAGAGGCGCTGAAAGTTAAGAGGTAAATCTCCGAATGAAGTCAAGACAGTCAGGTTTCGATCCCGGTTTGAGGCAATCGGTAATCTAGCCACACTGATGAGCTGGGATACAACGAATCAGTGCGTCTATGGATGACACCATATACATACATACATACATACATACATACATATATATATATATATATATATATATATATATATATATATATATATATATATATATATATATATATATATATATATATATATATATATATATATATATATATTACATGAATTATTCATACAAAAAACAGATAGTGAAGTTAATGATATAAATGGAGAAAATACATCTTCGCAAACAAATTTATTAAGATACAATAACCCACGAACCTGTAGTTGAATGTTATGATCCCTGTTTTTAATAAATTCCAGTTGCATAAGGTCTTTTTATACGTGTACTTTCGTCTGTTCATACAGGCATCCTCAGGTATGGAAATAGATTTGTTTTTTACATCCAGGTAATAACGGGACAACGAAAGGTTAGATGTGATTCGAAATATGTAAGAATTTTTTTGCAATTAAAATGAAAATAGTTATAGAGAAGACACAGGGTTGCAACCAATCAATTTATATCCCTCATATTTTTTTGATTTTTACATTCTACTCAGTATGCGCTTCTTAGGCCGACACATATCCTCGAGTTGCCCGATAAAATGATGGGTGCAATCATTTGATCTGATGTGCTGTTAATCATTCATGTTTATAGGATTACAGGTTCAATTCCTGTCGGAGAAGCAAATATTTTCTACGAAATTCAGGTCTAAATTGAATTAACACTTTTTAATTAAAAAAATAAAAAACATATCATTTACTTATAAATTATACCTATAAAATTAACGTATAAACAGAAAATATATTAAAATAATAGTCGAAATTAATCCAATTCATAATATGCTCTCATTGTTTACGTTAAGATACATTTCGTGAGCAGATATCGAGAAAAGTCGTCGAAGGTGTGTCTATATAAGAGTATTTCGGACATTGCTAACCAGACGCTTCTTCGTGGTTGAATGTTTAACAGCCCATCAATCAAATGACGGCAGGATCGCAGGTTCGATTCCTGTTGTAGAAGCACATATTTTCTACGAAATCTCGCGAACATTCAGACCAGAAAATGTAATTAATTTAATTGTATAAATTATATCTATAAAAATAAAGTATAACCGGAAAATATATTAAAATAATTGTCGGAATTAATCCATGTCTTCATATATATATATATATTTAAATTACTATCAAATGTTAAAATCTGTGCGATTCTAAATTGCCCAAACATCAAGCTATACCACCCATCTCCTTCCTTCTAAACCCTACGACAATCTCTTATTTCTTATCTCCTCCCCCTTTTTCCTCCATATTATTTCCGGTGATGTGACCAATTAAATAGGTCAATGTCTGAACCTTACATCCTCCACCTCAATATTAATTACTGTAATAAAAATTAAAATAAATTTTAAAACTCTCCCTTCCCTGTATAATTTCGACCATGTCTCTCACACTATCCCTCACCACCCTCTATATCACCTTATATAAACTTGATACTGCCCTTCAAAAGTGTAAATTTTAAATTCATTTTTTCACCCTTGAAAGTGAAGTTTGAATATCTAGAGAAAAATAAAATCTCCGGTGAATTAAATTATAACAGTGAAACGTTAAAATGGTCTGATTTTTCTTTAAATTAACACACACGCACGCACGCACGCACGCACGCGCGCACACACACACACACACACACACACACACATATATATATATATATTCACTGGTTCCTTTACTAGGTTGAGTCAAAAGATTTTTATATATTTCGTGCTTTAATTAAATATGTCCCACCATATTCGATCGTCTGTTGCCATCATTGTGCCCGGAGTGCAATTCCACTCTTGTTGCATCTGACTGGTTTAGAGGCAAAAAAAATCTCCCTGCACCCATTTTCTACCTGGCAGAAATTGTTGACTCAGAAAAGTGAGTTATCTGACAGTACAAGGTCTGGGCTGTATGAAAGCTGAGGAAGTACTTCCAAGCAAACAGATTCCTCAAGATTGCGCATAGTCACATTGGTGGTAATTTAGAAGTGCCCGTCTACGATTGACTAATGCCAGGTAGTTGGATTTTTAAACCATCACATGCTCACTGAATTTTTAGCATAATATTCAGCATCCTCATCATGTCAGGCTTGATCTGTAACCGAAATTTTAGTGTCACGGTTTGGCTCAAAATCTGGTGTCTCTGATGGAAAAATGGAGGCAGGTTAGATTCGTGTTGGTGGCATAATTTTCCTTTAGTACGACTTCACAATTTACACCGGTTTTTATTAATTTCACGGTTTAATGATATAAAATATTCAGGGATAGCAACTTAAACATATGTACCCATAAAATGAACATTTATTGCATCTTAGATTATAAAAATAAAATAGAGTACCTAATATATTTATTGCATAACTGATATACAAGAGTTCAAGATATTAACTGAGGGGTTCCGGCCATCATCCGGAATCTTAAAATCCCATATGACGAAATCCTGAAATTTAAAATACCGTATTTATAAAATTGCGAAAGATCAAAAACCGAAATTTAAAAACTTGAAAGATCAGAATCCCCAAAAATAGTCTTTGAGAGAAATTGAAGAAAAAAATAGAAATACCTTTATTTCTAAACATTTACAAAAAAGCGTTTGAATTGAGTTTATACATTTGAAATATGCAAAATTAATTAAAATGTCATAAGCGATGGAAAATTTTATAGGCATGCTCATTTGTCTATACTTTCTCAAGGACAAATGGCACAGTGGATAAAGGTGTTAGTTAGATCCAGTGAGAGGACCAAAAGGGTCTGAGTTCCATACCCGGTTAAGGCGGTGGAGAAATTGCAGAGGGGAATTAACAGGAGGAAGGCCGGAGCGTACATCAGCCGAAACGTTGTAATAAATATGGCGACAAAGATGAGGACAATAGTCCGAATAATGTAAATAGGAGGCATTCTCATGTAATTCTTTATCGCATTAGTGGAGAGTTTCAAACACAGCAGCAGCACGTAAAAAAATGTATGTGGACGCATTCTCTAAGGAGAGTCTCATCCAAAAAACAATAAAAAAAACAAAAATGTATGTTTTATATTGATGAATGTAATAAAAATATAGCTAGCGATCGTGAAAACCGATCATATGTTATTGAGTTTTTGCTCATAATCTTTTATTATAAATTATTCATATATTATTGTTTTATATTTTTTAATGGATTTTGAATGTTTCCGACCAAGTCTTCAGGCAAATTAAAATTATTTCTGACCGGATCCAGAACCGCAATCTTGAAAGTTTGGATTTCCATTTTTCATTACGGCGATTGCTTTCGGATTCCTCCTTCTTGATTTCTATTGATAAAAAAAAAAAAATTAAAGGGACACAACTCTCTAACTTTCAATAGCTCATGTTAAATGAAAAAAAATTATTGTTCTCAAATTACAGTCTTACAAAATAAAATTGTTCGTGTTTTCAACTTTAGTCCTAGAAGCCATAGCCCAACATATCATATGATTTTGGAATCAGACTGACTCAATGAGCAAATTAAAAATATTCCGGGCTGGATCTGGTCCCGCAATCCTGAACATTTTGTATTTCCAAGTTTTTATTACGGCGATTGTTTTCGGCGATTTTTTCTACGTGATTTTTGCGACGAATCTTTTTATACGATAACAATTTTTATAACTTCGTCAGAAATTTATGAATAATCGAAATTAATTGCGAAATCCAGCGAAAGTCACCTGCGAAATAAAAATAATTGTCTGTACTGAAAGTAAGAACCTACATACATCAAATTGTCTTTAATTTAATTGGATGCAGAAGAGTTATTACTACTTAAATTATTCGGACTATTGTCCGCATCTTTGTTGCTATTTTTATCAGTTTTCAATTTGTTTCCATATTTTCGGTGTATCGGGTCCGTACCGATCCTTCAGTATCTGTCTATATTTCTGAGAGGAGGTATTATGTACACTATTTACATTATGATAAATATGGCATACATAATACCTCATCTCAGAAATATAGACAGATACTGAAGGATTGTCGATGAACTTCTTAACAGGTAAGCTTAAATATTAATGCAATGCTTAAATGCAGCAAGCAGTGAGAGTTCTGTTGTATATTGCTGACTATCGCATCTAGACCTCCGCACCTAATGTGATGAATGCCCAATCAAGTGCCCTCCGCGAGGGCTGCCTTATTTACCGGCCGATAGCAAGGCTTTAAGGCAGTATCTACAGAAGGTAGCGAAGGAGAGTGAGAAGAAGAGACTAAGCATAAACTACATGAAGACAGAATACATGGTCATCAGTAAAAAGATGAATCCAAAATGCAATTTACAGGTCGGTGACACTATATTCAAAAAGTCGCGGAAATTTAAATACCTCACAAGTGTTCTGACGGTAAGTGCGATGGTGAGATCCGAAGACGTATTGGGATGACCAAAGTCTCATTCCAAAAGCTAGGCGGAATATTACGGGGGGTTTCGTTGGTAACAAAGAAAAGAGTACTGAACTGCTACGGGAAGTCTGACGTCCTTTCCGGTAGCAAAAGATGCACAATGTCCTCAAGGATGAACAAGAGGAACGAGTCAACAAAGGTGTGGTTCTACAAAAGGATGCTAAGGATAACACGGACCGAACATGTGAGCAACGACAAGGTTTTGGAGAATATGCAAATAAAGAGTAAACAAATTCAACATCAGGAAGAGTCAGTTGAAATTTACGAGAAACGTAATGAGAAAGGAGGGCTTGACAAATCTGATACTCACAGGGCGGATAGAGGTAAAGAGGGAATATGGAAAGCAACGTGTGACATACATAACGGACTTAAGCAAGAGAATGGCAGAACTAGGTTTGGGAGAAATAACAAAAAGCAGAACTTATTGAGAGCTACAATGGACAGGATGAGGTGGAGAGCCATGTTTGCCTACGTCCTGAAAGGACATGGCACATAAAAGAATATATGTATGTGTGTTTGCGTGCGTGTGTGTGTGAGAGAGAGAGAGAGAGAGAGAGAGAGAGCGTGTGTGTACGAGTGCATCAATTACGTAAAAGTGACTGTTATTTAACATAATTTTGTATTTTTTCATTAACTTTCTGCATGAGTAATGTTGGAGATTCAACATTACAATTAAATCCCTTGTCGTCTGACAGAAAGGAATCTCCATTTTAAATCTTTAAAGGTCAACTTATCCTACACAATGCGTACCGACAATAAATGGCGTCGAATTCATGTAATTTTACAATAGTATTTGTTAGAAATTTTTTATATAAGCAACCTAGAATTTACAATCAGAATCAAGCCAATTAAATCTATTGTTACCTCCGAGAAAGAATCCTGATTTTTTAAAGCATTAAAAGTAAAAAAAATATCCATAGAAGCTAACACGATCGCTTCTGTTAATATATGACGGCTATATTTAAGTAATGTTCAAATTGTATTGATTACATTTTATCCATCTGTCATCTTGGAATTATTTTTATCTTGACAATTAACTCTATTGTTGTAAGACACAAATCTACTTTTTTAAATCAGTAATAGTATTAATATACGAAGAAATTAACGCGAAACCTGGAAGTGAAATATAATGTAGATATTTAGTTATTGAAATTACACACATCAAATATACATAAATGAGATTACTGAATAAATTGCTGTCCCTCTAGACTGAGGATTTAACCTTATTCTGCTGTTCAACTACTGATCACGCTTTTTCTACCAGAAACTGTAATTACGGTCCGCTCAGCGGGATAAAATACAGTTTGGCTCTTTGATTTTTTAAGGTCGAAAATGTGCCTGTGCAAGTGTCTGTAATAAAGATTACTTTGCTAATCTATCAGAAGATCAAATCTGAAAAAGATTAGCCAGCAATTGTATATACGTAACAAGGTCTCTGCCCGAAACGTAAACACAGTAATTCTTAAATGGATTTTTTAATCCGACATTAGTTTAAAATATATTTAATGTATAAATGTAAAGCTAAACAGACACAAAGATAGGTGCGCATTTCCTAAGGAGGTAACTGAGTCTTACACAATCATGAGGGTCTACCATTGCCATTACTTCGGCCATAGGAGATGGGTTCCCTGGTAGAAAAAAAGCGAATAGATCTTAGATTACTACCGGGATGCACATTTTACTTTAGGAGGTTATTGCAATATAGGGCGGTTGACATTAATTTGCTTAAGTAAAAGTCCATAATTTCTTTAGAAACTGATTTGTTTGCGTCCGGATACGAAACTAAGCAGAAATGTCTATTTCGATAGTCTCAAGCATGACGGATCTAACGCAGTTTCGATTCCTACAGGAGAGTCTATATTTTTTTTCTTTAATAAGATCTTTGGAATATTCAGGCTAGTAGTAAATAAACATACGACTTATTAAATAAATGAAGCGTATCCATTAAAAATAAAGTTTAAATAATATATATATATATATATATATATATATATATATATATATATATATATATAATTATTTAGTTGGATTGATGTGAGTTTGTGACCCTGGGTTTCACGCTTTTGCGATCGTCGCAAAAGCGTGAAACTCAGGGTCACAAACTCACAACAATCCAACTAAATATAATTGCTCTATCACTTATATTGAGTGCTTTCCAATAAGTACCGCGCATATGTAATATATGAATAATATATATAATAAATTGCATATATATATATATCTATATATATAATTATATATATATATATATATATATATATATATATATATATATATATATATATATATGTGTGTGTATATATATATATATATATATATATATATATATATATATATATATATATGTACATATGAATGAATGTATGTATGCATGTATGTATGTATGCGTGTATGTATAACGGCTGTAACAGTAAAATTGTTCCAATCGTTCAACAGCAAAACTGATCAATTGTTAGATTAAGCTCTGAACCGTTGCATCTTAGAAATGATTAAATATATCTTATTGGAATTCTGCGAGGTTTCTATAATACGACTTGACTCTACTTTGAACAATAAGAATGTATATATTTCTAAGTTGAAATGATGATACCTCTTCCTGTTATGACCTCGTGATCCAGTTTTCCTCTCTAATGTTCCATATTTTTAAAACTTATTCACCGTTCCCTTCATGGTTCTTAAATGGAATTTGAAGATGGAAGCCAGAGTATGAATGTTAGTTCCATTAGTGAAGGCCTGAATGATCGTTTTCTTCTCATCATTGCTCATTTCAGAAGAATGAGCTGACACAAAACGATTTACTCTGTTCTCAAAACAATTTTTAAACTCTTCTCTTTCTAGCTGAATAACTCAAACGATTCTTCAGTGAAGATGGCTGAACGTCTTATCGAAAACCTGGAAAAATAAACTCTATTATTTTATTGTTTTTTTTTGTTAGATATTAAACTTTTTGTGGGATGGACAATTATCGCATGCTATTACACGATTTGGATAATTTTGCTGTTACACACGGTATATCTCTATCTATAAAAGGCGGTATGTGTGTGTGTGTGTGTGTGTGTGTGTGTGTGTGTGTGTGTGTGTGTAACGAACGCACGGCCGCAAATTTCGACGGATTTGCACCAAAATATACATGCACATGCTCCAAGTCTGAGGCAAGGCGAAGACCGAATTTGCATTTCCAAATTCCAATCGACAGCGGAAATAATCGATTTTTTCATGCTTCTACGGCAGTTTTCATGTAGTTTGCGGCCATTTTCTACTGGCCAGAGTGAGAGCCTATGGCTGGCAGTCACGAATAGGCAGGAAGATTCTATTGGCCAGCGTGAGAGCCAACAGTTGACTGACACGAATGTTAACTAGCATGCTAACATGAAAAGAAATCGATAGCTGCATTCGTCACAGATGGGAAAAATTTAAATCTGCATGGCACTTTACTCCAATTGGCTCATTCGCTTGCTTAAACTCAACGTTGATTCTGATTGCGCAGAACTGTGTTGGGTGTGAAAAAGTATTTGTTGTTAACATTTTTTTTCAATCGGTTTTTCCAGTTACGAGTCCTCTTTTAAAGCTGATCGTTTTGTGTTCATTTTGTTTAGTTCTTTTTTCGTAACAGATTTAATGTTTAGTATTGAGCTTAGAAAAAATAAGCAGTGTGAGATAGACAAGAAGTAAGGCATGTAGCAACATCAGCACGGCTAAGGGCACTCCTTTAAATGCAAAGAAGGGCAAAAATATTTTAAGTCAAGTGATAGCGATTGCTGTATGAGTCGTACGATTTTTGAATCAAGCACGGGCAACGCCGGGCCATGCTGCTAGCATATATATATATATATATATATATATATATATATATATATTATATTATATTTTTTTCATATAGACAAAAACAGTTTACTCACTACAAAGATGCAACTTTGTTTCTGTGTATTCCAATTGCGCCTAAAAAAGATGAGAACCAAAATTGGTAAATGCACCGAAACAAATGTGCATCTTTGTAATGAGTAAACGGTTATTGTCGATATGAAAAAATTATAATAAATAATTATTTGTCTACTATCAATATGGATCCCTGTTTTGGATTAATGCTGTGAACGTTATAATTTATATATTATTTTCGTTCTCATTGCATCGCATATAATATATATACACACACACACACACACACACACACACACACACACACACACACATATATATATATATATATATATTCTGTTTATATTTTATTTTTATAGATATAATTTATTTAAGTAAATGCTCTGTTTCTTTAATTAAACAGAATTAATTACATTTGCTAGTCTGACGCATCTTCGTGCCTGAATGTTTAATAGCACGTGAAATCAAATGATGGTTCCCATTTATATATATATATATATATATATATATATATATATATGTGTGTGTGTGTGTGTGTGTGTGTGTGTGTGTGTGTGTGTGTGTATGCATATATATATTTATCGTAAACTATATGCCTTGAAGTGCTCAGTATCATAGACTGAACGTATGTAACTATAAAATTAAAAAATGGACACTGAAGTCAGTTCCATGCTTGAAGTCAAGTGTTCAAGAACCATACAGAATTTTGGGTTGATTTAATGTTCGCTTTTATCCTATGCTACACTACTGATGACACGTTGTTTCACTGACATTTCAAGTTACAAAACATTGAAGTTGATTTCAACATTCCATTGAAATCAAAGTTAATAATATATTATGATTCATTTAAATATTTCAATTCGTTCGTGTCATAATTGATCTGTTTAACGTTTTATTGATTGTTTACAGCACTAAACGGAAATAGAACTTCCGGGATTAACTTGAAATTTAAATCGAACTAACTTAAAAATATATTTTGTTTTTTGATATGGCCAGAAAATATTCTAAAATCTTATTCATTACAAAACATTTTTTAAATATATGCAGAAAAATATTTTTACATGTTTAAAATATCGTTTGTTTAAAGAAAGCTGAAATATAAATAATTACTCTATGAAAAACTGAACGAGACAGCAAAGCGGGATCTCTTTTCGTCTGTCTTTAACTTAAGAATATTTTAATTATAAAAATTGTCTCTTTAAAAATCTTAAAATAAAAATATTTACTATATAAGCAATTTGTAAATAATTATGCACCGAACGGACGGAGCATACAACGACGCATGTAATCACGGACTTTAATATATATATATATATATATATATATATATATATATATATATATATATATATATATATATATATATATATACATATATATATATATATATATATATATATGAGTAAAGAGAGTATGGTATCATTAAATATATTAAAATAACAATACTTTATGAATTTAGAAATTGTTCGAAATAAATGAATCTCTATACTTCTAAAATCTTCAATTTATCAGCAGCACTGAAAAGAAACTTTCGCAGATGAATTGTGGTATAGTGAAAAAATAGTTTCTGAGTCTTGGAGACGACGCACAAGTTTTTCTGTCATCTTTAAGCACTCGGTGAAAAGTATCTGCGGTTTGATCGATGAAGAAGGTTAAATAGGATCTAATTATCAAGGAACAGATGTTGGTGACACTTCGATCTCTCTTACAGCGTCATCCGCTAGAAGTTGTCGCCAAAACGACTTCAGCTAAATGGTGACAAGATCGGCCATTGGATGAAGACTTTACACTGAATGCACTGGAGTCCACTTCATTGTATTTACAAATAAAGAGTATAGCATTGGAGAGATATGAAGTGGAAATGGATAAGGAATTTGCAATGGAGGTTGACAGACTTTATGATTGTTCCTCTTTCAAAAACTATCAAGATATCAGCGTCACATTCGACCCCTTACTTACTCACATCGCTTGGGATTATTTCTCAATACTGGATTAAGAGTCGGTTAATTGATCCACGCATCACCATTGATGATAATAATAATAATAATAATAATAATAATAATAATAATAATAATAATAATACTAATAATAACGATAATAATAATAATAATAATAATAATAATAATAATAATAATAATAATAATAATAATAATAATAATAATAATAATTCCTTTAATTTCACTTGTATACACATTTCCTTCTGGGTTCCAACGAGAGACCTATGGTCAGAAATGGCCTCAGGAAGTTTTTTTCTGATTATTTTTGAAAAAATAAACCTAATATCACACACATTTTTACATAAATAGACCTCTTTGAGATGTGTGATATGTAATTGTGTGTACATTTATTTTATTTCTGTAAGGCGTGAACTACCAGGAATCACTTCAATGAGTCTATCAGACTATTTTCCAATCAATCCGAGAGCCCCAACTACAACTGGAATAATTGATAGCTCATTTGTCCCTTTATTATTATTATTATTATTATTATTATTATTATTATTATTATTATTATTATTATTATTATTTTCTTTGATATCTGGCTTTTACACATTTCTTTCCGGGTCCCGCCCAGAGACCTAAGTTTAGAAAAGGCATCATGACACTTTCCACTAACAAAAAAAAAAAATAATAATTCCATAGATAAAGCCCTTCGTAAAGTGTGTGCTGTACTTGTCAGAACAATTTTTTGTATCTCTTTGATGCATGGACTTCCAGGGATCCCTTCAATTAGTCTACTGGAATCTTTTCCAACCAGTCCAAAGGCTCCAACTACAACAGGGATTGTTGATGTTCCCATGTGCCACATTTTTGAGATTTCTATTTCAATGTCCTTGTATTTTAACAGTTATTCGAATATCTTCAAAGATATATTGCAGTCTGCAGGGACTGCCATATCAATAAGGTAGCACTTATTTTGTTTGTGGTCTTTAATAACAATGTCTGGGCGGTTGGCTTTGATTGTTCTGTCAGTGTGTATTGCGTAGACCCATAGAATTGTAACAGGTTCTATCTCCGTAACCGGGTCTGGGTGGTGTTCGTACCAGTTTCATTCAGTTTCCTTCCCATAGGAGTTGCAAATTTCCTAGTGCAGATATTGTCCCACTCTGTCATGACGGGTTTTATATTCAGTGGGTGCCAATATCGTGCAACCTGATATAAGATGATCAATGGTTTCTGGATATTTATTACAGAATCTGCATTTTGGGATAACACAGTATTATTATTATTATTATTATTATTATTATTATTATTATTATTATTATTCCTCTAGAAATCAAAATAAGAAGGAGCCATGACCACAAGAATAAAAGATCGCTCATGTACTCCAATGTGAAATTGCATCTCTGAGTTTCACGCCGAGGTGATTTCACACGATTAAGATCTAATCCAAAGGAGAATAAGTAAGCTACCTTTAAAATACCTGAACAATTTTTTTGTATGTTTTATATATATATATATATATATATATATATATATATATAAGAGAGAGAGAGAGAGGAGAGCGTTATAGAAACATAGAGATACATAAAACGGTCTAGATAGCTAGACATATAGATACATACATACAGGCATATATTATGAAATGGACAAAGCCCGACAAATATTACATTAATATTTAAGTAAATGCTCTGTTTATAATATAACTATTTGCGTCTATAAAAAGAATGTCTTGTCTTAAAATAATTGTCGGACTTTCTCCATTTCATGTGTGACGTCATTTTTTTGCATTTGGATACGCATAGACCAGGTATTAATGTACCTGAGAGAATCATGGAGAATTGTAGTTTAAAAACAGTAAAATCGACCTTGGTAACCGAAATGTTCCTCTGTGGCGAAATTGGTAAAATGCTATATGACGGTTCCGTATAGGATACAAGTTCTATTCTTGTCGGAGGACGAATATTTTCTATGAAAATCTCTCGGGCATTCAGGCCGGTAAATGCTTTCAATACTATTTATTATAAACAGAGCATTTGCTTTAATATTTGTAACTATAAAAAGTATGTATAAACATAAGAATGTTTTAAAATACAGGTATATGCAAATACTGAGATAGATAGGAACAGAGATAGATAGATATAAATAGACTGTGATAGATATGCCAGAATCTCCCATCGATCCGAAACATGACAGGCATATTTTTAATTTAGGACTGAACCACGCGGCCGTAATTACATGCTAATCTTGTCTTAAAGAGTTTCAACTAAGCTTGTCGGTAAAAAGAAATAAACAAAATCATCCTAATAAGAGATGTGTAATGCGCCATCTCCTCTTACCAGTTATTTTACCAGGTCTTACCCGGCCAATATCGATGCCTAAATTCCGTAATTGCATTTGTCATGATAATTTGAAGAATTACCCAAGAAGGAATGGATTTTATAGTAGATTTTACTTTCCCTTATATGAGTTGGCATTCTAATCAAAAGATACCATTCTGTCCAACTATTTATCCATTCGCCGGAGGAACCTCAAATTATAAATTCCACACCGATAACAGATACGTTACCGACATATTCACTGTTTCTATCTCTATCTACCTTTCTCTCTCTCTCACACGCGCGCGCGCACACACACACACACACACACACTCTCTCTCTCTCTCTCTCTCTTTGCATATATATATATATATATATATATACATATATATATATATTAGAGAGAGAGAGAGAGAGAGAGAGATAGATAGTCATCCACATATAGACTGTTTCGCTGTATCACAGCTACTCGGTGTGGCTAGACGTCAGATTGCTTCAAACCCGAAAATCGAAACCCGACTGATTTGACATCAATCAGCTATCTTACGCTTAGGCCGTCGTCGCTTATATTCAAATAATAGGACAGAACAGTCAGATTTATAATACAGTGTTCTTTAGCATTTATTATTATTAAAAAAAACAGTGCTCGCTATAAAGTAGAGAATAATATTAATAATATAGTTTTATTATAATATAACAATATTAGTAGAGAATAATATTAATAATATTTAAAATAAAAATCTGTCTCTACCGCAATACAGTAATTACTATGTTTCGAAACCGAAACTTAAATCTTAAAATTTAACTTTAAAATTTAAACTTTAAAATTACGAGCTCCTTTCCATTCTCAAGCGAAGCTAAGAATAACTTACGAAAAAATTGCATTTACTCTATTTTTAAGTTCAGTTAGTAGTGTCAAGAGAATTTCCATTTTTTTTAAGTGGCTGTTGGCTTTTTTATGAATGAAGAAAGCTTGTGTATCTTATGTGGCAAATTTAAAATAGGTTATGTCTTGATGTTGTTTTAAGATTTCTGCCTGGCTTCACTGACTTTCTTTCAAGCTGTCAAGTTAATACTGTCTGGTTTATTTTATGTTACAATAAATTTGGATTTTTTTTTTATTTATTTATTTTCTTTATTAAAACTGCATAGAAATTTTTTTGAAGTGTAATCAAATATAATTAAATCATAATTTTTATATTCATATTTTTATTTATACACAGTTAAAATACTATATATTTAACTTATAAATAGACTATATATGGTACTGCAAAATTAATATATTGGAATTTAATTACGCATTTGTAACTTATCTAATTTATAATCAAATAATAGATATAAACATGTCAATTATTTTTTTATAATTAATTACTTTTAAGGAGTATATAAGACAATGTCTACAGAAAACTGCTATTTCATTTCTTTGATTTAATAACGTTTTATTTTCAGAAAATTAATAATATATAACATTACATGTAGTCATAAAGGACATGTGTCATCCAAAGATCGACAAATTTTTTTTATTAGTTTCTATTTTATTGTTGGTGTTTTATTTTTTTCTCTTAAATTCCAAATATATTTGGATAGTGATGTTTGGTTACGATACTTGATATTATTGAAGAAAGTCAGATGTTGTCTCCATCTTAATTTAAATTCATTTTTTGTACATTCTATATAGATTTACACAGCATTAGGATTCTCAATGGATGAGATAGTACTTGTGTAAACTATGGATTTCGTGTGACATTCATTATTCAAAGGACAATTTTCAGGAAATTTTACAGTTACATAATTTATCTTTATTATTGTTTATTCTTATTTCAGGATCTCTATTTCTTAGATTCTGGCATAAGCATTTATTCATTATTTTATTATTATCTTTTTTATAATGCTATCTAAATTTTCAGTACAGTTGTAACTTAATTTCAGGGTATTTTTATTAAAATTTTTGCCACGAATACTATTTCTAGGAAAATGTTTTTTCAATTCAAGCCATAAATTTTTGTCCTAACTTACTATTAACCATTTGGTTGAATGGGAGTGTGTATCAAATGATTTTGCTGTTCCTATTTTTCTCTGGTTTCTATTATATTTTTTATATAATTGGTGTTAGGACATTTATAGACACTATTCTTTAGAGCTTTATTATAAAAATTACTGTGTTCATAGAATATTTTTTCATTAGTAGAAATTGTACTTATTATTTTTAAATAGATGAAGGTATGTTCTGTATTATAGATGATGATGATGATATGCCTGGGAGGTGTATGTATAAAGGAATAGTATTAGTTTTTTATAAGGTAGATATATATTATTCATGAAATCAATATTATACCGAGGAAGGTTTTACTTTTGTATTTACTTTAATTTTCAAATTTAGGCTTTTAAATTCTCTATGTATTATCTTTCTAATTTTATCTATTTTAAATTTGGTAGATTTCTCACAACCATAAGGCCATCATCTCTATACAGTTCAATGTCTTTAATATTAATTTCATGGTGTGCACTCAGCTTGTATAACGTGACCAACATGGTCAGAAGACTGCGGAGAGTCTAATGATCACATAGTGATATCAAAATGGTCTTCAAGGTCTTTAATCCACTGGTTAACAAACAAATAAACGATTATCACAACTGAAAGACTACGAGACAGCCCTAAAAGATAGCGGATTCTCAGCAACACTCACGTACTCACCACAAAACACAAAAAGGCCAACAGGAAAAGAAATATCATATGATTCAACCCACCGTACAGCAAAAACGTAAAAACAAATGTAGGAAAAATATTCTTCAAACTTTTACACAAACACTTCCCGAAATCAAGCCTACACAAAATATTCAACAAAAACACAGTAGAAATCAGCTGCAGTTGCACCGAGAACATGGCACAAATAATAAAAAAGCACAACAGGAAAATTATTAACAAACCACACGAACAAATTCAACCCACGTGCAACTGCAGAATAAAAATGTCCCTTAAATGGTAATTGTTTACAAAACAACGTAATCTACCAAGCCACGATAAAATCACCAGATAATGATGAAAAAGTATACATAGGAGTAACTGAAGACCCCTGGAAACAAAGACATTTTGTACACAAAACATCTTTCACAAATAGTAAATATGCGAACAGCACAATGCTTTCTAAGTATATCTGGGAAATAAAAAACAAAACGCACACCACACCAAAAATATCTTGGAAAATAATGAAAAAATCATCATCCTACAACAACCTATCAAAAACTTGCAAACTTTGTTTGGAGGAAAAAATAGCTATCATTACCTTCCCAGACCAAAATAAATTATTAAATAAAAGATCCGAGCTAATCTCAAAATGCAGACATGAAAACAAATTTTTACTACGTAACTTAAAAATCGAAAACGGAAAGAATAAATAAATACATAAACTAACAAAATGACAATAAAATAAGCAAAATAAATTAATCCAAACAAATTACCAAATCACTCCTGTTAGAATAGACGAAAAGGAATAAAAAATAAGGAACAAAATCATTAATAAAGTAAATAATAAACAAATTACCAAACTATTATGACCAAAATATTAGACTATAAAAAGTCAAAACAAAAAATCGGTCGGAAAATAGCTATAACTGTTATATAACGATAAAAAAATGAATAAAAAATAATATACTGCGTTACCTAAAAATCGAAAACCAAAAAGAGAAAATATACAGTGTAACAAATAAATAACAAGTATAATAAATTGATCTAAATACATCCAAATATATAAATAAACTAATAACCGATACCGATAAACTAACCGTTTACAAAAAACAAATAAAGATAATCAATCCAAATAAATAAATTAAAAACTGTTCCCACCAAAATAGTAGTCAGAACAAACCACAACATTCAACCCCAAAATTCAACAAATAGCATTAATTATCTTCCCAAACAAAAACAAAACTATTAAATAAGCTATATAAACAAATTTTATTACGTTTAATAAAAACACCGATCAAAATAAGAAAAAAAATCAATAATTAATAAATAAATAAATATATAAGATAAAAAATAAAAATAAGAATAGATAAAAACAAGCAAAACATTTTGACCCAAATAAATAAACAAATAAACGACTTCCGATAATATAATCGCCATAATAGACTACCAACAATAAGCTATATAAACAAATTTTTACTACGTTAATAAAAACACCAATCAAAATAAAAAAGAAAAAAGAAAAATAAATAAATAAAATAAAAAATAAAAATAAATAAAAACAAGCAAAATAATTTGACACAAATAAATAAATAAACAAATAAACGACTTCCGGTAAAAGTAACCGCCAAAATAGATTACCCACAATGCACCACTGACCCTTATATATAAATAGCCGAGAAAAATAACAGCACTAGTTGCCTGACGATTTCATCTAGCTTGAAACAGACTGTCGCCTCTAAGAATGAATTACGCTGCCATGGTTTCAACCTTTAGGTATCCTCAGTCAATATAGAACAAATCGTCTGTATATGTGTATTGAAAAGGGAGTGTATTTTTTATTAATTTCAATAGACACTGCGTTAAATTTATTAAACTGTGCTTAATTATTTTCGTCCATCGGCCATAATTTCCGAGAAATATTAGAGAAAAATACGCGTACTCCAGCAGGATTTAAATCCACGTTCCCCGAGGGGAAATCGTCATCAAATCTAACGTGTTTTGACCTCTCGGCTGCAGAATGAGACTATGATCATGCAATCTGCTGGAGAACGCACATTTTTCTCTGATAAGACTGGTAAACGAATATAAATAAATATAGTTTAATAAATAAACGGAGCGTCTACTCAAATAAGATCCTCGAATAGAAATAAGGTTTAAATAGCATATATATATATATTGACACACGGAGCTTGACAAAAGTATTGGCACTGCTGCTATATTAATTGGGCTAAACAGTGAACCGCTTGGCAAAGATTAGAGCATTCTCGCTCAGTTCCGTTATATATAGCTGTGCTTGGAAGGAAAGAGTGTAGAGTATAGTTGTCTCACTACACCACAAGGATTCCATCAATGACCATGGCTTTTGCAGTAGTTTTTGACTAAGTAATACATTCCCTAGGCCCGACACCCACCCTATTCCCATGATCCTAGCGAGTTTTACACTTTTAAAAAATCAATTCTCACTTCAAACAAGATTTCTAGACGTCAAGGAACTCGAACCGAATGCGACGAGGTAGCTGCTCACTATCCCAAAAATGGAGTTCCAGGAATTCTCCATCAATGGAAACGACGCTGGATAAAATGTTCCTGCATTCAGAAGGGGACTATTTCGAAGACGATTAAATAAAGAATTGATATGTGTTGTAGTTTTCTTTTTATAGCACCAGCCCCAAAAACTTTGTGTGTATGTTAAAAAGAATTAAGCCCAAAGGTAAATATGAATATGGGAATAAGAAGCTGATGTCGAAGTGAACAGACGTGTTTTCCATTTCTTAAAAACAAACAAACGATATCGTCTTTTAAAAGATTCTATTCGAGTCACTGCAATGTTTGTCATGCAATTATTTAATTTTATGCTTCATTCACTGTCAGTTTAGAAGTCGTCACAATTGGAAAGCTTAACAATCAAGTTTTGAAAAACACCCGTTTGAAAAACATGAGGAGGCTTTCGTTTTCAGCTCTGACAAAATACGTAAATACTTTTCTATTTCTTCAAGAGCGTGATCAATTTGCATCTAGCCTCTGTGAATTGAAAAAAGGCGAAATACTTGGAATTTGGGTCCCAACTAATTATGGATGTTTTCTAACAGAGTTTGCAGCCTTTAAGAGCGGAATGATATTGGTAAATATCAATCCAGCCTTCACTAAAACAAGAATTCAATATGCCTTAGATAAATATGAGAGGAAGGCTATCGTGATTGCCGAAGCATTACGGAGCCAAGATTTTGATGAGATCCTTTTTCAGCTGGCCACCTGAATTAGAATCTGTCCCACCTGAGGGGGGGGGGGTTCAAAATCCCAAAATGCCGCTTATTTGAAAACTGTTATTATAATGGGAGAACAAAAGCAAACCAGGTAACTTTTGATTTAAAGGCTGGAGCTAGGAAAAATCAACAGTACATGATATATATTAGCGCAGAGCCAGTGGGAAAGCGAGTTGTACCAAATGGAGAGGAGCAAAATATATATTAATAACTATATATATATATATATATATATATATATATATATATATATATATATA
>OZ038478.1:26059490-26074490 GCA_964036315.1 Acanthosepion esculentum
AGTCTGCGTGTTAAACATGTTGTAGTGTGTCCTATATATTTATTAGTTGATTGTTGAGGAGTCTAACAGTTATAAGTTTGCAAGTCCGGCCCGAATTGCTACGGTTGCTAGAGGTTTTGTCCTGTTTCTCGAATTGCGTCATAGTTCTTGATATGGTAGCTCTTGAAAAACCCAACAGTTCCGCAACCTTAGTGTTTAAGGCTCCTGCCATGCGAGCTCCAACAATTTGCCCTTTTTCCAACTTGGAGAGGTACCGCATTTAGCTTAAATTTTTAGTAAATTCTAAAAATAAATAAGTCAAAGACAGTAAATTAGATAAATAAACGTATTTACAATAGATATAACCACAAATTACGAAGTTTTAGTTAAAGTACTTAATATAATAGGTCTCTGAAATATAGGAGTGGAATTTGCACCTGAGAGTCTGGCATTTCGCTTCTAGATAGAAACTTCTAGTAACCAGACAGTGTGGATTTCCTTCTCAGCTCTGTTTCTGCTAATAAAGGCCTTACCTCAATAAACATACCAAACATATTCATTCAGATACACATAAACACACACTCACTCTCTGTCGTGTGCATTCTAATGTTCCATAGAATTTTACAGATCCAATCTCCGTAATCGTGTCTGGGTGATGCTCATATCAATTTCTTCCGGTTTCTTTCGCATAAAAGTTGCAATTTTTCCAATGCAGATATTGACCCACTCTGTCATACTAGGGGTTTCATTCGGTGGATGCTAATACCGTGCAACCTGGTACAAAATGGTTAATTGTTTCTGGACATTTATCACACAATCTGAATTATGGTCTAATTTTTCAGTATGTGTGCTTGGTAACTTCTATTTAGCAAGCATTGGTCCTGTGCGACAAGAACAAAAACCTTCGATTTCAGCTTTTAAACCTGCACTATGGAAACACAGATGTATACGGAATTTCTCTACACCAGCTTGTTTGACACGAAAAGAATTTTCACCGTAAAGAGCTTTATCTCGACATCGTTTTTGTATTTGGTCGTTTGTATTTGACTTTGCTTTCTTTTTCAAGGTTTTTGCCACTACAGTCGGTGTATTATGCTTTACTTGCGTTTCTTCACCGAATTGAAACTCCATTTTGAATTTGTTGGGATTCCTTTATTATTGAATAAAATTTCTTTCATGAGCTTTGCCAAATCATTATTCAATCTTCTGTAGTTTACAAGTATCTTTGATAGTTTGATTGTTGAAGTTTTGTAAGACAGATCTACTTGAAATAATACCACGCCTCCTTCGGATCTGGGAACATACAGACAATTAACCATGGGATGATGCATGTGGTGGCAGATGAGAAGCTATCTCGTTTTGCGTTCATTCCCTCAATGACATCTGTGCTCCAGTATTGTACCAGGGGGACAGCCAAGGTGTTTATGGCTGATATTCTGTTTTTTTAATTTAATTTGGGGTTCAGTACCAGATGCAAACGCCTGTATTATTATTATTATTATTATTATTATTATTATTATTATTATTATTATTATTAAACGGCATTTTTATTGGGTACCGATATCTGAGTAAACGTTCCGTCTATTTAATAAGCAATGGATTTATTAAAGATTATATTTATTTACTTCGGTATGCAAGAAATCATATTAAAGTAATATCTGCGCTCTTCTTTAATAAGATTTGACGGAAATAATGAATGTACTCTTCATTAAAATATGGGTACCCACTAAAAATAAAGTTTAAGTAATAACATATGCCGAATTATTAAATAGAAATCACCTACTTATTTAGTAATACACACAAACACACACAGAGACAGACACACACGCGCGCGCGCACACACATACACACACACACATCTCAAGGCAAGGCCAAAAAAAGAAAAGAAAAGTAAAGACGCCGTCTGACCGGCCTAAACAGAGACCACTCTTGACATAGAATCCCCATTGTAACTTGATACGCATTTTTGGAAAGGGATTGGCCTGTAGATAAAAATTAATTCTTAATTCTTAGCCCCTTAAACCACCTAACTTCAACGGCCGAAACTAGCCGTTTCCATAGCAACTAATGTTCCAATGATACCGTACTTATAAACACTTGCTAACCAAAAGATAGCTTATTCCCAAATTCTCGCTTGACAAGGAAGCGGGTCCAGACACCTTAACTCTACATCACTTAAAAAATTATGTTAGGGGTCTCGGCTCTCGCTTTTGAAACATGAGAACTCTTATGTAGCGGAGGAATCATATTTTTAAAAACTAAAAAGATTATTATAATATAAGCTGTACTTTTGTATGGAGCACTGTCTTTTTGAAAATAAAGCTAAATACTAAGGAACACCGGATTATCTACCTAACGTGTTCTTTCCTATTTTTCTCCACACCTGCATATATATATATATATATATATATATATATATATATATATATACACATATGATAAAGCTTAATTGTGCCCTAGATTTAATTTTACAACTGATTTATGGTGACATGACATAATTCTTAAATTGCCAGAAATATTTGAAATTGCCAGAAATATTTGAAGAGAGCAGTGCTGATTTGGTACTTTAAATTATTGAAGGTCATTCGGCGATGAAAAAAACGAAATTTCCATGGATTTTCCGGGGAACCTAAATACAATTTAACATCGTTACCAAAATGCATGCTCGATCGATATACAAGATTATCTTTCATACATTGACTAGTTTAATGAGCAGATCGTATATTTTCGGCAGTTTTCTTTTTAAATTATAGAGGAATTAACGTTTACTTTGCTGGAAATATGTGTGTTTAATATAATGCGGTTATGAAGGGAGATGAATGTGTCGATGTTACTAACGCAGCTATAGCTGATCTTAACATTGTTTTTTGTTAAAATCTTTTCTGTAGTGTTGATGAATGGTTAACGTGTTTATGAATTAGATGTATAAAAACTTGCTTATATTAGGGATATGGACCCGAAGTAAGGGCGACGGAAGGGCGACGGAAGGAAAACACGGAACACGGGTTAGAGGTAAGAAAGATATATTAAACAGAAAAGTTAAAAGAATAGTGTAATCAGAGCTTACTATCCAGTGGTGTCCGGTATTGGTATCGTACGCGGCTGCGCATTACTATATTTAACAACCCCCCCACACACACGGGTCGAGTGTGGTACAAGGCCGGTTTAACGTGGGCTTACCGAGCCCGTACGCTCGGCCAAAAATGTGCCCATTTACAACCCGTATACACGAGTTTAGGGACTGTCTACATCCCCGGACGAAACTTTGCCGTGCGGCAAAGCCTCGTCCGAGTTCCTCTCTGCCAAACAGAGAGTTCGACAGCAGAACACGCGGCTGCGCATTACTGGTATATTTAACAACCCTCCCCCCACAAGGTCGAACGTGGCACAAGGCCGTTTAACGTGGGCTTACCGAGCTCGTAGGCTCGGCCAAAAATATGCCCATTTACAACCCGTATACACGAGTTTAGGGACTGTCTACTTCCCCGGACGAAACTTTTCCCTGCGGCGAAGTCTCGTCCGATTTCCTCTCTGCCAAACAGAGAGTTCGACAGCAGAACACGCGGCTGCGCATTTCTGGTGCTACTCCCATGATTCACATAATAATATAGTACTGGGAGAGTCCATGATGTAGGGAAGTATCGGTCTCACAACAATTAGTTTTGACATTACGGTTAAAAGGTTGATTAAAGCGTATAATATTGCGTTTACGGCGTTTCTGCTTATTTTTACCTTCTTTTTTTATTTCTAAATGTTCTCTATTTATGATAGCTTATTTCTAAAGCCTGTATATATTTAATTTTGGCGTTATCAAATATGTCCTTATTGCTACAGTTGGTGGATAATCCAACGTGGACTGATTCTTTATAAATTATCTTGAAACTTATGATTGTGGTTTGATTTTTACTAAGGTAGTTATGATTACATAGATCCGTTCTGTATGTTTGAAAATAACCATTATTCAGGTCTAAGGTTACATCGAGAAATTTGATCAGTTTTGGACTGATGGTTGCAATGACAAAACTACGCAGGTGCAGGCTTTAAGAAAGCTTTATTCTACTGAATATACAAGGTTCGCATAGAGTGTCCTTTTATAATCCCAGTAAACAGAAATAGCTCTCTCAAAGAGGAGAGTAACGAAACTGTTGTGGATTCCGGGGATGGAATCCTGCACAAATAAATAAACAACGCCAGTAATTGAAATAGGAAAATAAGTGTATTGAAAGTAAGAATACAAACTTGAAATGAAGATTAGTAGTCCAGGAATGCGTGTTAGTAGAAAGTATATGTACAAGTCTCTGTAAGTGAAGCCGTAATTCTCTCTCTCTCTCTCTCTCTCTCTCTCTCTCTCTCTCTCTCTCTCTCTCTCTCTCTCTCTCTCTCTCTGTGGACTCTGCGTATCTCAGCCTTATCCCAACGTATCTTTTACGTATATCTAACTCTGTCAGTATAAGTATACTTTAGACGAGTCCATCTTGTGTAAAAGGGGAGAGCCCCACAACTAAACAAGGGGAGACCACTCTTGATTATTCATATCAGTGGTAATATTTAATCCGTGATTTTTAAAAATCTTTTATTACTTCTTTTCAGAATCGGCCTATTTTTCATGGGCTAGTTTTATGGAGGAGTATGACACCGTCAACTCTCTAGAATCCGGTCTCCTTGATGTAAAAAATAAATCTAAGTCGCCATAATAATAGAAATGAAACTCATTCACATACCTCTGCTGAGTCATACGCTCTCATAGATATACAAAGTTCTGGGTTACTATTTTGTACCACAGTAATCATTATGAAAAAGAATAGTTTTTTTGCGTTATATTTATTTCATGATCGCTAATAGGGCAGTAATTCCTTGGTAAATTAAGAGCAGACAATAGCAGATTCTCTGTGATAGACGGGTAAAGATTACAGATATGGAATTGGATTAATGAATATTCATTCTTTATTTTTATATTTGTAAACCATTCTATGGCTTCTGCAGTTTTATGCCACTGGTTAATTTCCAGAGTATTTTTGGTGTATTTGTATGCTCTTACAAGGATGTTCTTGCTGATTTCCCCGATATTATATTTGGTTGGGTTGAGTAATCTGTATCGGTGTCTGTTGAGAAAATTAGCCTTATTGATGAATGCTTGTTGTGTGTTAAATTTGTGGATCCTATCATCAGTTTTTAGATCAGTTGTTATTTTCTTGGTTACGCTGTTGATGTCGTTTTCCCCGTTATTGGGCCAAACTTAAAAACTACCTTTGTAAGGACTTTATGGTACATATCCGTATGGATTTTGTAATTGTTACCCGCCTTATCCGCTTTGATGATTATTTTGTCGATTTTTAAAAATTTTGACTGAATGTATGGATTGATTCATTCATTTATTCAGTTATAGGTTGTTTGTTTTTTTCCAAACAAGATCAGCATATTCTGGCCGTATTTATAGTGGATTTTATTGAATGATGATGTCTAAACACACACACACACACATAAATATATATATAAATATATTTATATATGTAAATATTTATATATATATATATATATATATATATATATATATTTGTGTATTTAGGCAGCAATCCTTCTTTCAAGCAATTTCATTAAAAACGACTGACAAGGTGCTTTTATTTAGTTTTTTATATAATTTCTCGTGCGATCTAATAAAGTTTTTCTTTTCAGAGGATAAATTATATAAAAATTGTCCGAATGTTCTTTTCCGAGCGCTTTCGGCTATACATTTAGCCATTATCAAGGATTATATTTCAACTGTTAGAATTAGAAATAGTTTGTTATGTGTATGTTTTATAAAGTCATTCATTTTTTTTGTTTCAAAACACGGTCAAGATATTATGTCCATGTTCAAAGTTAATATTATTAAGTGTTGGTTTGTTTATTTTTATAAGTAAGGCTTCCATTATTTTTAGCCTTTTTTTGCAAGTGGATGATGCTATTATATTAGTGTTGTCGACAAGTATATTCCGAATAGTGTCCGGTAGGTCTCCATGAATATTTAAATGAGATCTAATTGAGCTATTGTCAGAAAGGTGTAGGGTTAATCTGCGTGTTAAACGATTTGTAGTGTGGCCTATATAATTATTTACGAAAGTTGATTCTTGAGGAATACAATTCCTTAATGGACATTTGAATTCGTAAATAATGTTTGCTCTATTTAATTTTGTTCTAGGAGGTGAATTATTATTTTTAACTATAAGGTTACAAGTTTTAAATTTTTTATAATAAATAATTAATCTAATTTTTTTGCTATTATCAACTGGTGCTATGCATTTTTTTATAATGTTATTCATTCGGCATTCATCCTGTTTGTAATTATCGTTCATCTGATTTTTATAAAAAATATTAATATTATTGTTTATGTTTCTATTCTCACCGTTGCTATTAGTTACTTTGGACAAGAAACGCCTAATGTAGATAGCACGAGAAATTATATAAAAAACTAAATAAAAGTACTTTGTCAGTCGTTTTTAATGAAATATATATATATATATATATATATATATATATATATATATATATATATATATATATATATATAATGAAATGGACAATTATTTTAAGACATTTTTATGTTTATTCATTCTTTTTATAGATGCAAATATTTAAGTAAATGCTCTGTTTTATCATAAACAGTATTTACAACATTTACCGGAGGAGGAATATTTTCTATGAAAATTTCTCGGACATTCATTCCGGTAAATGTTATTAATACTGTTTATTATAAAACAGAGCATTTACCTAAATATTTGTATTTATAAAAAGAATGTATAAGCATAAAAATGTCTGAAAATAATTGTCGGAGTTTGCCCATTTCATGATGTGTGACGTCATCTGTTTACATTTGGATACGCTTTGAGCAGATATGAATGTATGTGAGAGATTCATTGAAGATTGAAGTTTAAAAACAGTAAAATCGAACTTGCTAATCGAGCGATCCTCCGTGGCTCGATCGATTAAGGCACGTCAAGCTAAATGACGGTTCCATATAGGATACAGGTTCGATTCCTGTCGGAGGACGAATATATTCTATGAAAATTTCTCGCACATTCAGGCCGGTAATTGTTATTAATACTTTTCATTATAAAACAGAGAATTTAACTCAATATTAGTATCAATAATAAGAATGCATAAATATGAAAATGTTTTGATATATAAATATATATATATATATAGGCTCCTGAAAAATTTATTTCGGTTGAGCTCTCTGGGGAGGAAGTGTGGGTTTGTAAACAGTGACTATTACGGCTCATAATGCAAGACTCTTCTGTAAATCGAATCGAGTTCTCTCTGTCACTGTGTGTTTATCTAAAAATAAATACGCTTAAATTCTCCTTCATCCCTGCCGTGCGTCAACGGCTTAGTGGTAAAATCCGCAACTGACACTAATTCAGTTGGGTTTCGATCCTAGCTAGAGGCAAACGGACGTCTAGCCACACTGATGATCTGTTATACAACGAAACAGTCTGTCTGTGGATGACAATATATATATATATATATATATATATATATATATATATATATATATATATATATATATATACATTCCTGTCCACATTGACAATATAATAAAAATACTAATCGGCAACACAACTATACTAAAATAAAAAAATCAGACTACAGATGCTAGAAGCAATTTATATTAAAAAAAATTAATGCCGGCACTTAACAGAATCAACTATAAATACTGTAGTAATGTTCTGAAATGCCTGTAAATGAACAGTTTTTTTCACCCTTTAATGCGCGCATGACCATGACATTATGCCATGAAATACTTCCATAATGGATAATTTTTTCACGTTCTAATGAACGCTCAGAACATTGTCAAACTTTTTGCATTTAAAAGCATAAAAAAAAACTATAGTAATGGATAATAACGCAAAACTTTGTAAAGATATTGTACTAATGATAAACGTATAGATTTGTACTACATGCACCCCTGAAGATGATCTTGGAAAAAGATCGAAAGTACTTGGGAAATTAAAATAAATGAAATTTAAACAACTACATCACACTTCTCTCATCTTTAATTTATTCAATCAGACATGACTAACAGATATATATATATATATATATATATATATATATATATATATATATATATATATATATATATATATATATATATATCCTTGTTCAAAAGGTGAAAGTGAGGTTATGATTTTTGATGGAATCATCAGGAACTGGTATCATGTACACAAACACAGACGGATTTAAGATATCCATGTTTGGCCATTCGATTCTCAAACAAATTTTCCCTTTTTAATCAAACATTAGTAGACTAGAGCGAATTTTGTAGTCAAGACATTCGACTCTCAGTGTCAGATAGATCAATAGCAATGGGAAAACTAAATGAATCTTGGTAACATTTAACATTCATTGCATACACTAAAAAAAAAATAGGACCTTAAAATAAACAGTTCTATCCTGATGTCAAATCTGATCGATGCTTCCTTCAATTGCTGCTAATAAAACTTGTTGAATTTTATTTGCTTTTTTTCAGAGTCAACGTTTAAAGATTAAACATAAGTAAAAATAAAGTAAAATGGTAGCTGTAAATACCGAATAATCTTCTGGGTTGCACAAACTCTCCAGCAACCAATATATGTATTAGTATACTAACACGCTGACATGACTGAATTTAGAAACAGATTAACGCAAATAAATAATATCCTGAAATAAGTTAAATACGAAAAAAACATTTATATACAAAACATGAGTATACATATATAAGTAAAAATACCCAGCTAACACTGAATCTCCATGCGACGTTAACGTAACTTTATAAACAACTATATTCTTAACTACAAAACCTCCTACAGAATGTAGCAAAGGAAAACGAGAAGAAAGGACTCAGTATAAACTACAAAAAGACAATGTGTAGTTATCAGCAAATGGATGAGCGCCAAATATAAAATACTGGTTGTTGAAAATTAAATCAAATAGGTACAGAGATTTAAATATATGTGAAGCATTCTGATAGAGGACGGAAAGTGCGATACTGAGATCCAAAGACGTATAAGGATGGCCAAAGGTACCTTCCAAAAGCTAAGCAGAGTATTAAGAGACAGGCAAATGTCAATGGAAACAAAGAAAAGAGCACTGAACCCTTGCGTGATATCTGTCCTCCTGTATGGCAGCGAATGGACAATCTCCTCAAAGATGAAGAAGCGACGTGAAGCAACAGAAATGTAGTTCTGTAGAAAGATGCCGAGGATACCATGGAGCAACAAAAAGATTTTGGAGAGAATAGATAAAAAAAGAAACTCATAATTAACATCAGGAAGAGGCTGTTGAAATTCCTGGGCCACGTAATATGTGAAGGAGCTTGTAAAATCAGATACTGATTGAGGGAAAGAGCGGTAGACTCAAACAGCGGGTAACATACTTGATGGGCTTGAATGGATGGATGGATGGCTGAACAGGGTTTGGGAGAAATAACAAAAAGACAATACTTATTAAGATGTACAACGGACACGAAGAAGTGGATAGCATGATCGCCTACATCCTGAATGAACACCACATGAAAGAAGAAAGTATTCTTAACTCCATGCTGACAAATGATCCCCAAAATTGCGAAAGTTTTAAGGACACTTTGCAAAATACTGTAGCCTAAGAAATTCAATACTTTTCAGTTATAATAGCATAATGATTTTTTGTCACTTAAGATTATCTATTTCTGTTTCGGAAAATTGGATTATGAATTCAAGGAAATATTAGAACGAACGTTTTTCATCTAAATTAATGAGTCTCTATTAAAAAGAATACGTAAAGAAGATCTATAACTTCTATTCATATTTTCAAGTGAAGAAAAATGATTCTGATGTTATAATTGGACAGTATGGAATCTTTCCGCTACATCACTTCACAACTTTTACATAACGTTGAGATAATGATTGTGATAAACGGTGAGTTTGGGATCAGGGGAAAATTTGATTGCAACGTTAGAGTAACGTCGCCACACCGTCGCATATCTTCCAACCAAAGAACAGCATTTCTGCAGCGTTGTAATAATGTGTTAGCTGGGATGTGTTTTATCATTCAGAATTTCATCAGAAAGCATATGGTTAATGATAATACCTCATCTTTCAGATTCTGACATAAATTGATCTGAGTTTAAATTAATACATTCACGTCCGTGTCTTATTTCAGATTATATATTTCCCATCGATATTCAGTAAGCCTTTTTTTTCTTCAAACATAGGCTCTTATATTTTTATTTAGTTGCTTCCTATCATATAATTTCTTGCTATTCTTTTCATAGTTTCAATTATGAGCTATTACTGATTTCTTATTTCTATTTAGTATTACTACATATGATGTTGTATACGCTGTTTTTGATTATCGTTCAGCGTAGAGATTACCTTTCCACAGCCATCGATAATTGTTTTTAAGCATAGTATCCTTCTTTGTCAATATACACAATTCAATGATGAATATCATTTAAATAAATCGAATATTTTTCAAAGTAATTTTCATATCAAAATACTGCTAATAGTTTATATTCCGTTTTTTATCCACACTCGTATTTTATTCTCAATTGTGCTTAGAAAAGCTAATCAACGTTAAGTCCCTTTCTACTTCAAAAATATAATTTGAAAAAACAAATCGCTCAATATTTGCATAAAAGGATTTATTGATTGATTTGTTGCGACATATCAACCTTTTACAGGTTATTTAAAGTAATAAAATAATT
The DNA here is from genome assembly GCA_964036315.1 of Acanthosepion esculentum. Lineage (NCBI taxonomy): Eukaryota > Metazoa > Mollusca > Cephalopoda > Sepiida > Sepiidae > Acanthosepion > Acanthosepion esculentum. The sequence goes on from OZ038478.1 coordinate 26,070,172, forward strand.
CTAGATTATAAGAATTAATTTTGAAATAATACGTATTTACTGATATATATCCTATTAATTAACCCAGAAGGAACCCTGAGAGGAAAAGAGGTGGATTCATCACTTTCTCAGCAGGTATTTGCGCGTAAGGAATATAACGAAACTCGCCCGAAATTGAAACTCTCAAACGTCGAGTATTTATCCATTACACCACACCCTCACACGAGCATACAGCATCTGGTATTCCCAAGCGGTCACCTATCTAAATACTGATTTGCATGAAGGGAGTTCGACGGAATAAATAATGAGCTCATGCCTCCCCGGTCAAACTCAGTTGCTAACCTGCAAAACACCTCTGCAAACAGAATTTAGTCAGCAAACCCACAATCAATTTCAAGCACGAAGAAAAATATAATTAACACCTTATATTTTCTAGCATTCTGTTTGTTTTGGCATACCTACAGACAATAATGGGTTGCCCCCATTCAAATAAATGCAGTAGTAAATACTGTATGTTGGTCAACATTTGAAGATTCATTGTGGAGTTCACTTGACTCACTTCTAGCAGTTGAATACTTTTTCTACGCGCTGCAGACGAATCTTATACGTGTTTTTCTTGTCCTAAGTATTATCGTTCATTACAAAATTCGTTTTAACAATTCTATTAAGTAACCTTCCCTAGGTTACAACACTGTTAATCCGTAAAAATAAATTATATATCAATGTTTACTGAAATCCAATAAAAATAGATGAGTCATTGTATTTTCTCATCACAATGACAAAATAAAATCAAAAATATTTATAGGACCCTAAATGTTCTAAGAATACGTAGATGAAGAAAGACATTATAACAAATATTTAATGTTTTGCATTACCTTCGTCATTTCATTCTTAACGCAAGAATAATAGCATACAAAATCTATAAGTAAAAATGAGCGTATAATATTCAATTGAATACGGAAAAGAATTCGTCTTGATTAAGAAGCCTTTAAAAAAATTAATTTTAGTATTGAGCAAAATATTTTCCTTATTTCGAACTACGATGTCTCTTTTGACAGCAGTCTTTTACAAACGTAAGGAATTAAGTTTGGAATAATTTACTTTTAGTTAACGGTTTGATTTTCTGTAGCGTTTCCCTCGTCTTTATTAAATATAAATAATTTATAAATATGTTTAAGCGTTGATTTGCAACCTTGCTTCATTTGTTAATTCTAACGTAAATTGATTAACGCCTGGAACGATTTCTGAATAAAAATTAATGTCAATAAGAAACCTCCGTTCTAAGCTAGATTTATCTGTGAAGACCTCAAAGTATACTGGCCTCCGCCAATGGGGTCCCAAAATAGACTTTGATATCAGTGTCATGCCAGAAGGTCTCAGTAGTCAGTTGCATCGGTGGGTTACCGAAAGGGTGTCCTGGAAACTAGAAGCAATTTATATTAAAAAAAAATTAAAGCCGACACTTATCAGAATCAACTATAAATACTGTAGTAATGTTCTGAAATGCCTATAAAGGAACAGTTTTTTCCCGCTTTAATTCGCGCATGACCATGTGGCCAATTTTTGTCCCCGCCCGGATGCACGCTCTCGTGTCCCCTCGTTAAAAAGACCTTGTGTCACATCTCATTCTCGTGGGGGAATGAGTAAACACCGTATAAGAGATTTACTCCCTGGTAATTATTTTTCTGTACATCTGATGTATTTATGGTTTATCTTCCCTGATAGCTACAAACTCCAAATATTCAAATACAACATCTGAAAGATGCCTTTCTCTTCATCTTTTCCGCTATCACGCCTCTTTACTCTTGCTCACACTCTCTGTAACCCCTTGCGTGCTAGTGGCACTCCCGTCTTGCATGAGCTGAAAAGCTTTAAAAAATTGACCATTTTCAGTTATGATGACAACATACTGTAGCAGTATGCAAGCACTTTATTAGAAATTAACAGCAACATATAACACTGTGGTTCAGAGATCCGAAGCCATATTCCAGTGACTTAACAAAATATTAAGGAACAGAAAAAAGTTGTTAGAAACAAAACAAAATATCTTCTGAAATGTTATTTTATATATGACAAGAAATTCTGGAAATTTGTCTCGCATATTAAAAGGAGACAAGACAAAATAGATCTGGGTCTACAGAAGAATGCTGAAAAAATAATATCAACGGAATATGTGCCCAAAGAGATTTCACTAAACGCAGAAACAAAAAAAATATCTTCTGAAATGTTATTTTATATATGGCAAGAAATTCTGGAAATTTTTCTCGTATATTAAAAGGAGACAACACAAAATAGATCTGGGTCTACAGAAGAATGCTGAAAATAATATGGACGGAACATGTGCCCAAAGAGATTTCACTAAACGCGGAAACAAAAAAAAGTACTTGAAATCAGAAAACGACGGTGGAATTTTCTGTTATATGTTGGGCTGAAAAGTTCATAGGCTGACTTTTGCTTATATTGAGATCTTCTCATTAATAACTGAACTTGGAGCCTTAAACCTAAACTAATTGCTGATTATTGCTGTGACTTCTAATACCTGTTACTTTTTACTGAAACTGCTGCTGCTGGTGTCCGTCAAGTTTTGAATGCTGCTGTAGATTAAATAAAGATTTCAGATTACCGAGATCGATATATACCTGAGGAAGACCGGAGGGCACAACAGCTGAAACGTTGTAATCATAGCGACAAAGATGATGACAATAGTCCGAATGAAAATGGTGTAAATAATGATGTCTCCTTATTCCGAAATACGTTACCCAGATCGATATACACTTGCAGATGATCGGAGAGAACAACGGCCAAAATGTTTTGATAATTAATAACTGACTTTTTTATTTCCATGTAAACTGATGTCTTGCTGTTAAAAAAGACTTCCAATGTTACCAAAAGCGACTTCATTTCAAAATGGACATTGTGGTTTTAACAAGTCCCTGCAGAAAAAAGGGTTCGCCTTCCATCCGTTTACATGTATATTAGATTAAAAGATGACGCTTTATGAACAGTGCAATAGGAAATTCTAACCACACCGGAATGCATATTAAGGGTACAAATAATACCTAGATCTACGATGGATATAAATTTGTAATAAACCATGAAGGCCCATGTCATGAATGAAAGAATAAACTTATTTATACACGACAGGGGTCATTAGAAATAAAAGAATCAATATATTTTCAACCTGGACCACCGTATTCTTAATCAGCTATTTTCTTGTTACGGTAGCAGGATGAATGGTTCTTCATTTGTGTCAGTGTTTTAACAATATCCTATTCCAAAGAAATGGTGTAGGTTGCACGACCAACACGTATTCAAATCATATCACATCTTATTATTTGCGCAATTTATATTCGGATTATAGTTCTCATCTTTGTTGTTCTTATCGCATTCTTTCGTCCGTTCTGCCTTCCGTCAGTCCTCAGGTGTATATCAAATCTGAGTATGCTACAAGGAATTCTTAACTTTATTTAATCTGCCCATGCCAAGGGATATCGTCTAAGTCTTATTGTTAGTTATTAAGTTATTGCTCGAGTATTTCCACTGAGTCCAAGTACACAATACCCAACAATGTACTAAAAATCACTATGTCATCAAATTCACAAAACAGCGTTAAATCCACGTGGCCAATGTCCCGTAGGACAAATTGCTGTAGTGAACTTGGACCCATAAACCTAAACTAACTGCTGATTAGTGCTATAACTGCGAATACCGGTTTTATTTTTTTGTTGTTTTTTTTTTTTGTTACTGAAGCTGCAGCTGCTGCTGCCCGTCAAGATTTGACTGTTGCTGTACATTAAATAAAGAGTTCAGTTCAGATTACCCAAATCGATATACCCCTGAGGAAGACCAGAGGTCACAACGGTCGAAACGTTATGATCATTGTTGTGGAGTTATTTCCTCAGTGGAAACTGTATTTGGACTAAATTCGTCCTAAAGAGGTTCAACGTACAAAAACGTTAGGAACTTGTAATAATAAGTATTACGCAGAGTAATCGAGTTGTGGTCGCTGACTACTTTTTCCGTATTCGACTCCTACTGACTCCTACCTATAATAGATGGAAGAGTCTATTATCTATAGACTAGGTGTCTTTCACCATAACAATCATAACAACAAAGATGACAATAGTCCGAATATAAATAGTGTAAATAATGATCTGTCAACATTCCACAAACCTTTCCTTTAGGTTACCCCGATCGTTATACACCTGTGGAATTTCGTAGAGCACAACGACCGAAATGTTGTGATAGCAACAAAAAAGATAATGACAGCAGTGTAAATAGTTTGAATAATTATAACTCCTCATACCAGAAATGAATTCCCTCTAGGTCACGCAGATGAA
>OZ038478.1:26079490-26119490 GCA_964036315.1 Acanthosepion esculentum
TATATGTGTATTATAAAATGCTTTCACAGCATTTTATAATAATTTCATGCATTGAACCACAGGTTCCATGTTTTTGTTTTTTAACGGGCAAATCCTTCCTAAATAAAGTGATTTTCTAATTGTCATGTTACATGATATCAAAATCCAGTAAGTCTTATCACGGTTTAGTATCTCACCTCTAATTTTCTACTAACGAAATTGCGAGGAATATTACAGACTCTTATGTAAAACCAAATAGTTACTTATGTCTTGTTTCCAAATTAATCTCCACGGCTTTCAGACATTTGCCAACATTATAATAACGTCAAGAAGTTGACCGTTACGAAGAAGGCAAAACTATTATTACCGTCGACACATGAAAGTCAAAGAAATATATTACTTCTATTGCCTTCTCTTTAAGATGGCTGCGGAAGACAGTACATTCTAACTTTTATTCTTTTGTTTGTAGTTGATTGGTAACTTTTCCTCTGGTTTCTAAACTCAGCAAAGAGCGAAGCTAATGAACTGAACCGTAAGACATTGCCACTACGAAATAGCTTAAACAAACGCTCTTCGAAGTCGATTGCTAGCCTAAAAGATATCGCCCATCTTGTTATGCATTTGTGCCTTTGAAAATCGCTTTCGCCTGGCGGCTAACTTTATCAAGCTTCGTAATTTCTACCTATTGAAAATTACGAATACGCCATGACGCAGTGCAGAATTTCAAAATGGATACCAGTCATGGAGGTTTTAATATTTTCATTCATTTTCATGAAATATTCCTATGTTTTTTTTGTTTTTTTTTATCGAATTCTCAAAATTTACTTATCATTGTGTAATTGTCTGATTTTCACTTGCCATTTTACTCCTAATGTTTCCGTCATTCCACATTATTTCGAATGTTTTTGCTTTTCATTTTCGTAAATATTTCTAGCATTTCTTAAGCAAATTTCATCTAGGATATTATGTCGGAACCAAAGAAAATCGGGATTTAAGGACATATCAAAGAATACTTAGATAGTACCTGCTAAATCTGTCTATTCAGAGAATCATGGAATCGAACTCTTTTTTCTGTAATTCAATTGTTCACGATGAAATCTACTGAAAAATGTGACTGTGGTTGTATACAATTCACAGAAGAGGCCTTAGTATGCTAGGTTATGAAATTATATCTATCTATCTATCTATCTACCTATCTATCAATCTCTCTCTCTCTCTCTCTCTCTCTCTCTCTCTATATATATATATATATATATATATATATATATATATATATGCGTGTGTATATACATATGTGTGTGTGTGTGTGTCTGTGTGTGTCTGTGTGTGTCTGTGTGTGTCTGTATGTGTTGGCGTGTGTGTGTATCAAATAAGAAGCCATCTTGATACCATTTGTCATAGGAACCACTGAAAAACCTTTGACTTATTCAGCAAGAAAGAGGACAAAAACTTGTTTTGTGTCAGATCCAATATATCTTCCCAAATGAGCGATGGTGAGAGAAAAAAAGATAATTCCGACCTTCAGTAATGAAATCAACATTCATACTCTGGCTTCCATCGTCAATGTCCATTCAAGAGCCATCCAGAAAACACTGAATATTTTTAAAAAAGAGTGAACAGTAGGAAGGAAAACTGGATCAGAAGGTCACAGAGGGAATAGGGATCATCATTTCAACTTAGATCTATATACAGTCTACTAGTGTTACAAAACTCTCGGAGAATTCTAGTAAGATATCTTTAATCATTTCTAAGATATAACGGTACAATGCTTAATCTAACGATGTGGACAATTTTGCTGATACACATGGTACATTGAAAATACCCAATCGATACACAAGTTGACTAAAAACAAGTACTGAAATCTTAAATTTCTGAATATGTATATATATGCCATAAATTTTGATCTTGTGTAGAAGAATTCCTGTTTTCACCCATGAACTATCGGAAAACGCAAAGAACTTTTGTTCCAACTAATTTGCAAGTTCTTTTTAGGAATGGGGCACACGGAATATATTTTACATATTATCCGTTTCATTCTGCAGTGTTTAAATACATCTAATTCATTCAGTACTTTTTTGCTTGACGTTCTTTCCTTCATGATCGTTGGGCTTTGTAAGGCACATGGTCATATAGCTAATCTAAGTGTTGGACGATTTTTATGTAAAAACTAAAACAGATAAATATACATTGAAAATTAACATTATTAATCTTCCTGAGTTGTAACGAGGCTTGCAAATGGGGATAAATCTCTGACCTATCGTGCAAATACTCCGAAATGACACTGACAAAAATGTCTAACTTCTGACCCATTACCATGACATTGCTTACTGGCAAAGCCTGGGAGGAATTGCTAACGGCAGAGTGAGAGGACAAACGGCCTGTCATTGGCAACTTTTAAGGCAATGGGCCTTGTACATATAAAGTAAATAAAATGTATATAATTTAATCCTGGTTCATTTTTAGTACGTATGCATCGTGTCATTATTTTCAATCTTTCATGCAGTAGTATTTTTGGGTCTTAAAATGTCATTATTATTAACTTTTCATCCCAGCACAATTTGCAGATATCACTACGATTGATGTAAGTTTTGATTTTTACAGTTTGTAATAGATCTTTGTCATTTCTTTCTTTTAACTCCCACAAATGGCTGGCTAGTCTGGTAGAATTCTGAAGGCTTTCTAGCTTGAATGATAACTTGTGATCCTTATGAATATATATATATATATATATATATATATATATATATATATATATATATATATATATATATATATATATATATATGTATGTATGTATATATATATATGTATATATATATGATATTAGTTTTCAATATATATATATATATATATATATATATATGTAATATTACTTTTCAATATATATATATATATATATATATGTAATATTACTTTTCAATATATATATATATATATATATATATATATATATATATACATATATATATATATATATATATATATATATATATATATATATATATTCCCAAGAGGATAGAATCCAGGCATAAGTCAATGTCCAGCGCAGGGTAAGAATATAATATAAATGGCTCAAACACTAATATTCCATGGTTATAATTTATTACATTGGAATCGTAATCATGATCCAATTCATCAGACCTACAAATTCAATTTTTCGAGTTTGTAGATCTGATGATGTGGTTCATGATTACGATTCCAATGTAATAAATTATAACCAAGGAATATTAGTGTTTGGGCCATATATATATACATATATATTTATATATATATATAAATTAACTATCCGATCTTGGACAAGGAAATGGAAATAAATCCTGACAGAAAATCTCGAGTGTATCCTCTAAGGACGTTAACAGTCAACACATATATCCTCCCAGTGACTCGTGCAGCCAGTTTTCATCCCATAGGTAGTACCCAACACTACTTTCCATTTTATCGATTCCACTGAGCGTGGAGATGTCTACCCTGGGAAGCTCGAATTTATCATTTATTATCATCCAGGCCTGCGCCCTTGAGAGCTGACTTTTATTTCAATATCGGATTGCTGACTCAGTCTCGATGATCCTCTCAGCTGGAAGATTCTAACCAACCAGAGATCGACCATTATATTATGAAATAGTTCGTTGCCATTTTTTTTTTAACTAATCTCATTCATGAACGCATATTTTTTCTGTAAATAAATAAGGAACTATTGTTTTGATCGCGTGGGAAGACAGAAATGACATATCAGGGGTAGTTGATTTCAATGGAAAAATGATATAAATAAATAAAGAGAATATGGAAATGTTTAACCTCTCCTACAACACCTAATAAATAATGGACTATTCCGTTTTGAATGCGGGGAAAGACAGAAATGACATATCCATGATGCTAACTTGTTTAAGTGAGAAAATGAAGGAACGCAATAAAAGCAAGAAGGGAATATAGAAAAGTTTAACGTCTGTTTCAGTAAAATGGAAAAAATATATCAATTTAAAATATGTTCATTAGTAACAAATTATATTAAAATAACGACAAACATTCATATTTACGATTACTATTGCAATATTTCATTAAAGTTGTTAAGCTCGAATATTAACGATGTAATAGGGGAATTTCTACAGATATTTTATTGTCGTAGAAGTTGCTATGAGCTTATTCAAATATTAAATTAAGAATTAAGATTAATCAGAAAATTCAGATCGATATACAGTGAAATCTTGCTGGATATCTGTAAGGAACTAATTTGTCATTAGTAGTGCCATTGATTAAAGCCTCAAAGTCTTTACCGAAGAGTGGTAGGAGACTGATAGGACGGTAGTTAGATTGGTCAGAAAGGTCTCCGGAGTCCTTAAATATAGGAACAACAGATGGAGATCTACCAGCAGGCTGGAAAGCAAGAGTCGTTGAGACAGTAGTTATATAGTTTTTGAGAGGACATGAGCAAGTTCAGGAGCATATTTCTTCAGGGAAACGGCTGGTATCTCTTCCCACGACTAGCCTTGTCAGAATCTAATTTAAAGACGATGTCTAATACCATCGATGCGGTTATGTGCATATCTCTCAATGATACGTAGGTTCTAGGAGAGAAATCGGGTGTTGGTTCACCAGTTGAGTTTTAGCATGGAACTGGATGAGAATTCCCGAGCCTTATCAGCTGAGGAAGTCAGGACCTATGATTGATTGAATTACGGAGGTACTGAGTGCTGTTGTACATCACGCTCTTGTAGAGACGACAATAACCTTAGGAACAAACTTGCGAGATGCAATACGTTGTTTGATTCTTTCAGAAAATTGTGACTTTATTTCATCGAGGATAGGCTTGCACTCATTACGGGCAGAGATAAAGAGGCGTCTGTTGCAATCAGACACGTCGCCGCAGTGCAGAGGGAAGAAGTGATTCTTATGGGCAATAGCAGCTGAGCAAGCAGCTGAGAACCAAGGGGATGAGCGCGATTTAACTTTATATTTTTCTTGCGGAGAGGATAACCTCAATTCCAGCTTTTACACAGGAGGTGACCTCAGAAGCGCATCTTTGAACGGGGAGATTAAAAATCACATTCAGATGACATCGCGAAGGAAATCACGGAACGAATCCTAGTCAGCGCTTTGATAAAAGAAAGATGTTCTGTTGGTAGAATTTTCCTTGCCGGAGGAGGATTATGGGATGTTAACAGACACTACGGCATGATCATAGTTGCGAAGAGTGCAGATCTGCCTGACACGTCAAGACTCGGGAATGGAGGTAGAACAGACCGAGAAGGGTAGTCATATCGTCATGGTTACTGGTGAAACGCGTAGGAAAGTTAACCACTTGTGTGAGTTATTGAGTAATTGAAAGGTTAAGGGTTTGGATGAAAAGCGAGGCCAGTTACAGAGTATTTAAGCTACATGGTATGGCGGAAGTTAAAGTCATCGAACACGATCATATGTGCGAACAGAGGTAGAGAGACTGCCTTGTCTATATTATCGGGAATGCTATCAAGAACATCGCAGTCTTGGAAGAATGGAGAACGATAGAGGAAGACGTGTTAGCATATAGCATTGAGGAGAGATAAACGAAGACATGTGTATGAAGGGTCTGGAGATACAAGAGAAAGAGAGAGAGAGAGAGTACCCTAGCTAGTGGGAGATTATCCCGGACATAAACTCCCATGCCACGCATCTGGGTTTTAGAGTCTATTCTAAGGAGAGGAAGGTAACCGGGTATCAAGAGGAGGGGATTGACGAATTAAGGTTGGTCTCGCAGAGAGCTAGTGTATCAGGAGACTTCTCAACGAGAAACGATTCCATAAAGCAGAAGTTGGTCCGAATGCCCCGGTTGTTTAAAAAGGAAAGGTTAAATGGTTTAGGCGATTTTTACAGCTGGTATAGCTTTACTTTTTGATTGTTTATGGTCACGTTGAGTAATTTTGGTAATGAAAATGAAATATAATGTGGCCTTAGGGTTGACCACCGGAAGTGCCTACAGGGGCACACTTCCATGCGCGACATGACACTACAATCACCCCGATATTATGCAACTGTTGATCAGAGCAGTCGCTCAAGACGCTACGCAAAAGTTAGGGCTCCTAACTACCAGTCGGGGACAGCAAGCAGAGAACTATCAAACCGGTATCCTCGTTATGAAGAGACGTTGCCACAGGCTCCACACATCACAAGATATTCACAACATTACTACTACGGAGGACTGAAAAAAAGGAAAGGAAGAGTTCTGGGAACTCCTTCCTAAACAAAAGAAAAGGGATGAGCCTCTGCTCCTGTTCATGAGAAGGAGAAGAAGTAATGACCGGATGATAGGCAAACCTATCTACTCCTGTTACACATACACGCACACAAAGAAAACAGTATACAAGAAGTCCCAAAACAGTGCACGTGACACTGAGTTGAAACCGAAATATGAAGTTTCAACTTAGTATGAATGCTAACATGCATTTTGTAAAGAATTCGGAAATCACACGACGACTGCGACCAGACATTGAGTTAATGCCCAGTGCTAGAAATGAGTGTACAAAAGAGCTAATATACAAAAAGACTTCTGAAAATAAAATAACAATAAAAAGAGGGGTAGATTAAATTTACTTCAATTAGAAAGAACATTTTTGAAAACTAAACAGCGAGCTAAACAAGAAATAAAACAAAAACGAAAAAAAGAATTCGAAAAGGTACATAAGAATGATTTTAAATGAAATTCAAAATACATACAAATAAGACTGGCAACAATAACTGGAAAACCACGCAACTTTGTTTGAATTTTTGGCGGAAGACTGATGATAGTGTCTTAAATGTTGTTTAAAAGGTTTTTTGACCATAACTCAAGAAATATTTCTTAAAATATTTTTAACTGTTAAAATATTTATGTAGATTTAAAATATCCACGTGTTTGTTTACCCCTAGTTTATATGTGTCTAATTTTAGAATTTAGTATTTTTCTTTTTTTTTTCTTCGTATGTGTGTTGTACTTAAATTACTGTGTTTGTGTGTTTGTTTTTAGACTCGGACGACACGTGGTGTGGAACGCGATTGTGTTTGATTCTTTAACGGACATCTGGTGTTTTGGTTATTGTTTAAAAAGGATTTTTTACCATATCTAAAGAAATTTTTTTAAGAAATATTTTAACTATTGAAATATTTATACTGATTTAGAATACCCAAGTCTTTGTTTAACCCTAGTTTATATGTGTTTAATTTTAAAATCCAGTATTTCTCTTTTTTTCTTCGTATGTATGTCGTGCTAAAATTTGAGTCTATCAATATACATTTGCAATTATCTATCGAATGTCGTGGTCTATTGAAGTCTTCTGCTACTGGGGAATATGAATTATTTAAGACACTATCATCAGTCTTCCGCCAAAAATTCAAACAAAGTTGCATTGCACATCACGTGACATGCGCACGCTTGACGACAAACGCTGTAAACAAACACACAAACACAGTATCTCATTTGATTTCTGAGGAAAGACCTAGGTGGTCTGAAATATTAAATAAATAAATAAATATATACAAAAACACAGAAATAAATACTTTCATAAAAAAACACCCAATTTTGTTTCATTCATTTTATCCAGATATTATATATATATATATATATATATATATATATATATATATATATATATACGCTTTGCCTACTAGCAGAACTGTTCATAACCATTTTTGATTCTCACCGAAAGTAAGTTTCATCATTGTAGTGAGTAAACTGTTTTTGTCTATATGATAAAATTATAATAAATAATTATCGATACTATCTGTATCGAGCCCTCTTTTGGATTAATGCTGTGAACGTTACAATTTATATATTACTTTCGTTCTCATTGCATTCGGATATATATATATATATATATATATATATATATATATATATATATATATATATATATATATATATATATATATATATATATATATATATATATATATATATATATATATATATATATATATAGAATTGGACATAGCCCGACAATTTAAATATATGACGTCATTTGTTTACATTTGATACGCTAGAGCAGATATGAATAGAAGAGATTCATGGAAGATTTAAGTTTAAAGATAGTAAAATCGACCTTGCTAACCAGACGCTGCTCTGTGGCCGAAAGGTTAAGGCACATCACGCGAAATGATGGTTCCGTATAGGATACAGGTTCGATTCCTGTCGGAGAGCGAAAATTTTCTATGAAAATTTCTCGGACATTCAGGCCGGTAAATGTTATTTAATACTGTTTATTATAAAACAGAGCATTTGCTTAAATACATGTATCTATAAAAAAGAACGTTAAACATAATATAAATGTCTTTAAATAAATTGTCGGGCTATGTCCAATTCTAAAATATATGACGTCATTTGTTTACATTTGATACGCTAGAGCAGATATGAATAGAAGAGATTCATGGAAGATTTAAGTTTAAAGATAGTAAAATCGACCTTGCTAACCAGACGCTGCTCTGTGGCCGAAAGGTTAAGGCACATCACGCGAAATGATGGTTCCGTATAGGATACAGGTTCGATTCCTGTCGGAGAGCGAAAATTTTCTATGAAAATTTCTCGGACATTCAGGCCGGTAAATGTTATTTAATACTGTTTATTATAAAACAGAGCATTTGCTTAAATACATGTATCTATAAAAAAGAACGTTAAACATAATATAAATGTCTTTAAATAAATTGTCGGGCTATGTCCAATTCTAAAATATATGACGTCATTTGTTTACATTTGATACGCTAGAGCAGATATGAATAGAAGAGATTCATGGAAGATTTAAGTTTAAAGATAGTAAAATCGACCTTGCTAACCAGACGCTGCTCTGTGGCCGAAAGGTTAAGGCACATCACGCGAAATGATGGTTCCGTATAGGATACAGGTTCGATTCCTGTCGGAGAGCGAAAATTTTCTATGAAAATTTCTCGGACATTCAGGCCGGTAAATGTTATTTAATACTGTTTATTATAAAACAGAGCATTTGCTTAAATACATGTATCTATAAAAAAGAACGTTAAACATAATATAAATGTCTTTAAATAAATTGTCGGGCTATGTCCAATTCTAAAATATATATATATATATATATATATATATATATATTAACTCATTTAAAATATTTGTTTCGCTACACAGTATTAACCATGTTTCAAAAATGGAAGCTAAAAGCTTCGAATTTAATTTTGTAATTAAATTAAAATCATTAGTCCCATTTCATCCTCAAGCGAATTTTGGAGTAACTTATTTTTAAATTTACTGAGTTTTAAAGGCACGGCAAAAAATCACATTTCACTGTTTCCAAGGATACATAGAAATCCACTCATCCAGACAAGGGGTGGTAGCATGTTCATTTTCATTAACTTTTGTTGTATCAGTTATTAGTTACTTTCGAAAAAAAATTCTTACGGCATTTTTTCTATTTGTATATTAAAGATTTTGGGGGAATGTTTAGGTTAGAATACGTTTTATTTAACTAAAATTTTAAAAAATTTTAGCAATAAAAAAACTTAGTAATATATAGTTTCTCATGTATGCACAAAGCACATGGGTCATTTAATGACCTACTTATTCTACCTTTTCTTATTAACTTCTATTTTACTGTAGGTGTTTTATTGGATTCTATAGGTGCCAGAAGTACTGATGCTTGTTTTTTTATTTTTCGAAAATTTAAATATTTCTCGATCTGTCTAGACATAAATATGTTTTGCTAATGAAACAGAAGAGCATTTCCCTTAATAATAATTTCTATATCTACGCCGGGGAACGTAAATTTGCCTGTTCGATAAATAATGGTAATGTCCATTCAAAATCAAGTATCTATTTTTAAAAAAATATCGTCCTAATACACACACACACACAGACACACACAGACACACACACACACACACATATATATATATATATATATATATATATATATATATATATATATATATATATATACCATTAAGTCATTTGGAGTTAATGAGTTTGAAAAAGAAGACTACACAAGAAATGACAATAAAATATCGATTGAGGTTTGATCAGCGCCATTGGTACTTTTACAAAAAGCGGTAAACTCCAATAGGACAATTATCCGAAGGTTTTCTAGAATTAAAAATTCTTAAAATCTAGAAATACAGAAAAGGATTTTTAACAAGCTGGAAAATAAAAAGCAAGGAGGCTTTTGTTGTAGAACTAGTTCGTGGATATATTTCTGCAGTACAATTGAAGGAATACCGTCAAATCCTCTTGCCTTGTGAGGAACTGCTTGTAACATGATTGCAGAACCCAGGAAATGTGCTAAACCCTCTATAGAGATTTCGTTCTAGTTGGAAAATCAGGTAAAGATACATCTGATGTGTCGTTAACCGGATTCGAATATAATTTCCAAGAAAAACACACTACTTTATTAGCAATAGATGAAAATCCGCAAAATGTATTGAAGAAAGTAAGGATTTACAGTAATATTCATTTTCGTTCCCAAGGTTAAACAGAGGAAAGTTTTGGTAAAACATAGTTTTCTTATGGATAGAAGGAGCAATATACTGAAAGAATTTCGAACAAGATACACAATACATAAAATCCATGGGATAAAGATTGACGATTTAATTCACATATAGACGACAGCTGGTATTGGTGTGTCATAATGGAATATGACCCAGACTTAAAAGGCTGAAAATGCAAACTGCAAAGCGAAAATTTCATTTTCGTAAACAACGAGTTTTTCCTCGTCGAAAGTTTAGTTGAACTATCAGGAATGGTTGGATAAGCCACCTACGCTCACTGAGGAGATTTAGTGAGAGGTAATAATGAGAGAGTGGAAGAAAGGAAGTTTCCCAGATTTATGAAGTAAGCTGACAACAAAGGAGATTTACCGAAATCCCCCCCATGCGCCATGCCTCGCGCCTGTTTGAGCGAATGCCAATAAATATGAATGCGTGAAGCGAATTCGTCAGACAAAACGGAGACGGAGAGAGACAGGAGAGACTTCGTCCCAGCCACCGGTCGTGATACCCTCCCCCAAGTCATTGCCTGCCGAAGAGACGCCTCAATTTCAGCCTTGTGCCGAACTTTACCAAAACAGCAACCCAAACTTTACGAAGCCAATAATAATATCACTTCCAATTTAGACACGGGTTGGGCTGATAATTAATTATATGCGAACTTTGATGTAACCAATTACTGTATGAAGTTCCTGTACGTCTTCACCCTCTTGGACTAGCCCGACACGAAGATACCTGCGATGATTCGATCTTGGCCTCCTTATTATCAAACCTAAATAACAACGTCAGATAGGGCAGTTCTGAGATCGAAACGATCTTCATCGATCAGTCGCGATGTTGAAAGTCTTGGACAGCCAGTTAGGGTGCTGTACGACTAAAATACACTTGAGTTTCGCACTCTTATATAGCCGCCAGTAATTTCTAGAACTAAACTAATGATAGACTACACGATATCTCATTCTATAACCAAACAATAACAGCCTCGTTAAGAACTCGCTTAGAATCATAATGAAACGATATAAAAAGTGGTCTCTTATGTTCCGAACTGTCACGGTGGGATAACCGGAAGAAGTGATTCCTGTGGGTTATAGCGGCTGAACAACCAGTAGTGAAGCAAGGATAAGATTTCGGTTTCACTTGGTGTTTCCATGCTGGCAAGAACGCTTCGTTGTCTGGTTTTACTCAAGAAGCAGCCAAGTTGTCACAATACTCAACAAGAAGATTAAAGATTTCGCTCCAAGGGTCGTAACGAAGAAAATCATGAAATGAGTTCCTATCAGTGCGTTGATAACAAGACTAGGAAGGACTTCAAGACTAGTGGGATCTTGAATGCATTTTATTTCTTGTGTCGTCCCCTTTTATGAAGAAATCGAAGAAATACATGCCACTTAATAAACTCTTAGATACAATATTAAAAAAATGTTTTTAAATAAATATATTAAAAGAAAATGTGCTGGCTGGGTGAAAAGTCCAGAGGCTGGCTATGAAATATTGTTGCAGAATCTGTGAAATCTTTCAGGCGTTAATTTCACCTATTCTTTTTTTTTTGCATCATACCCTGACACGTGACTGTTCAAAGAAGATTTTACTTACTGTTTGTCAGATAGAACATCATCATCAATCTGATAGTTGTTCTCAACCCAAAGTTTTTTTTTTCATGTTGGAAAAAAAGATGACAGTGATATCAGTAGAATAGGGAGGCCGATCAAACAGTTAAAGGTCATACACACACAGCAACCAGTGAAACGAAGAACTTGTGTGATGGAGCAATGTCCTGAAGAAACATGACACCTTAAATCAGTCTTCCTTGCTGTTTGGTCTTGAAAGCCTTTAGTAATTGATTCAGCCATTATGCCATAGTACTCTCCATTGATAGAGCGGCCATTTTTAAGGCAGTCAATAAACAAACGACTAGGTAATAATCGAGTAGAAACCTCCATAATGCCAAGCTCATTTTACCGAATATTCACAAAATTCTCAGGGGATATGCTAATAGCATTGGCTATTTGATTTATAGTCTCTCGCCTCTCATCTATCCCCATGTAGTGAACACGGTCAATGTTTTCCTTGGTGGTGGTAGTTACTAGACGTCCAGGTCATCTTCAATAACTCACACTTCCCTCCTAAAAATCAGCTGCTCACTTTCGCAATCTTGATAAAGCTAGATGTCAGTACGAATGTGCTAGGGGCTAAACCCATTTTTAATACAGGTACATGATAAAACCACGATGCCATATTTTGTCACTTCTCAAGACAAAATCGCCTGCTGGTGACAACTGAAGTCTTCTTTCAACAGTCAGATATCATTTCACCTGGAGAAAAAGAATTGAGGTATTAATAAGACGAGTAGAAATCAAGGCATGCAAAATGTAACAGCTCTAGCATAATTACTCCACAGCCAACCTATAATCATTTCACCCCATCAAAGCCTCGAAAGAATCATTGTAGTCATAAATAAGGTGAGAAGAAATTAAGGTATGCAGAATTTCATATCTCGAGCGTCATTTATTCAGTCTTCATTCGTACCTGGGAAAAACGCTGTAGTTATGAATAAGACGAATAGAAATTAAGGCATGAAAAATTTTACAGGTCTAGCATCATTCATTGATAGTCAGCCTATAAATATTTCAGCCCAGCATCGTACCTGGAAAAAAAACATTGTAGTCATGAATAAGACGAGTAGAAATGAAGGCATGCAAATCTTAACACCTCTGGCCTAATTCAGTCATAGTAAGCCTATGTCTTACATACATACCTTGAAAAGAACATTGCAATTATAAATAGGAAAACCTTAAAGCATGCACAATTTCACATCTCGAGCGTCCGTTTTTCATTATCAGCCTATGGACATTTCAGTCATGATTCGTACCTTGGAAAATAGCATTGTAGTCATGAATAAGACGAGTAGAAATTAAAGCATGAATTTTTCTTTTACAGATCTAGCATCGTTCATTCATAGTCACCCACGTGTCTAGTAAAAAAAAAAAGGTAAAAAAAAAGAAACATAGCAGTTGTGAATAAGACAAGAAGAAATGAAGGCATACAAAAAATCACAGCACTCGCATCATTCATTCATAGGCAACCTCTGAACCTTTCAACCCACCATCGTCGCTGGGAAAAAAAACATTGCAGTCATAAATAACACGAGTAGAAATTAACACATCAATATTTCACAGCACAAGCACAATTCGGTCATAATAAACCTATGAAAAGCTTAGACCAGAAAATAAAGAAAAATGAAAGAGAATTAGAAAAAGTGCGAATATTCATAGAAATATTGAATACGTGTAATTACAAGAATAATTAATATTATGCATTGTTAAGTGATGTATATAATTTAATTAAAATTTCATACGATGTTTACCAGTTTCTCGTTTTATATTATTTCCTTTAGGTATTATCTTGGCTAGAAAAGGTGACATGTTAAAAAAGCCTATTTTTCTCTTAATCGGATTACGTCGTGATAATCCTTTTAGATGATTTATGGTGAATGAGATTAGGACATTTGAACGCTTTTAAAATGATGATTTATATTCTGTATATAAAAATATTCTACATCCCATAGGATTTCAAGAATTCTATTTTTACATAGATTAACTATTTGCATCATTAATTTACCTTTCTCTCTCTCTCTCTCTCTCTCTCTCTCTCTCTCTCTCTATATATATATATATATATATATATATATATATATATATATATATATATATATATATATATATATATATATATATCTTGACTTGATAATACTTTTGGATCTCATATTCACACTGACCTCAAGTTGGACACGTACAAACGATCCATTCCTAATGGTCCCCCCCACGACCGCTTCAGTAAGTACCTGACTCGTGCTACTATCCTCTGGTTACAAGAGCAGAATCAGGCAAAAAATAGAGTACTGTTGTCATATTTGGGCGGGAGATATACAGATATCCCTTCCCTTATGTATGAAGCTTTTTCTTTAACATACATATGTATATATATATATATATATATATATATATATATATATATATATATAGAGAGAGAGAGAGAGAGAGAGAGAAGCAATAAATTCACTATACAGTTACATAGAATAACAATTAAGCCAAACCAATTAATCAACAGTGCCAAAAATTTATTATTAAAATGGTTCCGGTTAATAACAATAAAATGATATGGTCAACAATAGTAAATTAATCTCCGATACTGTTCGAACTGCAAACCCCCTGCTTCAGTGCTTTGCTTTTTTATTATAGGTAACTATATAGTGGCTTTATTGCCATCATGTATATATACTTTATAAATTCACTGTATGGCAGAAGTGATATTTGCCAAAAACGGCTAAATTAAAGAGGTATCAATATTATTTTCCAACACGAAAAAGTAGGACAATTAAATATATATATATATATATATATATATATATATATATATATATATATATATATATATATATATATATATATGTATATATATATTATTTTCTAACACGAAAAAGTAGGACAATTAAATATATATATATATATATATATATATATATATATATATATATATATATATATATATATATGTGTGTATATACGGTGCGGTTGAATAAGTGATCGTACAGCAAAGAAATGCTTGTTATTCTCACTTATAGCGAATGAAAACCTCGAATGACAATGTTATATATGTAGTTTGGGGCATCGAATCAGAATCTGCAATTTAAAATTACGAATTCATCGATAAGTGATAGTTATGCTAATTTTTATATTTCGAATAGTGGAAAAAAGTGTTCGTACAGTATCAATTTTTGCATTATAATTTGGTAGATTTTGGTTGTACTCCAAAGTAGAAGATTCTAAACTATTCTAGAATATTCTCAGTCACTGTTCACTTATAACGGTTCTAATAATGACTAGACGTAAGGAACTGACATGTGCTCAAAAAGAGCTAATTATTAAGCTATGGAACAATGGTAAAAGTTGCAGAAACATCCCCAGTGTCAGGAAAATACCTTTTTCAACAATTGGTTCATTTATTGCAAGATTTAAAAGACGTAATACTCTTGAGAACAAAGGCAGACCGGGTGCTCCCAGGAAGATCACTCCCAGATTACGAAGAAAGTTGATGAGACAGGTACAAAATAACCCAATGGCCATCAGACAAGACCTTCAGAATGATTTGAGTTAGTCAGGAGTTAACATAACTAAGCAAACGATTAGTAATGAACTACGCAGAGACGGTATAAAGTCGTGCTCCCCAAGAAAGACACTACTCCTTCTGAAACGGCATAGAGATGTCAGGTTGAAATTTCCGACAAAGTATGAAGATAAGGAAACTTCTTATTGGGAAAGAGTTCTTTGGACAGATGAGAGTAAAATTGAGTTGTTCGGTCGCAATTCCCTGAATCATGTATGGAGGAAAACAGCGAAGCATACGCACCCAAGAACACCATACCAACTTTCAAATTTGGTAGGGGTAGTATAATGGTTTGGGGCTGCTTTTCGATGCGAGGTGTTGGCAAATTTGCAATTATAGACGGTAGAATGAATGCAGAAAAATATCAACAAATCCTAAGCAAAAATTTATCACTTTTCGTAGAGAATCTTGGGCTTCCCCCTGACTGGATATTCCAGCAGGACAATGATCCCAAGCATACTACTAAGAATATGAAGAATTGGCTTGCTAATAACAAAGTTAACATCTTACAATGGCCCAGTCAGTCGCCGAATTTAAATCCAATAGAGAATTTATGGCAATTTTGAAAAAATAAGATCCGTGGTAGAGGTCCAACAAATATCAAAAACCTGAAGACAACTACTCAGAAAAGAATGGGACAATAGACCTACTAAAGTGTGCGAATCGTTAATTAAAGACTACAGGAAGAGATGGATTGCTGTTGAACTTAATAAAGGCTTTGCTACAAAATATTAAATGGAGAAAACATGTTTTAGTTCTGCTGTACGATCATTTTTTTAAACCCCTAGAAATTTAAATATTGTTATATTTTCTTAACCATGGAATATTAATTAGTTTTATATGCATACATTTTTAGTTTGCAATCTGATACAGTAGATAAGATATATTCCCGTTTTATTCATTTGATATGTTACAAATAGAAATATGAAATATTTTCATGTGAACGATCACTTATTCAACCCCACTGTATATATATATATATATATATATATATATATATATATATATATATATATATATATATGTATTTTATATATATATATATATATAAGTGCCTGACGATTGCACTAGCATGAAACAGACTGTCGCCTCTAAGTGCTGACTTCTATGTTCACTTTTATATTTACACACGCCCTATCTCTGATATTGAGCACTTTATCCCATAAATATAGCACACTTTAAGACTATATTTCTTCATATATATATATATATATATATATATATATATATATATAAGTGAACATAGAAGTCAACACTTAGAGACGACAGTCTGTTTCATGATAGATGCAATCGTCGGGCTACGAGTGCTGTTACTTTTATATATACGGGTCAGTGGTGCACATAATATAACATAAAATATACAGCACTCGTGGCCCGACGATTGCATCTAGCATGAAACAGGCTGTCGCTTCTCAGTGTTGACTTCTATATTAACTTTTATATTTACACACACTCTAACTCTGATATTGAGCACTTTATACCATAAATAGCACACTTTAAGACTACATTTATTCATATATATATATATATATATATATATATATATATATATATATATATATCTGTGTGTGTGTGCGCGTGTGTCTGTGTATGTGTGTGTGTTAATGGTGTAATTGACTGTATTCATGCAGAAAGTATTCGGCAGTCGAATAGTTTTAGCGTTACAAACGTTTGAAATTTTAAAATATATCTCTATATTTTTTCAGAGTAATTTGCTTGGCAAATTCTCTAAATGTTATTGATCGTTCCAGAGTAGTATCCTTCCTGACGTTACGTTTAAAGTACTATGGAATTTTGTTGTTTGATGGACTTCTTTTCTAGGGCTTATCAACACATTTGTAGGTTATTTAAAGCCAGAAATTATTTTTAGAATTTTTTAGGTAATAATGGTTTCGTGATACAAGTCTTAATACCTAACCCATAGCGGGATGGAGATGATGTATTTTCACGCAAATGAATATAACCAACCCGATTGGCATCGGAACTTTGGCCCACTGATTAACAATTCCGAGCCAATATTCATTCCGGAATGCGCACATTCCAGCTTAGTATTCCCAAAGCTGTCACTCCTCTGGGTTTTGATCATTCTCGCCCCCTGCCAAAATTCGGTGATCGAACGGGAACAATTATTAAGTTAGCTCATGTAATACGAAGAGAAAATAATTATATAATTAAAATGTTTGCATTCCACACTATTTTAAATAAAAGGTTAGAAAGAAAACCGCCATCAATACTGGAAAGAGTGTACTACTCGATTTGAAAAACCTATTTGTCGTAAAAAACACTGAAAGATCCTTTGAGTTATTCATCTAGAAATAAACAATTTAAAATCGTTTTGTGTCAGACCCACTACGTCTTTCCAAATGAACAATGGTGAGAGGAAAAAGATCATTCAGGTCTTCAGTAATGGTACCAACATTCATAAATCTGTTTTTTATCTTCAAATTTCATTCAAGAAACATCAAGAGAACGGTGTATAAGGTTTAAAAAAGAGGTAACGGTAGAGAAGGAAATTGGATCAGAAGGTCACGACTGCAAGAGGAATCGTTATTTCAACTTAGAATTATATACATTCTTATTGTTCAAAGTAGAGTCCAACAGTTTTATAAAAAAAACTCGTATATTTCCAGTAAGGTATTTTTAATCATTTCTAAGATACAACGGTTCAGAGATTAATCAAATAATTGGACAATTTTGCAGTTACACGTGGTTTATGGTGGACTCTCACGTCGTATTCGACGTATGGGGGTCAAGCAGCTCAGTTCCTAGGAGCCGACAGCCAGACACCAGCACATATGATTTGATTATAGTCGTGAAGGCTTTGTGCAGAACCAAACACTTTTTGAAGAGCCAAATACAGAGACCTGGTGCACTACGTGTCACAAGGTCCCCAAACGACCCTCCGCAGGTTTTGAATTCAGAGTTTTCCTTCTCCTAAACAAGTTGCCACCCAAGGCTATAGAATACAGTGTGTACTACTATTTACCCATAGCTGGAGGGAGAATAAGAGGATTAACACCTTCCCCAAGGCGGCGTCGAAGCCCATATTAGTGAATGTAATGTATTCGAACGGATCGTCAGGTCAATGCTGGCCTCTTGTTTCATGTTCTTGGTCCGTGCAGTTTTTATAGATCATTTTTCCTTGGGTACTGGTTTGTTCTACTGCAAGTCGAAATATCCAATGTTTTTCCAGGCCATCATTGCCTTGACGATCCTTTTAGGTGAAACCTAGTTAGGTTTGCCTGGCCCCTGAGGTTTATCTTAGGTTTGTTCTACTTCGTGTATTGATTAATTTACCTAGTTGCCTTTACGCGTTTTGGAGTTGTTTTTTTTCTTTGGACTTTGAGCTTGAACTCGCCTTTGTTTCATACTCTTGGTTCTTTTCCTTTTTTTATTTTTTCTAGGGCACTGGTTTGTTTTACTACAAGTCGAAATATCCAAGGTTTTTCCAAGGGAACACTACCACTTATATATATATATATATATATATATATATATATATATATATATATATATATATATATATATATATATATATATATTATGAAAATATTAAGTAAATGCTCTGTTTATAATGAACAGTATTAAGGACATTCAGGCCGATAAATGTTGTTAATACTGTTTATTATTAACAAACCATTTATTTAAATATTTTTATCTATAAAAAAGAATGTATAAACATAAAAATGTCTTAATATATATATATATATATATATATATATATATGTGTTAAAAGTCTGTATTTTTCACTTTTCTTTTTTCGTATTGACTATTACAAGCGACAGATGTTTTTCTTCATTTTTTTCTTTACAATTTATTTCTTGTCTTCTTTCTCGGCGTTCCCTCGTCCTCTCTCGATACCAGTAACACTTTTTTTTGATTATTTTAAGCAATTATTTATAAACAAAAGAATTGTTCTCATTGGTCACTCATATCTGACGCGTCAGTTATGGTCGCGACATTGTTTAACTGATAAACCCCTGTTTGTCAGATGCTGTCAATTTCAGGTAATTGAATATCCTAGTTGCGTCCCCTGAGACGTAATAGAAATACTATAAATAGAAGATTGTTTGTATTTCTTTTTGAACGAAAGTTCGCATAAATGTTTTTCTCAGAATTATCTGAAATTTTTTATGATTTCTCTCGGGACAGTTTACTTTTTATTTTTTCTTATACCCTTGTTGTTTTTTTTCCCTTCAGTTTATCATTTAATCAATGTCATAGTCTTCATTGTTATCTTTTCGTTTTATTTGCAATAACTTTATCGTCTATTGTTAATCGCGAATCAACACGGTCCTGCTTAAGACATATTCAAGATTTGAAAGACAGTGGCGCTTGAGGCTTACGGCCATCTTTCTTTTTTAGGTACCATGTCTTTTCAGGACGTAGGCGATCATGGCTCTCCACCTCCCTCTATCACTTGCAGCTCCCAACAAGATCGTTCCCTCTGCTTTCTCCATCAGACCACGTTTCTGTCACCCACTTGCTTAAGTCCGCCAGTTTTGTCACGCGTTGTTTTCCCTTGTCACTCTTTCCCTCTATTCGACCCGTGAGTATCAGATTCCCCAGGCCCTCCTTCCTCATTATGTGTCCCAGAAACTTCATGCTGCCTCTTCTTGATATTAAGTATAAGCCCCTTCCTTGTTTGCAACCTCTCTAAGATCTCATCGTTGCTCACATGCTCGGTCCATGATATCCTTAGCATCCTTCCGTAGAACCACATCTCTGTCGCCTCGAGACTCTTCTTCATCTACGGGGAAATCGTACATTCGCTGCCGTAAAGAAGGACAGATCTCACGCAGCACTTGAGTATTTTTTCTTTCTTACATCACGTTGAAATACAGGATCTCACGCGAGGTCGAGTTTGTTCAGTAATTAGATGTGCGGCCGCTTCTGAATACCAAGTGCTGTAAGTTTGGATATGTTTTTTATGTAATGGATTATCGCTCGCACTTGTTAATCTGAGAGTTGAGTTTCAAATCAACTTGATATCTATCTATATTTCTGAGATGATGTATGATGTACACTATTTACGTTATTCGGACTATTGTCCTCATTTTTGTCGTCATATTTATTACAACGTTTCGGTCGTTGTACACTCCAGCCTTCTTCAGGTGGTTGGAATGTCGAACTGAACCCTTTATTTTGCTCACTGGGGTAGACTTTTCTAGTTCCACATGCCATGTTTAATGGATGTCAGTTGTCAGTTATCTCCTGTTAATTCCCCTCCCCAAGTTCTCCACTGCCATAACCGGGTTAAGAACTCACACTCTTTGAGTCCTGTCACTGGATCTAACTAACGCCTTTATCCACTAAAACTTTTATCCACTCTGCCATGTGTCCTCAAGGACAGTTAGTTATATCGAGTGACATGACCCAAAGAGTGTGAGTTCAATACCTGGTTAAGGCGGTGGAGAACTTGGAGAGGGGAATTAACAGCAGATAACTGATAACTGACATCCATTAGACGTGGAACTAGAACTGTCTCCACCAGTGAGCAAAATAAAGGGTTCAGTTCGACATTCCAATCCACTTGAGTTCGTTATATATACTTACTCGCAAATACACATGAAAAAGGTATTAATCCATCTCTTTTACTCCCCACTATAGGTTAATAAGTAGGAATTGTATCACTGAAACTCGTTATTATCTTTAAAAAGTATTACAATCTAAAAATAATTTTCTGGTATTAAATAACCGGTAAAGGTGTTGATAAACCGTAAAAATATATACCAGTCAATAGCTAAATCTAATTCTGCACTACAAGGCTCAGAGATTGGTCTCACAGTTACTCTGCCACCAACATTTTTATGGAAGACTTAATTTCATAACAGCAAATCTCCAACACTTTCCAATTTAACTGTTGAGCAGTAATAAAAAAAAAACAAGCGTTCTACTTCAGTAGTCGTAACAGTTTAGGATTGTGTGTTTTTAAATTATTTGTAAAACTGTAATGAAGTTATTAATTTCTAATGCGGGTATCTTCATTAGGTTTATTATTCTTCGATCCTCACTTATATCAAAACGTATTTTCGTCTTGTCTTGCGTCTGACAAGCGGTATATGAAAATAATTTCAGTTGCTCGAAAAATGAAATAAACGGTTACTTTTTTATATGTCTTAAATTAAAATAAAATAGTTATGCAATTTATCATATATATATATATATATATATATATATATATATATATATATATATATATATATATATTAAGCTTATCACCCCAAGCAAGGCTAGAAGCCACTAGCACGCAAGGGGTTACAGATGGTTTGGAGGAAGAGCAGATAGGAGTGGTAAATGAGGGGATGTGGAGAAAGATAGTGGATCGATCAAGGCAAGGGGGTTACAGAAGATTTGGAGCGAGAGCAGATAGGAATGAAAGGTGGAAGGATGCGGAGAAGGGAAGTGGATAGTTCAAGGCAACTGGAGATGTCGATTGACGTTACACTTATATAGTTATACAATTTATAATATATATAATTCTAGACACACTGCTTTGTATTTCGTATCTTTCAATACGAAATACAAAGCAGCGTGTCGAGAATGACAGAAAGTATTATTATATCCGTCATATAATAATAATGTATTTCACGGACGCAATGAAATATCTGAAAGGAAACGAAATGACAAACGTGCTTTGTTCCAAGAGAGACTTTTATATTATTAAGATATACGCAAAACTATATATATATAAACATATATACATACATACATACATACATACATACATACATACATACATACATACATATATATATGTCCCACGTGGAGAATAATTTATCAAATATATCACCACAGCAATATAAAGTGTAAGGGGAAAAAAGTAAGTGTCTTACATATACTATGGAGATACAGCTGTGTCTGGGGAAGCCATACTTAGGACGCCAGATTCAAAAGCAATACTCTTCAATAAAACGAATCGAATTCTCTCAGTCAATGGCATATTTATCTACAAATAAATAGGCTTAAATTTACCTTCATCCCTGCTGTGGGACAACGGCTTAGGGGTAGATTCACCGATTGACGCCAGGTCAGCTATGTTTCGATCCTAATTCATAAAATAATCACGGACACAGATATATGTATATACACACACATATATATATATATATATATATATATATATATATATATATATATATATATATATATATATATATATATCATACACTGTTGAAGAAACGTATATATATATATATATATATATATATATACATATATATATATATATATATATATATATATATCATACATCATACACTGTTGAAGATTCGTCTCCAGTGGGGAAATATATTATATTTAATGTCGGCTGTTTATTTTGTACAATAATATCTTCTAGGTTTTTGAGCATTATCTACTAATATTTGTTATGTCATATTGGTTTTGGGTTTGTCGATATGTGCACATCAAATATATATATATATATACATATATATTTATATATATTTGTGTCTGTGTTTGCGTGCGTGTGTGTGTGTCTGTGTGTGTGTATATATGTGTGTGTGTGTGTTAGGAGGATGTAGAAGCCGTCCAAAATATTTGATAAATCACACAAAGTTGGAAACGTTTTATTGACAACGCGTTTGTCCTTCGTTAGACTTCTTCGTGTCAGAATGAAAAAATATATGTGTATGTGTCCGTGTGTGTGTGTTTCCGTGTGGGTCTGTGTGTGTGAGAGTGTATTTTAATATTAAATCATTAATATCTGTTTGTTAGTCTGGCGACTTCCAGTCGGAAGGAAAAAAAACAAACTGTCTGTGTTTCCTGGTAAGACTGTAAAGTCTGTTACTGAGGCGTCGTTCAGACGAGTAAAAAAAAAATCTTCTTTCACTCCGACCGAAAAACCCATAACTTACAAACAGGGATTAACGGCTTTCGTACCGAAATCACACACTTTTGTTCTTTCATTCCAACCGAAAGTCGCCAGTCTGAGTAACAGATATTAACGATTTAATTTTAAAATACGCACATAGAGGAGTAATGGATAGCAGAACGGATTGAGGAATCGGAGAGACGAGTTAGAATTCCAGTCGAATCCATTCCATTCACTTACGTGCTAATACCCTTGGGAATGGTATGAATCCTCTTCTTCGCCCATACCCCAGCTATGGGTAAATAGCAGGGCAGCCCGGGTTCTATAGCCTTGCATGGCAACTGGTCTACCGCAGAAAGAAATGGAAACATACAGCTGGGAAAAATATGCCTCGTCAGTCATGTATCGAAGGATACATGATCGCTTAAGCGTGTATCACGCATGGCACATAACTAACTGATATATATATACGTCTTTGACGTTTCATCCTTTGTATATTTTTTTTATTCTATATTATTAGTTTATAGGGTTTACTTTTAAGCGATTCATATATGTATACATGTGTGTGTGTGCGTGTGTGTGTATATTTATAATGTGTGTGTGTGTTTTTTTTTATGATGTGAAATACAATACTTATTATATTCCAGGAGCATTTCGTAGTCCACAGTATTTAAACGACCTTAAATTTGTAAATAGTTTTAAATTAATAGTAAGGAATATTATGTTGCTTACTTTACTTTATCGATTTTCTTTCTAATTTTATTATTGTTTGTAAAGAAATAGACTATGTTCATGGACAATTATTTAAATATAGCGAATAAATCCAATCCAGTTAAAGTTAACCTGTGACAAATTTTAAGAATCGGGCTAAACGATAAAATGTAATAGTAGGGTTGAGTTTAATTCCCCCCCCCAAAAAAAAGCACAAATAAAATACAAACGGCAATATTTAAACGATGCAACACTTAGGGAAGGGATTAAACTTAGGAATATTAAGATTACCTCCTCGGTTATCCATTGAAGCTGCTATCCACCAAAGAAAAAAAAATGCCAGTCCTCACTGCGGCCATTTAAAAGATAGTTCGCGCAGCTGATTGGTTGTACAAACAGCCAATCGGATGTGCGGAATACGTGGTCTTTCTTCGTAGAATTCTTTAAAAAGGGCAGAGTAGCTGTTAGCGTTTTAAAATGAGCGGGAATCAGGGTTAGATCTCCCCTGATTGGGTCGATTTGGTGATGGGGAGTACGATGTTGAAAGACCCGAAACTCCCTGATGAACCAAGTCAAAACATCACTGACGACTCCCTCGGGCGCCTACTTAAAAGCGTATTTTTGAATTACTCTTGACTCTCATCCAAACAAACCTATCTAACGAAAGTTAAATGTGTAGTAAATAAAAAATCTTTTCTATTGGACATTGTTCAATCCGTAATTAAAAATGCAGCAGTTTAATAAAGTCAAACCGGCTTCAGTACAGAGATATACTGTGTACCTCCAGGTTCTTTGGCTTGGTAGTATTAGTGACAGATATGCTAAGCGGGTTTCCTTGGCAGTTCGACAATGCTACTTTTCTGAGAACACTCGTGTAGTTTTCTCTATTACACCAAATCTTGCATCCATGCGGAAAGACAATCTACCTCCTCGTCATAATAGTTCCTTGATTTACTTCTTTAAATGTAGTTGCAGTTCGCACTGCACAGAAAGAACGACTCAAAGGAAAAATGTTAGGATTGAGCAACACGTCCCTACAAAAATACAGAACTCTATTTACCACCAGATAATCTGACCAACACATACGGATCTTCCATTGCGGAACACATTATAAATAACTTCAATTGTGCTGCTAATTTCAGTGTGGATTCATTTTCCGTTTATAGTAGGTCCAACTCTAATTAACACCTAAAAACTTTGGAGGCCGTATATATATATATATATATATATATATATATATATATATATATATATATATATATATATATATATATATATATATATATGAAGAAATATAGTCTTAAAATGTGCTATATTTATGGGATAAAGTGCTCAATATCAGAGATAGAGCGTGTGTAAATATAAAAGTGAACATACAAGTCAACACTTACAGGCGACAGTCTGTTTCATGCTAGATGCAATCGTCCGGCCACGATTGCATCCAGCATGAAACAGACTGTCGCCTCTAAGTGTTGACTTCTATGTTCACTTTTATATTTATATATATATATATATATATATATATATATATATATATATATCACTTTTATATATATATATATATATATATATATATATATATCACTTTTATATATATATATATCACTTTTATATATATATATATATATATATATATCACTTTTATATATATATATATATATATATATATATATATAAGTGCCTGACGATTGCACTAGCATGAAACAGACTGTCGCCTCTAAGTCTTGACTTCTATGTTCACTTTTATATTTACACACGCTCTATCTCTGATATTGAGCACTTTATCCCATAAATATAGCACACTTTAAGACTATGTTTCTTCATATATATATATATATATATATATATATATATATATATATATATATATATTGAAAGATATTTTTGAAGGTACAAAATTTTATCACGGCAATAAAAGTGTGAAACTTGATATTACCAGACACATTAAAAACGGGTGAAGCAACCGGTTTCTCTCCCGCTCTTCAGGCTTCCAACGGGAGATTTAATTTAAATTAAAAAACACAGAAAATGTACAATGAAAAAGAAATGTGGAGGTGGAAAAAATATATGAGCAAAAGGAGCTAAAGACAAATGACAGCGAGTCCCAACAAACACAGACGCTGTTTGCACAAGGAAGGCTTGCGGGACCCGATGTAAAGTGCCTCCAGCACCTTAAGGTGAAATAAGGAGTGTGACCGGGACAACACGGCGAACCGGTCGACACTAAAATTAGCTGCACAAAATCTGCTCTTTAATAGGTGATCGCATATGGCGGAACCGTAGGTGTTTGCTCATATATATTTTTTTCTCCTCCACATTTCTTTTTCATTGTACATTTTCTGTGTTTCTTAATTTAAATCTCCAAGTTGGAAGCCTGAGGAGCGGGAGCGAAACCGGTTGCTTCGCCCGTTTTTAATATGTCTAGTAATATCAAGCTTCACACTTTTATTGCTGTGATATATATATATATATATATATATATATATATATATATATATATATATATATATATATATATATATATATATATATATATATATATATATATATATATATATATATATGAAACCTTATCTTTGCAAAGGGTTGTGTCCTTGACTTCCAAATGATTTCCATGTAAATATTTAAAAAATAAAATAAAATTGTTCACATACTTTACTGCTGCCATATATGGTCTGGTGCTCCCGTTATTCATTTCGAGGTCATCGACAAAATCCAGAGATACGCAACATGGTTGGTCCTGATCTGGTATCCTGTCTGCAGTCGCTATCTAACGGGCTGTGAATTCCCTCTGCTTTTTTTCTACAAGTACTTTCATGGCAACTGCTCTGACGAGCTACATTCACTGGTTCCCAAACTGCACGAATTTAAGTGTGCTACTACGTTGACATCTCTGCCCCACATTTAAACTGTCGAAACGGCTAAATGTATCCAACACTTCTACTCCAACAGCTTCTTATCTCGCATCTCCAATCAGTGGAACTCCTTTCCCATCAATTGCTTCCCTCATAGCTATAATCTTCAAATATTCAAATATAATGTCAATCGACAACTTCTCATGCCTTGACCTTGATTCCTGTCCTGTCTTTATCCTTACCTCAAACACCCGTCTTTACTCTTATTTTCACTCTTTGTAAGCCCCTATGTGCTAGTGGCACGCGTATATATATATATATATATATATATATATATATATATATATATATATATATATATATATATGATAGAATGTACAGGATGTAGGAGCGCTTCCGGCTATTCTTTCGCCATTATCAATGATGACATTATTTAAACTTTTAACGAAATGTAAAAAATAAGATCATTCTTGATAATAGCTGAAATAATAGCCAAAATCGCTCGGAAATACAGGAAATTCGGACAATTTCTACATAATTTATGTCAATAAAAATTATAATGGCCCACTAAAAAACAAAGCATAACCGCAGTACATTTTCATTTTTTTAACATATATATATATATATATATATATATATATATATATATATATATATATATATATATATATATATATATATATAATGAGAAAAAGAAGGGCTTTGTCTATGTAAAATATGTTTGTTTGTTTTTTCCAGTGGAAAATGTCATGATGCCATTTCTAACCTTAGGTCCCTGGTCAAAACCCTGAAAGAAATGATTACACATGAGAAATCAAAGGAAATAAAATAATAATAATAATAATCAAGATCAACTATTAACAAATAAAATGATAATATGGCAGGAAAATAGGACGAAACCACAGTACGACTTAGATTAAGTTAAAGCCTTTGATAATGTGCCACGCTCTCGGATTCTTAAGACTTTGCAAATGTACAAAGTCTCGTCGGTGATAGTAAATTTCCTTAAATATAGCATAAAATTGTGGAAAACCGTATTATACTTAAAACACACCAAAGGTTCTGCCACTTCCAATAGTATGAATATACAAGGTGAAATCTTTCAAGGAGACTCCCTGTCACTCATTTGTGTTCTGTCTGTCCTTAACCCCCCTGTAGCATGAACTAAACAGTAATAGCTACGGCTACAAAATATAAAAGGATGTGTTTATTTACCTATTCTACATCGATGATATCAAACTCTTTATCAAAGACGACAATGATTTGAAGGGTATCCTCAATACTGTGAAATTCTTCAATGATGACATCGGTAAGGATTTCGGATGAGATAGATTTGCAACAGTAACATTCACTAAAGAGATATTAGAGTTACACACTCAATAGATTTAGATTTTGTCACAAAGATTGGGGAACTGGAACAAGATGAAGCCTATAAATATATGAGTCAGCGAAGGAGATGAAATACAGTATAACCAAATGAAGGAGAAAGCAAGAAAGGAATACTGCAGGCGAGTGCGTCTGGTGTTAAATACTGACTTGAATTCACAAAATAGGATATCAGTCATAAACAGTTTGTCTGTCCCTGTGCAACAATATAGTTTCAACATTAATAATTGGACCATAGCTGACATTAAGCAAATGGTTGTCAAAAAGAGGCTTCTTACTTGCCACCGCATGCATCATTCTATGGCTGATGTTGATCGTCCACATGTGCCCAGATCCGAAGGAGGCAGACGATTAGTTTAAGTAAAACTGTCTTACAAAACCAGAAAATTCGGGCTTCAAAAATACTTGTCAACTACAAAAGATTGGATGATGACCTTTGTCAAAGAACATGAAAGAATTAAGAAATATTATTTCGTAATATTGTAAGCCAACAAATTCAAAATGAAATTTTAAGTGGGTGAAGAAATGCCACTATAACATAATACACCTAATGCAGCAGAAGAAAAAAACAAAACAAAAATAAAGACAAAAGCCAAAACAATGAACCAGATACAGAATTGATGGCATGATAAACCTCTTCATGGTTAATACTGTAACCGTACCAAATAGACAAATATATACAAATAGACAAACCCCGTACTGGATCAGTGGTTACATAGTGCAAGGTTAAAAGCTGAAATAGAAGGCTTTATTCTTGCTGCACAGGAGCAATGCTTGCTAACTAGAAATTACCAAGCTCACATACTGAAAAATTGCATTATCCCAAAATGTTATAAATATCCAGAAATAGACGACCACGCACGGTGTTAGCACCCAATGAATATAAAAGCCGGGCCAGTATCTATGTATGCAACTTTTACGGGGGTGAAACTGCAATAGATTTGTATGAACACCCCAGTCCTAGTTACAGACATAAAAACCGTAACAATTTTATGGGATTTTAGAATACCCACAAACAGAACAATCAAAGCTAATTGTTCAGACATCGTGAAAATACTCTTTCTCACTGACATGGCAGTCCCTGCAGACTGTAATATATCTTTGAAGATGCTCAAAATACTATCAAATGCAAGAATTTTGAAATGGAAATCTTCAGACATGTGGCGCATGAGGACATAAGAAATTCCAGTTGTACTTGGAGGCCTCGGATTGATTGGAAAAGATTCCGATAGACTCATTGAAGTGGTCCTTACTAGCGTAAGCCTTAAAGAAATACAAAACTTGATACCCACAACTATAGGACACACCTTAAATAAGGTTATATCTATGTAAGATGTATATGATCTTTTTTTTTCAAAATATATGCTCAGTAGAAAATCTCATGAACCCATTTCTGACCATAGGTGTCTGGATGGGAGCCGGAAAGAAATGACTGTACATCAAATATCAAAGGAAATAATAATAATAATAATAATAATAATAATAATAATAATAATAATTGTTACTAAAGACCACAAACAAAATAGGTGCCTCCTTATTGATATGCCAGTCCCTGCAGACTGCAATGTATCTTTGAATATATTCGAAAAACTGTCAAAATACAAGGACCTTGAAATAGAAATCTCAAAGATGTGGCACATGGGAACATCAACAATCCCTGTTGTAGTTGGAGCCCTTGGACTGGTTGGAAAAAGATTCCAGTAGGCTGATTGAAGGGATCCATGGAAGTCCATGCCTCAAAGAGATACAGAAAATTGTTCTGACAAGTACAGCCCACACTTTACGAAGGGCTTTATCTATGTAATTATTTTTATATTTTAACTTTCCTTTCTTTGCAGTGGAAAGTGTCATGATGCCATTTCTAACCTTAGGTCCCTGGGTGGGACCCGGAAAGAAATGTGTAAACGCCAGATATCAAAGAAAATAATAATAACAATAATAAGGATACTCTAAAGTCGGACTAAATAGAGTCATTGTCTAAACAAGCCGGCACATATGCCATATGAGACAGTGCCATCTGTGAATCTTATATAAAGTTATATCAGTAGATAATGAATAATTGTAGGACTCTTGACTTCTCTTGAAGAACTAGTCAAGATATTTATTAGGATAAAATTACATCATCTAATTATAGAGATTTCAGTTTAATTCTCTCGTCGAAATATCATCAGCTTTCGTATTGTAAGTAATGAATCATATCGTTTCATTCATATATATTTCAAAATGATACAGTGAGGCAGAAATACCTGCCACATATACGACCCAGAAATATCTCCCAGATATTAGTAAAGACATTAGCTAGATGAAGTCATTGCTACTAATGCCATTCACTCTATATAGAAATTATATTTTCTTTATTTTCTTTATTTGCTGATACTTTTACTCTTTTTTCTTCTTCATCTTCTTCCTCTTCTACTTCTTTTTTTCTTCCTCCTCCTCATTTTCTTCTTCTTCTTCTTCTTCTTCTTCTTCTTCTTCTTCTTGTACTTCCTTTCTTCTACCTACTCTCTTTTTCTTCTTCGGCGTCCGTTCTTCTCCTTCCTCTTATTCGTCTACCTCATTTCTTCTTCCTCCTCTTCTTATCCGTCTACCTAATTCATCTTCCTCTTCTTCTTCTTCTTCTTCTTCTTCTTCTTCTTCTTCTTCTTCTTCTTCTTCTTCTTCTTCTTCTTCTTCTACGCCCTTTCTACCTCCTTCTTCTACATTATCTCTTCTTCTACCTCCTCTCTTCTTCTTCTTCTTCTTCTTCTTCTTCTTCTTCTTCTTATTATTATTATTATTATTATTATTATTATTATTATTATTATTATTATTATTCTACCTTTCTTCTTCTTCATGTTACTCTTTCTTTTCATTTTATTTTACTTATTTTTTCTTCCACTGTTTCGAATTCTTCTATATATTTTTTGTTTTCTTTTTCAGCCTTTTTCTCTCTCTCTTTCTCTATGTCTTTCGTTCCTCCCTCTCCTGATCTCTACGACTTCTCCCTCAACACTCTGCATTTTTTTTAAATTCCCGCAGACACATTTTTACTGTTCATTGAACATGTCTCACTTATCTATGAGGCGATACGTCAAATATAGAATCGGCTACAGGTGAAATTTCACCTAAGAGAAATCGATTTTCCACTTCTTTGAAATTTCAATTATGTTAATTATCTGAGTTTATTTGCTTACTTGAAACAGACTTTCCTAACTTTATCATTCGACGTCGAATTTTTAATAGCAGTTTGCTAAGTCACTTTTTCCTTCTAAGTTCATTTAGTTAAAACAATCCTTTGAAGCATCAATACCCGGTTAATGGCGTTTAATCAAATGAAAATTTTCTGTTGAAAATATTACTCTGTTCAAACGACAATGTCATTTTAGGATCTATAATTTGATTAGGGTCAGCTTTTTGTGGGTTTAATAGGTCATGTTGGAAATATTTCTATCATCAAGTGCATCATAACTACTTATAACAATTTTTGACATATTCTCGTTACGTCAGGTAAAAGAAATTGACTGGACACGAAGAAGATTTACACTCCGGTATATGATTAAAAAAGGATTGATGTAGATTCATGTATTATATGGCCATAATTTACATGAATTAAAAACCCAGAATCAATTAACTGACGTTTAATTACCGGTTAGTTGGTTTAGATTGCCTTCAAATAAAAGGAATGAGACCAGTTTTGAAATTAGTTTACGTCCGTTTCATTAAAAAAAGGCGCCATGTTGGATAATTTTAATTCGATCATTCCGAAAAGGATCTTAGGGAACGACTTCATTACTGGTAACTTTGGGCGAGTTAATTTAATTAGAGTAACTCTTAAGGTATTATATAGTAC
This sequence comes from Acanthosepion esculentum, assembly GCA_964036315.1. Taxonomy (NCBI): domain Eukaryota; kingdom Metazoa; phylum Mollusca; class Cephalopoda; order Sepiida; family Sepiidae; genus Acanthosepion; species Acanthosepion esculentum. Next base: position 26,111,676 of record OZ038478.1, read on the forward strand.
ATTGCATACCAATAGAACGTATAAGATACGTGTAAGACTTGACAGTATAAATTTTTATAATTTAAAACATCTCTATCATAAACTATATACCTACTGAATAAATTTCTGAAGAAATAAGCTTTCATTTTTTCATCGAACACATTTTTATTACATCAAAAGATATTTTTATGAATACCCGTATTGGAGTAGAATTTCCGTTTTTGATTTGTTTTTTTAATTTTATTTTAATTAGTATTTATTTCGTCTGCTGGCCTGTACACATGAGAAAAACTATAAAGAAGTTGTTAATGTTAGGAAATTTTGGAGCGAGCGCTCGCAACGTTGAGGTTGAATTTATTTTTTTTAAATTAAGTGTGTGAATTTTTGGACTAATATGGTAATAGGATAATTCTTTTGTAGTAGTAGGTTTTTTCAGTCGATGTGCCATATTTTTCTAAAAAAATTATTTCGGATCACATCGTTGTCCCTTTATTACCTGGATGTAAAAAACAAATCTATTTCCATACCTGATGATGTCTGTATGAACAGACGAAAGTACTCCTATAGAAAGACCTTATGCAACTGGAATTTATTCAAAACAGGGAACATAACACTTCATCTACAGTTTCGTGGGTTATTGTATGTTAATAAATTTGTTGCGAAGATGTATCCTCGCCATTTATATCATTAAATTCACTATATTTTTTGTATGAATAATTCATGTAATATAAATTGAACTGCACCACATACTTGATATATATATATATATATATATATATATATATATATATATATATATATATATATATATATATATCCAGTTACGATTTAACGAAGCTTAGAAAGACTACGAAACAGCCCTAAAAGATAGTGTATTCCCGGCAACACTCTCATACTCACCACAGGGAACAGAAAAAGGAAGGGAAATATCATGTTTCAACCTACCAAAAAAAAACAACACAAAAAAACCCCCAAAAAAACAAACGTAAGAAAATTATTCATCAAACTCTTACACAAAAACTTCACTGAATCTAGCACTCTCCACAAAATATTCAACAAAAACAGTAAAATCAGCTACATTTGAACCGAGAACATGTCAAAAATAATTATCTAAAAACACAGCAGGTAACTACCCGAACAAATTAAACCCACGTGTAACTGCAGAAGATTGCTTTTTACTCCGTGTCGTGCTAGCGGTGACAAATATATATATATATATATATATATATATATATATATATATATATATATATATATATATATATATATATATATATATATATATATATATATATATATATATATATATATACATGATTGTTTATTTAAAAATTATAACATAAATATGTTATAAAATCATTACAAAAATAGCCATTTCGTTTCAACACTTCCGGTTTCAAGATCATTATTTGATAAGACACCGGAGGTTTTGAAACAAAATGGCTATTTTTGTAGTGATTTTATGACATATTTATGTTATAATTTTTAAATAAACAATTATATCTGCTCTACTCTGTATTGAGCACTCTTTTAAGAATAGTAATTGTTGGTTATTTGAATTTATTCCGTATACAGCAACCCTAAACTTGGGTATATATATATATATATATATATATATATATATATATATATATATATATATATATATATATATATGTATATATATATATATATATATATATGTATATATATATATATATGTATATGTATATATATGTGTATATATATATATATATATATATATATATATATATATATATTATATATATATATATATATATATATATAATATCCCGTTACGATGAGAACGAATAGAGTACATTTCCAACATTAAAAACATTTAATTTATAATAGGGCTCAATACGTAGTAGAGCAATATTATTTATTTTAGGATAAAAAACAAAAACTTAAGAATCGCTAAAACATTGCAGTGGTTTCTCCTCATGTGCTTGTTGCAATACCCGAAAATATTATATATATATATATATATATATATATATATATATATATATATATACATATATATATATATATATATATATCATAATAAAGAGAAAGATACATAATCCGGTCTTCTTATTAACTATTTTTATTTTTACAAAACAGTACTCAATGCAAATCTACAGTGCATATATATGATAAATTTACTAATTTAAAAATATGGTTCCATCGCTACACAGGAATTACCATTAGCGATGGTACCATATTTTTAAATTAGTAAATTGATATATATATATATATATATATATATATATATATATATATATATATAGTCTTAAGGTGTACTATATTTATGGGATAAAGTACTCAATATCAGAGATAGAAAGTGTGTAAATATAAAAGTGAACATTGAAGTCAACACTGAGATGCGACAGCTTGTTTCATGCTAGGCGCAATCGTCAGGGCACGTGCTGTTATTTTTCTCGGTTATTTATGTTTACGGGTCAGTGGTGCATTGTGGGTAGTCTATTTTGGGGGTTATTTTACCGGAAGTCGATTATTTGTTATTTGTTTATTTATTTGGGTTAAATTATTTTGTTTGTCATTATTTATTTTTATTTTAAATTTTTATTTTTATTTCTTATCTTATATATTGATTTTTATTTTTATTTTAGTCGGTGTTTTTATTAAGGTATTCTAAATTTGTTTATATCGCTTATTTAATAGTTTTGTATTGAATTGGGGAGATAAAGCTATTTATTCAATTTTGGGGTTGATTGTCGTAGTTTATTCTATCTATTATTTTGGCGGGAGAAGTTTTTAATTTGTTTATTACTTCATGTATTTATTTGAATTGATTATCTTCATTTGTTTTCTTTCTAACAGTTAATTTATCGGGATCGGTTTGTTAGTTTGTTTATATATTTGGATAAATTTAGATTAATTTATTTTACTTCTTTTTTATCATTTATTTATTATACTGTATATTTTTATTTACTCTTTTCGGTTTTCAATTTTTAGGTAACGTGCTAATTTTTATCGTTATATAACACTTATGTCTATGTTTTCTGTCCGATTTTTGGTTTGATTTTTATAGTCTAACTAATATTTTGGTCATAATGGTTTCCTAATTTGTTTACTATTTACTTTATTATTTGGGTTCATTGATTTTGTTTTTTATTTTTTTATTTATTTATTCTATTTTATTTTTCTATTTATTTATTTAGTGTGATTTGTTAATTTGTTTGTGTTGATTTATTTTACTTATTTTATTGTCATTTTGTTTATTTATATTATATTATTTTTTTCAGTTTTCGATTTTTAAGAAACATAGTACAATTTTGTTTTCTTGTCTGCATTTTTAGATGTGCTCGAATCTTTTATTTAATAATTTATTTTATTCTGGGAAGGTAATGATAACTATTTTCTTCTCCAAGTAAAGTTTGTGAGTTTTTGGTTGTTGTAGGTTGATGATCTTTTCCTTATTTTCCAAGATATTTCTGGTGTGATGTGCGTTTTGTTTTTAATTTCCCAGATATACTTAGAAAGCATTGTGCTGTTCGCTTATTTACTATTTGTGAAAAATGTTTTGTGTGCATAATTTCTTTGTTTCCATGGTCCTTCAGTTACACCTATGTATAATTTTTCTTCATTATCTGGTGTTTCTATCGTGGCTTAGTATATTACGTTGTTTTGTAAACAATTACCAATTTGGTTAAATACCAACAAATGTTCCCCGTTATATTATTTTCATTTTTCGAAATTCTGACTTATGTTATTGCATTCAGGTTCATATCTGGAAATGCGTTTCCATAAGTTTCGGTTATTTTTAGCAATGTTATACACCGTATATATGAACATTAATGGGTATGTTCAAATCCTCATAAATACGTTGGACACTATTGTAAGTGGGGTAATATGCTAAGAAGGCCCACACAAGCAGTGGTTTACCTGCTTCACGCTGCTGGCGAGTATTGTATTTTGATGTTATAAAGATTATTATATTTTTGATGTTATAAAGATTACCATTTTATTTATATATATATATATATATATATATATATATATATATATATATATATATATATATATATATATATATATATATATAATGCTCAAACTCTAATAATCCATGTTTAAAATTTATTACGTTGGAATCTTAATCGCGAACCAATTCATCAGACCTGAAAATTCCAAAGGGAACAGAAAACACAACTCCGTGTATAAATACAAAATTTCAGTGAGGGTGTATGTGTGGGAGTGAGAAACAAGGGTGGGAGGGAAAAGTATAAAAGCTTTTATATATATATATTAATCAATGTGCATAATATACATTGATTTATTTTTAAGCATTTCACCCCGAGAAAGGCGGGAGTGTCATTAGCACACAAGGGATTACAGACAGCGGGAGCAAGAGTAAAGAAGCGTGATAGAAGAAAGGATAAAGAGGACGAGAATAGATCAAGGCATCTAGAAATTTCGATTGACATTGCATTTTAATAGTCGGAGATTATAGCACAGATAAGCACGTAAGAGGAAGTGAGTTTCACAGATTGGAAGTGCGAGACATAAGACTATTGGAGACATTGCATATTCGTCTCTGGATTTTGTTGAAGACCAGAAGGTGAACAGCGGGATTCCAGACCAGCAGTATGCCATGCAGAGGCGAATGGCTGATTAATAGATTTGAAGGATGGACTCGGGGGAGAAAAACTTCTTGGCGCGACACAGAGAACCAATTTTCATTGCGCTTGTTGAATCTATTGATTGTATTTGTTCCATCTCAGGTCAGCGGACAGTGTGAGACCAAGTAGACGCCAGGAGGCGCTCTCGTAGAGTTAAGCATTATACATTCTAATAGGAGGCAAAGAGGGTTTTATTTTTTAGGCATTAAAGCTAACCAGCCATTTTTCCCCCATTCAACAATAGATTGTAGGCCCTTTTAGAGACCAACGGCGAGGTTAGTTTTGTCAGTGATAGCGGATTTGCTCTTGAGGCAGAAGTAAATAGCAGTTTTGTCTGCTTTGATGCCTACATAGAAATGATGACATCGTGAAAATCGTCAATAAATATCAGGAACAGTGTAGGGCCCAGGATATTGCATTTGGGAACACCTTTATCCGTGAGAAATGGACTAGAGGAGAATCCGTTACGCACGAGCTTCATTACACGGTTTGACAGGAATAATTCGTATTAAGTCAAATAATCGTCCTGTAATGCTGTATCCAGGAAGCTTACGAAGAAGGCCGACACGCCACACACTTTAAAGATATCTAGAGCCAAAGCACAAGCTTCTCCGTTATTATGATGAGCTTAGTAAACAAACGAAGTTATCGCAGTATGCACATCAGCTTTAGATCGGGCAAAGCAGGAACAAGGCACCACACGAAGTTTCATGCCGAAGCAATTAAAATATTGTTATTCCAGTAACTGAAAATGACTTCGGCATGAACCTCCGAGTTGTGCAATTAAGTTAATATATTATTTATATTCCTTATATATATATATATATATATATATATATATATATATATATATATATATATATATATATATATATATATATATATATTAAATAGCTCTGTTACTGTTGAGCACTGTTTTTATTACACTATAGAGTATTTATATGTATTTGTATACGAACCCTCGCTCGTATACCTACTTGTATATACATATATATATATATAGCATAATGAGAAGCCACGTATACTTTCTTGATATGTATATAATCTGGAGAAAACAAAGGATAAAAGTTGCAAATAAAAAAAATTTGAATGTTTTTCTTGTGAAAGTATTTATATATATATATATATATATATATATATATATATATATATATATATATATAGAACTAAATTCATTTTAATTTATTTCTGATGAAAGATCGGGGCAGATCTGAAATATCAAATATATATATATAAAAAAAATATAAATAAATACTTTCACAAAAAAAACATTCCAATTTTTTTTAATTTGCAACATTTCAGTTGTTTTCTCCAGATTATATATATATATATATATATATATATATATATATATATATATATATATATATATATATATATAATCTTTAAAAAGAAAATGATTCCATCGCGACACAGAAATTACTATGTTACGAAATTGGTCGACAGTATTCAAGTTTAATTTCAATATTAAACCTTGACGATTACGTGGCAATTTCATCCTCAAGCGATGTTTGGAATAACTAAACAACGGAATGTTTTACCCATTTATAGTTTTGAAATGCGGTTGGGGAGTGATCTAGGATTTTTTTCATTATCAAGAGGTCTCTACTTTGATGGAATAGGGGTGCTTGTAATATGTCATGTGTTTAGAGTCGTGTCAGCTTTTTTTTTGTCTGGTTACAAAGGCTAATCTTATCAAGATCCCTGCTAAAATTCTAACTGATTGGTTTTGTAGCTCCGGTCATTTTTCGTGTTTATTTATTTATTTTTTGTTTTTTTGTTGGTGATTTCTTCATCAACAAAAAAATCGAAATCAAGAAATCATGAACATCAAGAAATCATGAACAAGAAAAAAAATAAATAGAAAGAAGGAGAAACCCAGAAGATGGAGGTCACATCCCCAAGATCATTGAGAAATATTCAAATGCACCATTTTTCTCCACAAATTATAAAAATGACATAAAATCAATCATCATTTTCTTACAAAAATCTGTGTGATACGCAGCAATAATTCGGCTAGTAGAATATATAATAATAATATTATTTTCTGAATATTCAACAACCGGTTCGCTAACCTTTTACATTTGGTTCAAGTGAAACGGCAGGATGCCACCAATATATATATATATATATATATATATATATATATATATATATGAAGAAATATACTCTCAACGTGTGCTATATTTCAATATTAAACCTTAACAATTTCGTGGCAGTTTCATCCTCAAGCGATGTTTGGAATAACTAGGCAACGGAATGTTTTACCCATTTATAGTTTTGAAATTGGGGTGTGATCTAGGGCTTATTTTTTATTATCAAGGGGTCAATGCTTTCATGGAAATAGTGATGGTTGTTATATGTCAACGTTTTGGATTCTTGTAATACACACACACACACACACACACACACACACACACACACACACATACACATACACATACACACACACACACACACACATCTAGAATCTAGTATATTTATAAAAAAAAGTGCACTTTCAAATCTATTTTATCTCGGTTCATCTCCGTGTATGCTTTACATTTGACTGTCTTCTTTTCAAATAAAAAAAAACTTTTTTTTCTTTTTTCTCATAGACCATGTGTCTTTCTGCACGTCTTCGTTTTATTTGGTCTCTCCAAATGAAAATTTAAAATTTTCGCCACCCAAGGCGATTTACTTCCATCATTTAAACATGGGTGTTTCTTTTTTCTTTTTGGATTTTATAGTTTTATTTTTTGGCGAACATCAAAGAATTTATGTCGACCTCTGGCACATTATCAAAATTAAAAAAAAACGACTGCATTTCTTGGGCTCTTTTTATTTTCAGTTATATTTCATGTAGCCGAAAGCAATTTCGTTTTGTTCTCTTTTAGATGAAAATACTTACTGCATTCCTGTTTTTAAACTTCCTTTTATTAAAAGCATTATGAAAAAAAACATAACTTATTCACTCTGTTATTTTCAGAGATAATCCTTTTCAGGTTCTGCAACTAAAATATATTTCATTACTTAGAGATACCAAATATATATATATATATATATATATATATATATATATATATATATATATATATATATATATATATATATATATACATATATATGTATATATATATATATATATATATATATGAATATATATATATATATAAAAATTAAATATATACATATATATATGTATATATATATACATGAATATATATATATA
>OZ038478.1:26124490-26176990 GCA_964036315.1 Acanthosepion esculentum
ACACACATATATATACACACACATACACTCACGTATATATATATATATATGGAGAGAGAGAGACAGAGATAGATAGATAGATAGATAGATAGATAGATAGATAGATAGATAGATAGATAGATATGATAAAATATAGTTTTAAGCTATGCTATATTTATAGGTTAAAGTACTCAATATCAGAGACATAGCATATCTACATATAAAATTAAACATTGAAGTCAATAGTCATTGGCGTTAGTATGTTTCATGCTGAACGCAATCGTTAGTCCATGTACCTGACGATTGCATTTCGCATGAAAGAGACTGTCGCCTCAGAGGATTGACTTTAACGTATGCATATGTAGGCATAAAAAGAAATATCTGCTTAAATACATTAATCCCAACTAATTTTGTTTTCCTTTTTAATAATTATAGTGTCTTTCTTTTTCGTAATTTTCTTAAAGAACAAGTGATCTCCCTTGAGGCTTAATAGATAAAAATTAATATTCACAACTCGTAAGTATTTTTTATACATATAGATATAAATCCAATTTATTTTAATGTCAAATATATTTTTAAAATGAATAAATAAAAAAATAAAAAAATAAAAACTGTAATCCCGGTATAATATAAAACTGCGCCTACATTGCAGTAATCGGATATTTTTATTAAAATTTAAATGACATAACGGTCTGGCTATAGTCAGCACTTGAAGACTGCGTTATGCGTGAAGTCGTTCTATCGGTGAGGAATAATATATGCATATATATATATATGGGGTATTGAAGAAAATTCTCTACGTTTAATAAAAAAGCATGTATATTTTGAGTAAATTTACGTATATTCACTATCTCACCGGGTATATTTTACCGATAATAATAATAATAATAATAATAATAATAATAATAATAATAAGTCCAGTAGACTAATTGAAGGGATCCCTGGAAGTCCATGCCTCAAAGAGATACAAAAAATTGTTCTTACAAGTACAGCCCACACTTTACGAAGGGCTATATCTATGTAATATTTTTTTTTTTGCAGTGGAAAGTGTCATGATGCCATTTCTAACCTTAGGTCCGTGTGTGGGACCCGGAAAGAAATGTGTAAACGCAAGATATCAAAGAAAATAATAATAATAATAATAATAATAATAATAATAATAATAATAATAATAATAATAATGCTTAGCCGCTGGCATCTGACCAACAAAACACCTGCTCAGCCCGGTTTGTGTTTGTTCGATATCCATAGTGTCCACTTGTGTTTTATACTGCACCCATGCTGAGCTGACCTTAGAGTTATCTGGCGTGACCAACAGTCAAGACCATCGGCCTCAAAGCACAATCATCGACGATTCCCAAATAATTCTGTCTACGTACACACCATCCTTTGGTCAATGCATTGAGTGTTTTTGTTTACATGGAAGATTTTAAAGCAATGGCAAACTCGTACATACGAGACGCTGGAAGCGTTAACAAAAACACACTATCATTATTATTTTGTCCGTTTATTGTTTAATATTTTTGTTATGGTCCAGGTTAGGACCAAGAAAGAACAACACGAACACAAGAGTAGAAATAACGAAGATATATTACACGGAATAAAAATACAAGATGTGGAAGGTGTTAGTATGACTGTCAGTCTGGTTTGGAGTGAACTACTATCGGCTCGACTCGATTCGTTTCTCTCTCTTCAGAGGCGTAGTATACATAGTGTTAGGAAGAGATATTTCTGTAGTTATAGGAAAGGACCCATAACAATTTTGTAATGTAATTGTCATCTTTGATAATGGCTTATATAATCCGAAAGCTTAGATAGGATTAAAAAAATATGTATCAATATTATGATTTCTTTCTTCTTTTAATGACAAAGTTATTAAACTTATCAGAGGATATGAAAAGAATTTGCATAAAATAAATAGACACAACTTGTCTATATTATTTAATGAAACATATATATATATATATATATATATATATATATATATATATATATATATATATATATATGTGTGTGTGTGTGTGTGTGTGTGTGTGTGTGTGTGTGTGAAGAAATATAGTCTTAAAATGTGCTATATTTATGGGATAAAGTGCTCAATATCAGATATAGAGCGTGTGTAAATCTAAAAGTGAACATAGAAGTCAACACTTAGAGGCGACAGTCTGTTTCATGCTAGATGCAATCGTCAGGCCAAAGATGCAACATCGTTTCGGTGCATTTCAACTGCACTTCGACGGATGCGAAACGAAAATGGTTATCAGCCGTCGGGGTGCAGTTGAAATGCACTAAAACGAAGTTGCTTCTTTGTAGTGAGTAAAATTGATTTGTCTATATGATAAAATTATAATAAATAATTATCGCTCTACTATCGGTATCGAGCACTCCTTTGTATTAATGGTGTGAATGTTAGAATTTATATATTAGTTTCGTTCTCATCTCAAAAGATATATATATATATATATATATATATATATATATATATATATATATATATATATAACCTCTGTTCTTTTTCAATAAAATGTCAATTTAATGCTAATCAAGGTGTAAGACATCCCCCACTATTAAAATTCTAGATGGTTGCTTGTAGACTCGAAATAAAAATACAAATTATTTATGCTTACTCATGTATAAATTCGGGTAACATTTACTTAAATAGGCTTACGTATGAACATTACCAGTGTTTACATATAAACACGGCCGATTTTTAAATATATAGACTCAAGTACAATTTAGCAAAAAAAGATTTTTATATTAAATAATACATCATCGAATGCTATGTTGTAAAATACAAAAAGCAACACAGTAATCAAATCAATTTAAATTTGTCTTATTCAGTTCCATATTCCTATTCAGAAATGACAGTCTCAAAAGAAGAATCCTCTTTTTTTTAATTTGATAATCTGTCTTTTCAATCCTATCGACAAAATAACATTCAATTTATGAATGAATAATTGGGATTTCTACGTCAGCAGGAGAATAATGTGGAGCATTTCTAGCGTCAAATATGATATAGACATACACATACGAATGCATATATGTATCGTAATTGCGTTTTGTAATTGTATTTTCTACGACTGACCGGCGCTGTTTAAGGGAGTGGTCGTTTCAATACAGCTCTGTAGAAAAAGAGTAGTATATTGCAAATGCATTTGTTCCTAACTTACTCATTCAAACATAATTAGAAATAATTTGGCTATCATTTCCTTTTATTCAATTGAACACAGATTTCTGTGTTTTTAAATGTATATATTTATTATGATAGCTTATCAGATTTACTATCGATATTAGGACAGTTACTTTTACATGTATGATCTATATTACATAAGTTTTCATGGGGAAAATTTGCTGTCTTGAATTGTCCTACCTTTTTGTCAATCAGCGGTATAAACGGAATGGATTCACTCCTTCTTTGTCTTCTTTTCGTGCTCTTAAATATAGAATGCGTTATGTACAAGACATTGACCAGTCTTCCTCCGCAGAGACACTTACAGGGCAAGCCAACTACTTACTTTCACCAAACCACATAGTTGACTCAAGCACACCTCTTGCAAATCCTATAAATGTTGTTGTTATTTCGTTTTCTTTGGGATCTGTCTATCTTGGTACACAAAAGGACATTTTTCCCTCCTTTCTGAACTATATATATATATATATATATATATATATATATATATATATATATATATATATATATTGTCATCCACAGACAGACTGTTTCGCTGTTTCACAGCTCATCAGTGTGGCTAGACGTTCGGTTGCCTCTAGCTAGGATCGAAACCCGACTGAATTTGCGTCAGTCGGAACTTCTCCCACTAAGCCGTCGGCGCACGGCAGGGATGAAGGTGAATTTTAGCATGTTTATTTTTAGATTTAGATAAACACACAGTGACTGACAGTGACTCAATTCTGCCGAAGAAGAGAGAGAGAGTCATCCACAGACAGGCTGTTTCACCGTATCACAGCTCATCAGTGTGGCTAGGCATTCGATTGCTTCAAGCTGGGATTGAAACCCGACAGATTTGGCATCAGTCAGAAATTCTACCCCCAAGCTATCATCTCAGGCCTATGCGAAAGACGTCAGTAGCTAGGAGAGCTCGATTCGAGTAGAAGAGGCCCGTGCTGAATTTAACTTCTCTGCAAATGTTTAGACCATTACCAACTTTAAAACATTCCTCTACAAAATTTTAACTGTACCTGTCTGATGATCTTGTTTTAGGAAAGTTTCTTACATTTTACTCGCAAGTAGAAAGATTTCCTTGAATATCTTCAGTTACAAGTCTAGATATAAAATCTGTAATTGTCTTCGAAGTGATTAGATTGACTACAAGTATATTTAAGTTATAGAACAAATCGAGGCTGTGACGTGAAATAATCTGAAATATTATCCATGGTGTATGATTAATTTCATAGTTTTAAATCTCTTCATAGGCTCTGCTTACTTTTTGCAACGGCTCCTGTAAAATTAATCTTCCTAATAAATCTATCTTCACTTAAGCTTTTTCTCTCCAAGAGGAAAAGTCCATGATGCCTACGAATTGAAGATATCACTCTAAGTCAAACAAATACAGAAGTTTAGAGATTTAGGGAGTGTTTTAACAGCAGATAGTAAAGGCGACAGCGAAATACGAACGTGCATTGCTATATCAAAAGCTGTTTTCTAAAAGGTAAAAGGAACAACTAAGAAACAAGAAATCTTCATTAGAAGCGAATAAAAGAATGCGGAATTTCCATATTATACGGCAGTGAATTCTGGACTATTCTTCACTGAATACGACGATACTTAAGGCAACAGCGATGTGGTACAGAAAGATAATGAGAATACCACGAAAGGAACATGTGAACAAATGGGAAGTGTGATGGAAAATTGAAAAAAAAACCCGCACTTTTACTTAAAATTAGAAAGGGACATTTGAAATGTTGTTGAGATACAATGAGAAAATAAGACTTGTTAAATGTAACACTCCGGGAATATCAAAGCGAAAACGACAGGTGTGGGGAGGGAATAGTGAGTAACCTACCTAAAGTTCCTGAGTAAATCCAGGGGAGAACAGGTTACGAACGGAATAGCAAAAAGACAAACGTTGCTAAGAGCTACAAACGAGAGGAAGTAATGGAGAGCCTTGATAAATCTAACTAGCCAGCTGGAGTAAATGGATGGTAGAAGAGGGTTGAGATCGATAGTAAAAAAGACAAACATTGCTAAAAGCAAAAAGGAGGGGAAGTTGCGGAAAAACATTATCATCCACGTCCTGAATGGACACGCTACATAGAAGAAGAAGAAGAAGAAGAAGAAGAAGAAGAAGAAGAAGAAGAAGAAGAAGAAGAAAGGACATAGAACAAAAAGAAAGTAGTTAGAAGAAGAAGAAGAAGAAGAAGAAGCAGAAGAAGAAGAAAGGACATAGAAGAACAAAAAGAAAGTAGTTAGAAGAAGAAGAAGAAGAAGAAGAAGAAGAAGAAGAAGAAGAAGAAGAAGAAGAAGAAGAAGAAGAAGAAGAAGAGAGCACGTAGAAGAAGAAAGGACGTAGAAAAAAAAGTAGTTAGAAGAGGAAGAAGAAGAAGAGAGGAGGTAGGAGCAGAAAAAAAGAAAATGAGAGCAGGTAGAAAAAAAGACATAGAAGAAGAAGAAATGACGTAGAAGAAAAAAGAAGATAGAAGAACGTTAAGTGAGGAGGGGATAGAAGAATCAGAAGAAAGATAGTAAAAAAGACAAACAAAATGGAGGGGAAGTTGCGGAAAAACATGATCATCCACGTCCTGAATGGACACGCTACATAGAAGAAGAAGAAGAAGAAGAAGAAGAAGAAGAAGAAGAAGAAGGAGAGAAAAGACGCAGAAGAAGAAAAAGAAAGTAGTAAGAAGAAGAAGAAGAGGAAGAAGAAGATAGGACGTAGAAGAAGAAAAAGAAAGTAGTTAGAAGAAGAGGAAGAAGAAGAAGAGAGGAGGTAGGAGCAGAAGAAAAAGAAAATGAGAGGAGGTAGATAAAAGGACATAGAGGAAGAAGAAATGACGTAGAAGAAAAAAGATAGAAGAACGAATGGACACACTACATAGAAGAAGAAAAAGAAGAAGAAGAAGAAGAAGAAGAATGAAAAAGAAAGGACGTAGAAGAAGAAAAAGAAAGTAGTTAGAAGAAGAAGAAGAGGAAGAAGGATGAGAAGAAGAAGAGAGGACGTAGAAGAAGAAAGGACGTAGAAAAAAGAAAGATAGTTAGAAGAACAAGGAGAAGAAGAAGAGAGGACGTAGAAGAAGAAAGACGTAGAAAAAAGAAAGATAGAAGAAGAAGAAGAAGAAGAAGAAGAAGAAGAAGAAGAAGAAGAAGAAGAAGAAGAAGAAGAAGAAGAGAGGGGGTAGGAGAAGAAGAAGAATAGGAGAGGGGTAGAAAAAGGAGATAGAAGAAGAAGAAATGACGTAGAAGAAGAAAGAAGATAGAAGAACCAGAAGAAATATTTTTTCATCATAATGTTCGTCATACCATCCTTGATTCTCTGTTGATATTTTGATTCGCATTTTTTTTTTCAAAGTATTGACTTCTATTTTTGTTTCCTCCTCTTTCCTTTCAATAATTAATCCTATCGACCACGGTCGCAGCAAAGAGAACCATTGCCTTCTCTTCCGGACACTTATTCTCCCAGACCTCTACGAATAATCATTGTTTCTACTGGAGTAGGCTTCTAATTCAATAACGCATAAAGTTGCGTAAACTCATCGAGATGAGATAGACTCGTTGCTAATGAACAATAGATCTCTGTGATGACTTTGATTGGGATCAATGATAACAAATGCATCAAGCGCTTACAAATTAGTGCTAACGAGTGGGTTCAGTTAATCACTAACTTACTAAAAAAACAATGTGATGACAAAACTATTTAGCGTGACGTTCCCTCTTCGATTATTTTCTAACAAAAGTCCAGCCGCGTTCCTACACTTGTCTGTCTTAAGTGTGCTTTAGCAAAAGCGAGTAGACACAATTTAAAATGGCAATCTTTCTGACGTTAAGTATTATGAAAATCTTGAATATATATATATACTAGCAGCATGGCCCGGCGTTGCCCGTGCTTGATTCAAAAATCGTACGACTCATACAGCAATCGCTATCACTTGACTTAAAATATTTTTGCCCTTCCTTGCCTTTAAAGGAGTGCCCTTTGCCGTGCAGAAATTGCTACATGCCTTACTTCTTGCCTATCACACACTGCGATTTTTTTCTAAGCTCTATACTAAACATTAAATCTGTTACGAAAAAAGAACTAAACAAACTGAACATAAAACTCTCAGATTTAAAAAAGGACTCGTAATTGGAAAAACCGAATGGAAAAAGAATGTTAACAACAAATACTTTTTCACACCCAAACCAGTTCTGCGGAATCAGAATCAATGTTGAGTTTAAGCAAGCAAATGAGCCAATTGGAGTAAAGTGCCATGCAGATTTAAATTTTTCCCACTTGTGACGAATGCAGCTATCGATGTTTTTTTTTTGCATGCTAGTTAACATTCGTATCAGTCAGCTGTTGGCTCTCACGCTGGCCAATAGAGTCTTCCTGCCTATTCGTTGCAGCCAGCTCTCACTCTGGCCAGTAGAAAATGGCCGCAAACTACATGAAAACTACCGTAGAAGCAAGAAAAAATAGATTATTTCCACTATCGATGGGAGTTGGGAAATGCAAAGTCGGTCTTTACCTTCTCGCTAACTTTGAGCATGTGCATGTAAATTTTGCTGCAAATCCGTCGAAAATTGCGGCCGTGCATTCGTTACACACACACACACACACGCACACACACACACACACACACACACGCACACACACATCCTGCCTTATATATATATATATATATATATATATATATATATATATATATATATATATATATATTTAAGCATTCAACTCCAAGCAAGACGAGAAGCCACTAGCACGCAAGGGGTTACAGAGTTGGAACGAGAACAAAGAGGAGTGATAGAGGAAAGATGAATAGACGGTTATGGGATGGTTATGGGATAGATCAGGGCGTCATTTGACATTACATTTGAATAGTTGGAGATTATAGCTATCAGGAAAACAACAAATGGGGAGAGAGTTCCGCAGGCGAGAAGTACGAGACATGAAGCTGTTGGAGTAGAAGAGATTTTCTTTAGCGATATATCTTCTCCTTCATGCGTCATGTAATGCCGAAATTTAATTTTCCTGGAAGCATTAGTAATTCCTTTTACAAAAAAATATTTTTTAATCTAATGCTGGTAAATTTTCTTTTACAAATATATATCGCTGGTAATATTTATTTTTTCATTTTTTACAAAAATGTATTGCTGGTATTTTTTTTTACTATGAAAATATATCTCTGGTATTTTTACTATAAAAAAATTTATACTTTCATAATGGTTTGACCCCAGTGTAGGAGTTATATATTTGTCCATAGCTGGGACCATAACAGGTTCTACCACGACGGGTTAAGGTGGACCTGTGAAGAAAACTAAATAAGACGTGGTTCCACGCTCCTCAAAACCTCCGGGGCAGTGGATGAAGACAAATACACATCATGTTAAAAGCATATAGGCAGACTACAAACTCAGTCAACTCACTATGAAACTGAACAGGCGGGGATCTTTTTAAATTGAATGTAAATAACCATCTTAATTATACGAATTAAAAATAACTGATGCTTCTGTAATGGTAATATTAGCACTGACCTTATAAGGTAACATTTGGCAATTATTCACAGACCAGACTGTAAATACTACTGACTCTCATGTTTTTTTGTTTTTTTTTCAGAAAAAGAGGTTTCTCTAGTCTAGTTGATGCTATCACCATTTTCCAGTATCGATGGCTGTTTCCTTTCTAACCTCATGCTTGAAGTAGTGTGGAACGTCAACATCTAGATGATGTTCTGATTCTCTCTTCGAGTAAAAACTGATAGCTGTTGAAGCTGATGATAACTCTCAAGTGATGTGGTTCCTCGTATTCTGTAGTGCTCTTTGTCTGTGATTGTGTAGCGTCATTTCACAAGTTTCGAAGAAGAATGGTTTTCGCCAAAACCCATAGTCTTTACTCGCTGAAACGATTTTAACTATTGATCTTAGAACTCGGTTGTATACAACTGACAGTTTAGTTACATCTTAACTGGTTTAACTCCATGAATGATGTCCATAAGAAAGTCTCTATCTGATGAGGCTATTTAAGAATATGACTTGAATTTAAAGGGTAATTTTTTTGGTATTGTAGTAGTTTGCTATGTTACGCGAAACTATTACTGGCGCAACCTATTCTATATTTAGGTTTCTGATCTCCTAAACTAAATATGTTTTAATTAATCCATACTCCGAGGTATTTGAAGTGTTCAGCATTTAAAAATTCAACAACCATAACTTTTCATATAGATTCGTTTTATCTGTCAACCATATGTTCATTCTAATTCCAGGTCATAGATTCTATTTAAGAAAAGTTTATCTTGAGTCTTATTGGAAAATTTAGTAGAGAATGTTCATTTTCTGTTCAAGATCTTTCTTATCTAAACTATGAATACCTCTGTCGTTGGCATAACATACACCCACCCACCTGGTTACCAGTACATTGACCTCAATAGGGAAAACACTTTAGATGGTTTATTATTGCTATTTATTAGTTGGTTCATTTGGGGTGTGGTACAGAATGCTTAATTGATCAGTTCCCATCTCTTCACCACAGTGCTTGCTAATGAGCAGGTTATTATCTAGAAAAACGATAAAACATACTGGGACACGCATTTCCTCTTTGTCATATTCCCGACGAGCTTGGGAAATGTTTCCATAATGGTGTCCACACCAGACATTTATGTTTTTGTTGACCGATACATTTTTCTATTATATCCAAGCATTCTGTGGATTCGGAGCTTTCTAACGGATAAGGCGAGGACGTCTATATTGATGTAGATATATTCTGCTGTAAGGTCGACATAGCAGGTCTAACATTTCCTATTAGAGAGCTATGCAATTTCCACGAATTTTCTGATGACGTATACGCCATAAGAATTTTGGTTAATAGCGGAAGTGAGAGGAAGTCGTCAGATTCTGCAGTATATCGGAGAGGGAAATTTGGTTATTTATCTGATTATGAAAAGATACACCCCCAAAATGATCCGAAGTTGGTAAATTGAACGGTTCTACAAGGACATGAGCAGAGTTACCAAAATACAGGTAACAAAATGACCGCATTTTGATTGGCGATTTCACGGCAAAAACAGGAACCGGAAAGAGGGATAATCCCGTGAGGGGGGGAATTTGAAATAGGGAAGAAACGTGACGGGGATAAAATGCTAGTGCGGTTCCGAGGAAGTCATCACGTGACAACCAACGGGGTAGAATATTATTCTGCACGCACACTGAGAGGAGAGCGACACAAGATCGGGTTTAAAGTTAGAAGGAAGCCCACGAGTACATTGACTAGGAAGAAAATTACTTAACATCCCCTCGGCACTGAAAACGTCCTCTTAGGAGTTGGAACTTATCATAGATGGAATACGGAGGGAAGGGGGCGGTTTTCTACAATGTGTGATGATACACCGAGTCCTAGCCGTGAAGGTTATGACCACTGGTATCAAGTAATACAGTTTGTTCGAATGCTAGGTATTGAACCAGAGGAATTATTATATATTCATCTCTCTCTCTCTCTTCTCTCTCTCTCTCACTATATATATATATATATATATATATATATATATATATATTATTTTATTTCCTTTGAGTTCTGGAGTGTACACATTTCTTTCCGGGTCCCGTCCAGAAACCTCAGGTTAGAAATGGCATCAAGACATTTTCCACTGACCAATTAAAAAAAAAAAAAAAAAAACCTTCTTCTTCTTCTTCTTCTTCTTCTTCTTATAAAGATTTTTTCTTCACCAACTTCTCTATTCAATTTCAATAGTGCAAGGCCACACATAATAAAATAAGGTCAAGTTAATTTCGCTACTTCATATTTTGTCTGGTATATTATCAGATTATCTGGCTAAATTTATATAATTTAATAAAATGCAGTCTGTCTGATAAGGCATATATATATATATATATATATATATATATATATATATATATGTGTGTGTGTGTGTGTGTGTGTGTGTGTGTGTGTGTGTGTGTGTGTGTGTGTGTGTCTGTGTCTGTGTCTGTGTGTGTAAAATTACGAAATCAGCCGATTCTGCTACCTTGGTTTCAACTTTTCGGTATCTTTAGGCGATGATTGTACCACCTTTATTAAGGTTAAAGGTAGCTTTAAAAAAGTGGTACAGCCATAAGTCATTTTAAGGCTATAAAGTCTTAGAAATTCTACTAACCTAGCTGAACAGGTGTGGGAATTAAAGGATAAAATTAAAATATGTATGTGTGTGTTTGTGTGTGTGTGTATGTGTTGAAATAAATTTATAACCGATTATATGATGAATTAAGTCTCTTCCTTATATATATATATATATATATATATATATATATATATATATATATATATATATATATATTGTCACTTTAATGATTGATTGGAATTTGCTTTATTTATGGCGGAAATTTAATCTGTACTTTTCTTGCCCTTAAACTAACAACAAATAAAAACAAAGCCATGCATGCATATATTACAAATGTGTTTCATGTTCGGCCAATTCCAAATACAAATCGTTAGAAGCGTAATCAAGTTACGGTTTTCTCATAGAATTTTCTGCCTCGTAATATCAACAGATAAAAAAAATAATGTAAATTTAATATTGATATAAAACAATGTGTCCCCAAAGATACGCGTGCCCTCAGTATCAAGTCTTATATTGTTGAGAACAGATTCCACTCAGCGTACTAAATTTCACCCGGTGTGTTAGCAGATACTGGACATAGTTACATTTGCGCTGAAAAACTCTTTATAATTTTGATCGAATATTATAGTGATTTACTAAGCATATATGTGATACATGGTCGAAATTATAAAGCACCCAATGAGGATCGAAGTCACTACTCATTGTAATTGAGATAACAAGACAAGATTGCTAAATATTACACCACATAGAAGCACAAAATGTAACTTAGTAAGCGATGTTTAGTTGCGGCACAAGGCTGCAAGTGAGGAGCACCTAGTGATGCCCTGAATCATTATTCATTCGTAATTGATCTAGCTAGACGAACTTACTAAATAGTACACCACGTAAATGCGCCCAAAAGGAAACTTTTAAGTTAAGTTGTGGCACAAGGCTGAAAATAAGAGCGCCTAGTGGGAACGAACTCATTACTCTGTCGTAATTGATCTAGCGAGACAAGCTTGCGAACCATTACATAACGTCGAAGAGCCTTTGATCGAATAATATGATGCGAAACTCGAAACGCTGAACCTTGATTTTTAAATACACACACAGACACACACACACACACACATATATATATATATATATATATATATATATATATATATATATATATATATATAGGGGTGGGACAAAATAATTGAAACGCTTGTTAAATTCAAATAAAATTTATTTAATATGGAGTTGGTCCCCCTTTAGACTCACATAGAGCTTTCATACGTCCTGTAAGGGAATCATACAGCTTTCTGACTTCATCCAGGGGAAATGTCAGCCATTCTTTCATTAACACCATCTCCAGCACTTTAAGACACGACGGTGGAGGATAGCGGCCCCTAACTTATTGCTCCAAAATGCACCACAAATGTTCAATAATATTGATATCTTGAGATTGGGGAGGCCACACCATGTGTTCTAGCTCACTTTCATGCTCTTCATACCAATTCTTAACCACTCGAGTGGTATGTATTGAAGCATTATCGCCTTGGAAGATGCAGTCACCATCAGGGAATAAAGTCTGGGCCATTGGATGAACATGATTTCCCAAAATGTTCAGGTAATCTTTGCTGTTGATTGTAACATGCAGGGCAACTATTGGACTGGGGCATTTCCATGATAGGGCTGCCCAAACTATCATTGATCCACCTCCATGCTTTACTGTTGGAAGAAGACAGTCAGTGCTGTAAGCTTCTTTGAGCTGCCTCCACACATAAACTCAATCTGAAGTTGGGAAAAGAGAAAAACTGGACTCGTCTGAGAATATGACTTGCTTCCAATGGTCTGCAGACCAGGCATTGTGATCTCTGCACCACTTCAACCTCTTCTTAATGTTGCGAGTGGAGAGAAGAGGTTTCTTTAGGGCGGCTCTACCATGATATCCATATGGAGCTCACGACGAACAGTTTTAGTAGAAACTGGACTATTCAGATGATTATTTTAAATCAGCAGTCACTTTGGCCGCAGTAGTCTGATGATATTTTGCCTCATTGCGTTTCAATGCATGTCGGTCCCTGTCAGTAAGTTTGCAAGTCCGGTCCAAATTGCTACGGTTACTAGAGGTTTTGCCCTGTTTCTCGAATTGCATCCGTGTTCTTGATATGGTAGCTCTTGAAAAACCAAACTTAGCAATCAAGACTCCTGCCATGCGAAGAATTTGCCCTTTTTCCTACATGGAGAGGTCACGCATTTAGCTTACATTTTACTACATTCTAAAAATAAATAAGACAATGGCAGTAAATTAGATAAATAAACATATTTATAATAGATATAACCAGAAATTACGAAGTTTTAGTTACATTTCTTAATATAATATGTCTTTGAAATATAGCAGTGGAATTTTCACATTATTTTCTCCAACCCCTGTATATTCATGGATGATTAATTTATTTACAAACGACAGATCAATTAAATAAGCCCAGAAAACAACAATTCCAAAATGATTTGAAGCTAACTTTTTAATTACTTAAAAACCTAATTAAATACATCGGCTTTCAAAAAGAACGAAAAGAGATAATATTCGTTAGGAAAATACAAGTCAATATTGCCAATAAAAAATGACACGTTGTTGGAGCTATTTTCTAATGATTAATGATTATTTTCTAATGATTAATAGCAATAAAACAACGAGTATCAAAATGTTCGCTGAAAAAGGTTTCGTTCAATCAATGTTTGCCGGTACTCATTCTATAGGTCAGCAAACAGTTTACTCTGGAGATAGGTCGTTTATAGATATATAAACATATATGGCTTGAGAGTAAACACTACACATTGACTCGATATTTCACAAATATATGATGGTGGAGTAATGGATAGCGGATTAGGGAATCCGTAGAGCCGAGTTCGAATTCCAGTCGAATCCTTACGTGCTGATACCCTTGGGAAACGTATGAATCCTCATCCTCTCCCCCCAGCTATGGGTAAATAGAAGGACAGACCGGGTTTTATATGCAAATGTTCTGCCGCAGAAAGAAATAGCAACCTACTGCGGAAAAAAATCAGCCTCGTCAGTCATGTATCGAAAGATACCTGATCGCCTAAGCGTGTATCACGTATGGCACATAGCTGATTGACTGACAGCCAAATTACCCTGAAAATTTAAGCAGTCTCGAGTCCGGTCAGTTTTTAGTTAGGAGGATCGCTTGAGAACACCGGTTACTGTAAGGAACCTCTACAATTG
This sequence comes from Acanthosepion esculentum, assembly GCA_964036315.1. Classification (NCBI taxonomy): domain Eukaryota; kingdom Metazoa; phylum Mollusca; class Cephalopoda; order Sepiida; family Sepiidae; genus Acanthosepion; species Acanthosepion esculentum. The sequence goes on from OZ038478.1 coordinate 26,138,946, forward strand.
GAAATATGCTTCGACTAGGAAGCACGGTCGTGTAATGGATAGAGACTCGGATTGAGGAATCGGAGAGCCGAGTTCGAATTCCAGTCTAATCCATTACATTCACTTACGTGCTAATATCCTTGGGAAAGTTATGAATCTTTATCTTATCCCTCCCTCTATACACCGGGTGTATATAGCCTTTGATGGCAACTGGTCTACCGCAGAAAGAGATGGCAACCTACTACGGGAAAAAATCTGCCTAGTCAGTCATGTATCGAAAGATACATGATCGCCTATGGCACATAGCTGACTAATTCGACCTTAACAAACAATGTAAATAAAATCAGTACATAGTTATAACCTCGCTAACATTTATGTATAGAAAAATACTTGTAAAAATAAGAAACACTAGATGTGAAAAGAACAAAACACGTATTATATATTACCTGGTTGTTATGTGGTGTAGGAGAAACGATAGACAGTAATAGTTTTTTTCAAAAAATCTGTATCAACCGCAAGCAAGTTACTAAAGCCAAAAAAACCATAAGAGCTTACAGGGCGTGGAAGAATAAGGAACAGAAACATTAATACTAAGGCAGAGGAAAAAGTCATCAGGAGAAGAGCAGACAGCGATTGACATTGCATTTAAATTTTTGCAGATTAAAGTTGGAAAGCATCGAGAGAGAAGGGAGTTTTACAAGAGAGAAGTGCAAAAAAAACATTTAACACAGAATTTGCAGTTTTATCTTAGCCAGCACAACTGTAATTTGATGATATCTTGACGCCAGTCGCGTACTGCACTTTAATTTAAAAAGTCTACTTACGATAACGAAGAGCTCATCCGAAAAATTACCATGAAAGTATTTACAGAAAAGACACAGAGAGGCAACTTTACGGCGGTGGGAAAGTGACTGATGCCGAGCGGTGGGAAAGTGACTGATGCCGAGCGGTGGGAAAGTGACTGATGCCGAGCGCAGGGAAAGTGACTGATGCCGAGCGCTAGGAAAGTGACTGATGCCGAGCGCTGGGAAAGTGACTGATGCCGAGCGCTGAGAAAGTGACTGATGCCGAGCGATGGGAAAGTGACTCATGCCGAGCGATGGGAAAGTGACTCATGCCGAGCGCTGGGTAAGTGACTCATGCCGAGCGCTGGGAAAGTGACTGATGCCGAGCGCTGGGAAAGTGACTGATGCCAAGCGGTGGGAAAGTGACTCATGCCGAGCGCTGGGAAAGTGACTGATGCCGAGCGCTGGGAAAGTGAGTCATGCCGAGCGCTGGGTAAGTGACTGATGCCGAGCGCTGAGAAAGTGACTGATGCCGAGCGCTGAGAAAGTGACTGATGCCGAGCGCTGGGAAAGTGACTGATGCCGAGCGCTGGGAAAGTGACTCATGCCGAGCGGTGGGAAAGTGGCTCATGCCGAGCGCTGGGAAAGTGAGTCATGCCGAGCGCTGGGAAAGTGACTCATGCCGAGCGGTGGGAAAGTGACTGATGCCAAGCGGTGGGAAAGTGACTCATGCCGAGCGCTGGGTAAGTGACTGATGCCGAGCGCTGAGAAAGTGACTGATGCCGAGCGCTGAGAAAGTGACTGATGCCGAGCGCTGGGAAAGTGACTCATGCCGAGCGGTGGGAAAGTGACTCATGCCGAGCGCTGGGTAAGTGACTGATGCCGAGCGCTGAGAAAGGGACTGATGCCGAGCGCTGAGAAAGTGACTGATGCCGAGCGCTGGGAAAGTGACTCATGCCTAGCGGTGGGAAAGTGACTGATGCCGAGCGCTGAGAAAGTGACTGATGCCGAGCGATGGGAAAGTGACTCATGCCGAGCGATGGGAAAGTGACTCATGCCGAGCGCTGGGTAAGTGACTCATGCCGAGCGCTGGGAAAGTGACTGATGCCGAGCGCTGGGAAAGTGACTGATGCCAAGCGGTGGGAAAGTGACTCATGCCGAGCGCTGGGAAAGTGACTGATGCCGAGCGCTGGGAAAGTGAGTCATGCCGAGCGCTGGGTAAGTGACTGATGCCGAGCGCTGAGAAAGTGACTGATGCCGAGCGCTGAGAAAGTGACTGATGCCGAGCGCTGGGAAAGTGACTCATGCCGAGCGCTGGGAAAGTGACTCATGCCGAGCGCTGGGAAAGTGACTCATGCCGAGCGCTGGGAAACTGACTGATGCCAAGCGGTGGGAAAGTGACTCATGCCGAGCGCTGGGTAAGTGACTGATGCCGAGCGCTGAGAAAGTGACTGATGCCGAGCGCTGAGAAAGTGACTGATGCCGAGCGCTGGGAAAGTGACTCATGCCGAGCGGTGGGAAAGTGACTCATGCCGAGCGCTGGGTAAGTGACTGATGCCGAGCGCTGAGAAAGGGACTGATGCCGAGCGCTGGGAAAGTGACTGATGCCGACCGGTGGGAAAGTGACTGATGCCGAGCGCTGGGAAAGTGACTGATGCCGAGCGCTGGGAAAGTGACTCATGCCGAGCGCTGGGAAAGTGACTCATGCCGAGCGGTGGGAAAGTGACTCATGTCGAGCGCTGGGTAAGTGACTGATGCCGAGCGCTGGGAAAGTGACTGATGCCGAGCGCTGGGAAAGTGACTCATGCCAAGCGGTGGGAAAGTCACTCATGCCGAGCGCTGGGAAAGTGAGTCATGCCGAGCGCTGGGTAAGTGACTGATGCCGAGCGCTGAGAAAGTGACTGATGCCGAGCGCTGAGAAAGTGACTGATGCCGAGCGCTGGGAAAGTGACTCATGCCGAGCGCTGGGAAAGTGACTCATGCCGAGCGCTGGGAAAGTGACTCATGCCGAGCGCTGGGAAAGTGACTGATGCCAAGCGGTGGGAAAGTGACTCATGCCGAGCGCTGGGTAAGTGACTGATGCCGAGCGCTGAGAAAGTGACTGATGCCGAGCGCTGAGAAAGTGACTGATGCCGAGCGCTGGGAAAGTGACTCATGCCGAGCGGTGGGAAAGTGACTCATGCCGAGCGCTGGGTAAGTGACTGATGCCGAGCGCTGAGAAAGGGACTGATGCCGAGCGCTGGGAAAGTGACTGATGCCGACCGGTGGGAAAGTGACTGATGCCGAGCGCTGGGAAAGTGACTGATGCCGAGCGCTGGGAAAGTGACTCATGCCGAGCGCTGGGAAAGTGACTCATGCCGAGCGGTGGGAAAGTGACTCATGTCGAGCGCTGGGTAAGTGACTGATGCCGAGCGCTGGGAAAGTGACTGATGCCGAGCGCTGGGAAAGTGACTCATGCCAAGCGGTGGGAAAGTCACTCATGCCGAGCGCTGGGAAAGTGACTCATGCCAAGCGGTGGGAAAGTGACTGATGCTGAGCCGCTGATAATATACTGATTCTTTTTTGTATTTTATTAAAGAGCTCAAGGTAAATATCAGGGGCACAAGGCCATATGTGGCAGCAATATTCTAAGCATTGACCAATGGTAGACTGACAGATATGTAATACTGAATAAAATCGTGAGTTTGGATTAAAATGTACATAAAATATGGATTGGAATCCGATAGTATGATAAGATAAGGAATAAATAAAAATAATCACGCATAGAATCAATCAGCAATATTAATGCAATTATTGGCGATATCCCATCGCTAGTAGAATATAATGTATGCATACGATGTGATATCGCCAATAATTGCATTAATATTGTTGATTGATTTTTTGCGTGATTATTTCTTTGTATATAAATTACATACTGCCTAATGTTTTATGTTGATATATATATATATATATATATATATATTTAATGAGTATCCAGATAATTTAGTTACAAACATACAAGACGTGTCTGGTGTTTTCTAACCTCGTATTTTTGTTGACGTCTAAGAAATAAATGTTACTATTATGGGCTGAAAAAGGAAAAAGATGCGAAATGTTCGTTGACGCACGTGTTGACGGACTGTCTTATAGTGAGAATGTTGCGAGTTTGCGAGTGCAGAGGATAAAATTGGGGTCGATTCCCATTGGATTAGAAACAGTGAATTAATGATAATTATAATTGATATACTTTTTTCATTCTAATTATTTTTGACATTATAATTAATTTTTATTTATTTATTTTATATGATCACGACACAGTGACAGTATAGTTATTTTTTATCGTATTTATTTATGTAAACGACAAGTACTATGCTTACAGTTTCTTTTCTCGATTGAAGAAATATCTTCAGGTTTCTTCCTTTCCAGTCTAATTTGATGTTAAAAATATTAAAGTAATATCAGTTGCCATGTTGTCTCTTCTTAGTTATTGTCCATTTATTGTTGTCTCTACTTAATAATTTTACCCATCATATTCTTTCACGCTCAGTAACACATTGTGGCTTAGTGGCTTTATTTGCTTGCATGGGATGAAATGATTAACAAAGTTCACACTCTCATATATCCTCTCAGGATCCAGCGGGAAGTTGGGCTATAGGAATATCCTTTCAAACAGTGAATACCAGTAAAAACCGGGATGCAAATAATGAACCTCTCACTCTTCACGGCCCCTATACGCGGGAACCATGTGAATTTTCCTTTTTCGGGACAGATCCGATTCTGCTTAGATTTTTTTTAGCTCGTAGCCGGCGTGGGGGAGAAGATATGAAATCATGCCTCTGCCAAGGAAATTAGTGAAAAGACGGTGGAGTAATAGATAGCGTCTCGGATTGCGGAATCGGTGAGCCGAGTTCGAATTCCAGTCGAATCCATTACATTCACTTACGTGCTAATACCCTTGGGAAAGGTATGATCCTCTTCTTCCATGGGTAAATTGTAGGGTTCTATAGCCTTGGATGGCAACTGGTCTACCGTAGAATGAAATGGCAGCCTACTGCGCGAAAAAAATCAGCCTCGTCAGTCATGTATCGAATGATCGCCTAAGCGTGTCTCATGCATGGCACATAACAAAACAACTGTAAAGCCATTGGCAGATATTTGAACATTGTATATTCCGTCCCGAAAATGTATCCGCAGATACATTAATGGTGTATGTATTGTATGTATCTATGTAGTATTTTAACAAAACGTACACATTATTATCCTTCTAGAAAAACGCTTGGTGTGGATTCGAGGCTGTACGTACTTGATCTTGTCCAGTGCTATCAACAGACAAAAAAAAAAATGAAAGATACAGTTGCGTTGACAATCTCAAGTGTCAATTCAGATCAGAAATAAATTTGTTAACGATAAACATTGTGACTTGTTTTGAAAACTATATACTTAAATCAGGTCAGTAAACTAAGATGGAATTTGAAACCAAAATTCCGAAATTAAATTAAACTATTTTTTCAATTACTTAATTATTTCCCATTATAATTATTTTCCTAATTAAAAACTTATGCTTTTAGAAATAAGAAGAAGCCCAAATATTCTTTCGGAAAATTCGAGTAGACATTATTGTCATGAAAAACACTGACATGAGGGACAGATCGTAGATAATGATTAATTTGCAGTAAAAGCAATGACTAATATATTATTTGACTCTAGTTCTTCTGCTGGTGATCAAATACACTTTTTTCTCGGAGACAAAGCGTTTGTTAACTCAAACAGTGTTGTCATGGGAATAAACATTGACTGGTAACTTTAGTTTCATACCGAAATAATCTGCAACTCAAAGAATGATTAACAGAAATACGTTAACAGTTTGATACGACTGGAACGAAAATATACTACATATCATTAAAAGAAAAACACCTGCACAATACAAACACCCACGTTCCAGACCAGTAACTGCAAAAAAATAACGAATACCTACTAAAAGATAACTCTCAACAAACTAATGTAATATATTATGCTACAGGTGGATCGAAAGAAATATATAAAAATAAAAAATATATATATAAAATATATAAAAATATATATATGAAAATAAATAAAAATATATTTATATATAAATATATAAAAATATATAGGTATAAATGATAGTGTTATCGTGAAACACACCTAGTCTATATATAATAGACTTTCCCATCTAATATAAGTAGGAGTCAGTGAGGGTCGAGGGGAGTCGAATACGAAAGTAGTCAGCTACCACAACTAGATTACTCTGCGTAATACTTATCATAACAAGTTCCTAACGTTTTTGTACATTGAACATATTTAGGACCGAATTTAGTCCAAATACAGTTCCCACTGAGGAAATGACTCTACAACAGATGGCTATTGCAAAGAACGAAGTTGCTCACAAAACATCATTTAATGAAACAAATAAAAATACCGCTACCCTATCAAATTATATATAGAACCTCAAAGCTCCAGCCAAATTAGACCAAAACTATGAATGTAATTAAAAAAAATATTTCATCGTACAAATAAACATCAACATAATGTAATCTTTTCCTAAAAGAAAATTATCGAAAATTATCTTTACTGAACAGGTTAATTACCTCTACTGAAAAAAAATGACATTAACTTAATTTTAGAAGACTCGCAAAAATTACCTTTATTGATCAAGTTACAATCTACCCCCTGCATAGTCGTGTATATACGTTGTTACTGGAAGTGTATCTTCCAGAAATGAACGAAAAAAACGTCCAATAGATAACGTTAAAAATCAACTACAGACGTGTTTATACGGCTATCATGATTCTTTTTCTTCACTTCTGAGCTTCAAAAGAAAAACAACTCTCTACTCATATATCCGGTAGAGGTGTTAACCCTGGCACGGTTACTTCAAGGTGCCTTCACTTCATAGTTACTATGTTAAAAAACAAATTAAAATTTTGTCTGAAAATTAAAAGTTTTTTTCCCAAAATAATTTGCAGGGAAGAGGTTAGTATCGTAAACAAATTTCAGACTTTTAATATGCAGAGACGAAAACACATTCCTACTGGACTATCTAAAACTTGACATCGATAATAAAATTATTAAAGAAAATGCCATAGATAAAAACTAATTATCTTTACTTCAAACAAGATTAAGAATCCAATATATATATATATATATATATATATATATATATATATATATATATATATTTAAATTATATTTATTTAAATTATATATATATATATATATATATATATATATATATATATATATATATATGTTTAAATTATGTATATATATATATATATATATATATATATATATATATATATATATATATATATATATATATATATATATATATATAATTTAAATAAAAATAAAAACAGACCACTTTAAGGTTCCATGTAATGAATTATTTCACCACGGCCTTTAAAGGACCGCGGATCATCAAACTAAACTTCCAAAGGTTGAAACCAAAAATGAAAAGAAATTTACACATTTTTGACGGGCAGTACTAAGCATATGTAAATTAACGAAGTGAGGGGGAGGGAGACATTATTGAGTTAGATGTAAAATTTCTATTCTCTCAAATTTAAATTGTTTGAGGAAGTCAAGACATTGACACATTAAATTGGTTAACTTAACGGAAAAGGGCTGTGGTGAAATAATTTATTACATGGATCCTTAAAGTGGTCAGTTTTTATTTTTATTTAAATTATTAGCTCTGATTTACATTGAGTTCTCTGGATTTTATCCTCCTTGTCTCTACCTATACGGATTTACGGATTACCTAGTTTTTCGTAAACTAAATATATATATATATATATATATATATATATATATATATATATATATATATATATATATATATATATATATATATGTATATATGAGTGAACATAAAATTAAACACTCAGAGGCAACAATCTGTTACATGCTTATACGCAATTGTCAAGCCTGTCTATTATGGGTGTTGATTTCAATGCCCAGTTTAATATTCTCATATTCTCTTTCTCTGATATTGACCCTTTTAAATCATAAATATACCATGCCGTATATTATATATATATATATATATATATATATATATATATATATATATATATATATATATATATGTGTGTGTGTGTGTGTGTGTGTGTGTGTGTGTGTGTGTGTGTATTTGTGTGTATACATATATATATATATATATATATGTGAACATAGAAGTCAACACTTAGAGGCGACAGTCTGTTTCATGCTAGATGCAATCGTCAGGCAATCGCCAGGCCATCGTCAGGCCTAACGTTTGCATCTAGCATGAAACAGACTGTCGCCTCTAACTGTTGACTTCTATGTTCACTTTTATATTTACACACGCTCTATCTATGATATTGAGCACTTTATCCCATAAATATAGCACATCTTAAGACTATATTTCTTCATATATATATATATATATATATATATATATATATATATATATATATATATATATATCTAAAGAAAGAACAGTCATATATATAATCCCGAGTTATCATTTATCTTTAAAAACAGTGCTCGATACACAGTAGAGCATAACATTATAATTATTATTTAAAATATGTATTCATCGCGACACATAATCTTTGAAACAAAAACGTAAATTTTAAATTAAACTTAAAATATGGAGTTCAGTTTAATTCTGAAGCGATGCACAATATTCTGACATTTTCTTGTCTTTACGAACTCCGCTGATGCAGTCCATTTCGTATGGTTTAATTTCTGCAATACGCCAATTCTTTTTAGTCTGTCCAACTCTTCATTTACTTTTTCTAATGCTGCGAATGATACTTTCCGTTTCGGATTAAATACTAGCATCGAAGCTTTTTTTACTTGAAAATTCGACTTGAATTTTGAATACTGACCCAGTTCATCAAACAGACCATCAGGAAATTTTTTTTTTAATTCTTAAGTATTTCGCTTTGACTTTTTAAATTGGTCGCTTGTCCAGTTACATTTTTACAATAAGCGTATATCGCCAAATCCCACAGGTCGAATAGTTCCATCGAATAGTTCCATCTAGCCCGTAACGAATACTTATGTCGCGAATATAAACTTTTGTTTTTACCTGCTAATTTGGAAAATAAGATCACATACTCCCTAAACAGATTCTCACCAGAAACTGAAGTTGTGTCTTTGGAAGTTCTCTTTAATAAAGTTTTTCCAATATCTTTCCATGTAGTTTCATTTAATATTGGAATGTCACTACCAATATCTAGTTACATTTTTACTCCCACATTGATTTGCACGTTAACAAATTTTATTTTATTTCGTGTGCAAATTTTTTTCGTCGCCATATTGTGTATTAATACGAGAGTCATTCAATAAATAAGGTGATTTTTTCGGTATAAGGACTTCTAATACAGATAGAAGCTTACTCGTTTTTATTTTTTTTGTTTTACTTCTTTTTCACATGGATTTAATTTCTTTTGCAGATTAAAAGAAAAACTTTGAGAGTTCTGGCGATTAACAAAGATGGCCGACCAAGAAGCATGCACCAGGATTGAACAACGGTCAGTTATCAAGTTTTTGGTTGCTGAAGGGTGCAAACCAGTTGAAATTCATAGGAGTATGTCAACTGTGTATGGTGCCACATGTTTCAGCCAAAAAATGTCTACAAGTGGGATAAATGGTTTAAAGAAGGACGGAGCAGTGTTGAGGATGAAGACAGACCTGGGAGGCCTACAGAAGTGAAGTCTCCTGAGGTGATCGAATCAGTCAATGACTTCATTCAGTCTGACAGAAGTGGATGACATTGCAAGGACTTTGAGAGCCATGAAGAACAAACGCAGGGGTCATCAGTCAGAAGGAGTCATCTTGCATCATGACGACGCAAGGCCTCACACAGCAGCCCAAACGGTTCAGACCATCAACGAGCTGGGCTGGGAACTGCTCCCTCATCCCATTTACAGCCCAGACCTTGCCCCTTCAGACTTTCACCTGTTTGGTCCCTTGAAAGCGTTCACGAGAGGCACGAAGTTTAAAAGTGACGATGAAGTCAAAAGTGTTGTGAGCGACTGGGTGAGACATCAGTCCAAGGATTTTTACGCTGAGGGAATACGGAAGCTTGTTCACAGATGGGAAAAGTGTGTCACAGTGCTGGGAGACTACGTTGAAGAATTTAAAAAAAAAGTAAGCTTCTATCTGTATTAGAAGTCCTTATACCGAAAAATTCACCTTATTTATTGAATGACTCTCGTATCTTCCTGTGAAAGTTCTTCTCCATTTAGTTCTGCAGTGTGATTTGATATTTTCTTTTTATAGCATTCAGTATTTTTCCATGGACAGTCTCTAACATGTAATTCTCCACGTTTGAAACAAGATTTTATATTCCTTTTTGTGCAATTTCCTTAGCTTTCACCAATGCACATTGTTTATTCTGAAGTTTTTCAGCATCACGCTTAAGAGTTACCATTGTTTGGCAATCTTCCACTATTTCCTGTCGGGTTACGTTATTATTGTGATCAATCTTTGCTAGAATTTTCTTTTGTACATCACCATCTTTTTCTACTGTTAGACCTTACACGAAAGTGAGTACCTTGAACATATCCAGAGTAATTTCCCTTTGTTTCCTTTGTTCATATTCTCTGTTGACGTTACCCGCATACGTCCAAAATTTTCATCCTCTTTTTTGGTTAAATTCATGCATCTGCCACGAGCAGGGAATAAAGTGCACTTGTCACTAAAATGCATACGCGGTGTCGGGTTTGTCTACCTCCTCAGGCGGGAGTCTGCCCGTAGGCATAACCTCGTCTGGGTTCCTCTCTGCCTGAGGCATCCTGAGTTTTTAAACATTTAAATATTTTTTTTTTATATTTAAAATTTTACTTTTTGCTCTCCGTATTTTTTAAAAAGAAATGCTACTTTAATTGAAAGTGAAATCAGTTTATTAATCGAAATTATATAGGAATTGCTTTCAAGTTCTTACCATATTTAAGCATTCAAAGTAAACTGTTTTTTCCTCCCTGCTTATGTACCAGAGGAAGAGATCCAGACCCAGATTTTAAAATCTGTCTTCAAAGCTACTCAACTCCCGTGTTCTATACTACCTATATATGCTACTTGACTTATACATCTAAATACTACTTCAATATACTGAAACTGGCGCTGGAAGATCTTTCATCGCTCCGCCAAGACCTTGACAGCTGGAGGGACAATTTAGCTCTCGTGCAATCAACGACTTCATGGCATGAGTTTTAGCAACAAAAGCAATAGATAAATGCTTTTGATTTGTTAGTGGATGATAGAGTGCTCTATAATTTCGACTTGTGCCTTTAGTAATATACCAGTAAATATAACAGTTTGTCTGTATTTACATGCTTTACAGCAGGACTAAAGTCCTCATTTCTGTTGGCCGTGTTGGTTGTTGTGCACAACAGCCTTCTTCAGTTTTTTGTTGATCAGCTTAACTTTATGCAAATTTCAGAATAAACGTTTATTCAATCTTCGGAGGTATATTTTTCTCGTTCACTTATCCTTGTCTAGGTATATCTCGTCTTGGTCTTTTTGTGTTGCTTTCTTTTATTTAAAAAAAAATGATCTCCCAGTTTTTGTTCGTCCTGTTTATACAGGGGTTGAGTCTGTATTAATCAGGCCAGGAATTCGATGCACTAATTCAAGGACCAACGCTTGAATCATTTTGCTAAATGTCTCCAGAGATATTCTGTCAAGCCCAACGCTTTCCATCCCTATATGCATCTAGCGCGGAGATTATCAAACGTCCCCACAAATTCAGAAATAAAATGTCTCATCAATTTGGATAAAGATAATGTCGCATTCGTACTCTAACAAATCACATTAGCTTCCTATTGTGATCATCAAAAAGATTGGTACTGGTCAAAGCTCAAGATGCAAGTTTCAAATGGGAGATGTCAACATCAAACAGGCGTAGAAGTTTTAATATCTGAGAAGTGTTTTAACAGAGGATGGAAAACGCGACACCAATACATTGGGTTAGCGTAAGACGCACTCTGAAAGCTAAGTAAGCCGCCTAAAAGTAGAAGGATTTCGTTAGAAATAAAGAGAAGAGTTCTAGATGTGATAGTCATCCTCATATGTGGCAGTGAATGCAGGAGAATCTATCCACAGATGAAGAAGAAACAGAAGAAAACAGAAATATGGTTCAACAGAAGTTATACTTGGAATTGCGTAAACGGGGAGAATATGCGAGAAGGAAAATGATAAAAGAAAGAACACATCTACTCACAATCAAGAAAAGACAGTTGAAAATCCTTGGACACAAACTGAGGAAGGAGGGCCTGGCAAACGTAACCTTCACAAATGATAGTGAGTGCAAGAGAGGCCGCGGAAGACGGCAAACCACTTAAAAGAGATTTTGCTTATGGATTTCAGAACGGGACCCTAAGCAAAGATAGAAAAAATCTGCTAGGAGTCACATGGGATAAGAAGCTGCGATATGATCGCCTATGTCTTGAAGGGACGTAGCATATAAAAAAGAACTAAAAAGAACATTATTATTATTATTTTAATTGCTGGATGAAATACAGTTAATTTTACATATACCAAATACTTTTTTTTCGTTATACTTACCATATTAAAATTTAAATATACGAAGGAAAACATCTGTTACACTGTGTTAATAATTTTGCCAATCACTGTATGGAAATTTTTTAAGTGTAGCTTAAAAGGGGCCGAAGACCGAAAGGAGGGGACACCCAACTCACTACTCAGTTGTAATTTTTCTAGCGAGACAAGCTTGTTAACCATTACAACAGTTCGAGGTACCCATTGCAATCCATATGTCAACTGATACCCGTTTGGACATTTCTGTTACATAAATTTATGGTGGTGCCACCAAACATTTCCCTAGAATGCTCATTACTTTTGGCAATTCATTTGAAATATTACGAAACTTTAAGATTAACATATGTAACTAGGAGGCGTGGATAGCGAATGTGGAAACGGAAAGCCGAGTTCGAATTCCAGTTAAATCGATTATATTCACTTAAGTGCTAATACCCTTGGGGAAAGGTTTGAATCCTCTTCTTCTCCCCCATCTATGGCTAAATAGCAGTACAGACCGGGTTCTATAGCTTTGGATGACAACTGGTCTACCCCAGAAAGAAATGGTAACCTACTGCGGGAAAAATCTGTCTCGTCAGTCATGTATCGAAAGATACTTGATCGCCTACGCATGTATCACCCATGGTACATAACTGACAGATGTAACAAGACCTAGATCATCGCAGTCATGCGAAAAATAATATGACATTATTCCTGGTGTTCAATGTTTGGCTATGCGTCGTTACGCTTCGGTAAGCAGGCGACTACAACATTATAACTTTGGAGATCGGAAACATTTTTTCTGTTTGCAATACCTCCCGCCATTTTCTGTAATCGATTTCTAAAAGCGCGTTAGGAAGGTTATTCATTGATTTTCTCTGTGCTTCTTAATTTCAGTATGTCATGCGTGTGTTAAAATCACCAAGCTTTCTTTCTTCATGATGATTCCTTGAAATTTAAACTGTCCCTTTCAAAGATTATTTTTCAGGGCCTGGGCAACCATGGTTCTCCCAAAACTTCTATCCCTAATGGTAATGTTTCTCCTTTTGCTAAACATTCCGCTCCCCTTCATTCCACCATCCATTCAGACAAGATCATCAGGTAGGTGTCACGCAGTCTTCCTCTATCTTTTTCACTCAGTAAGCCATCCATCTATCATCATTCGGTGTCCATTATCTTCCTGCTAGCTCTTTCTGGTTCTGAGTATAAATGTCTGCTTTCTTGCCATTTTCTTTAAGACTTCCTCGTTGCTCACATGTTCCGTCGATGGAATTCTCAGTATTATTTTGTAAAACCAACATGTCTGGTACTTCCAATTCTCTTTTCATGTGTGGAGTGATCGTCCAGCATTCACTGCTCCATATGAGTGTTGATATTATATATCACCCTTTTCTTTGCTTCTAAGGATATTTTTCAGTCTCTTTGCACTTTGTTTAGTTTTTAGAATTCAAATTTCGATAATCTAATGATTTGGGTGTCGGTCCTTTCCCTCTATTGAGATACTTCCCGGATATTTAAGCTTATGTACTTGTTTCATGTTGACAACTCCAATTCGTAACTCGCACCATGGATTGTTTCCCTTCTGTATTCTTAGGTTGATGTTTAGGGCTTTTTTTCTCGCTTACTTTTACTACTCTGTCTTGCAGGTCATGTAATTTACTTTTCGAGTCGGCCATCAACAGAGTGTGAGCTGCCTATCTTATACTGATTAGAATACGCCCAACAATAATAAATCGTGTTAGGGTCCCATGCTCCCTTAAGGTAACCTCACTGTAGAGGTTGAAGAAATATGTTTCCTTAGTAAAGGGTCGAAATCGAATGGGGTTGCAGTTTCACCTGATCATGAAATTCAACATTATAACTTGGGTATGTGTGAAATATTTTTAAAACATGATTTATTTTTAAATATATTTTCGTATCATCATTCGTATTTTATATTAAGATTACGCCCACTGATAGAAAATTCCGGCGGCATGTTGCATTCTGTGTCGTCTCTTGGCTCCCACGCTAATACATAAAATGGTATCAACGAAAAGGAGGATTTCTTTTTTTTATTCATTGTATTGTAAGAGGGGGGTACATACGTAGCAGCTTGGATTCCAAGCGGCAGCCGGAGGAGTAACATCACCTTAACGCATGACGCACATTGGCTCAGCAAGTTGTCTTGGTCGATCTCTCAACCTGACGGTGGGAAGTGTTACGATGCTTCAAAATTATTCCGGTACTCTGTTGAATTCGCGCCGTTTTGGACTTGTATCCCAAACCCAGACGAAGGCAATCTAGCAGTCAGAATAGCACGGTCAATCGCTGATCATTCTGACTCTTGCTTTCGCATTCTGTAACAAGCCTCTCCAGTTTCATTTTACATCTCTTTTCCTGATCCATCTATTCTCAGCAACATTTTGTATGAGCCTTACTTCTGTGGGTTCATATCTTCACTTTATCTTTGAGGAAACTGTCCGGCATTGATGTAGCATAGGAGGACTTATATTGTATAGAATTTAAATTCAGTCATCTCAACTATTTGATATTAGTGTATAAGTAATGGAAATGTGTTTCGCTTCCTTTCATTTTATAATTCAATTATTTTGGGAGATTGGCAAAAAATGATTTTTGATTCGCCAAATTATGCAAATTTCATTCCGATTTCTAGGATTCTCTTCTAGGAAATTTGATGAAAATCTTCATTTTATATGTTACAGGGCAACTGCCGATATTATAAATTGATTGAAGGGATACGAAATCTTGGCAAAAAAATAAAGAAAGGACGTTTCTAAAATAAAGAATTTGGTAACGGGCACAGAAAAAAAAGAGAAAGAAAATAGAAATAAAATATTTTAAAGAAATAGATGTCTTTTGGATTTTGTATATTGTAACCATTAAAATGTTTATATATTTAACAAAAATAGGTTTATTTAAATTTTGGAACTTCTTCTTAATTCATTCTATATATGCGCATTATACAATTAAGGCTTTTGTTGCGTATTAATCATGGAATAGGCTTATCTGACTTTCAACTTAAAACTGAGCCTCTGTTTTTTTATATTTATAATTACGCCGTGTAGGCTATCTGCTTTCATCAGTAAACTGGATTGGAATGAAGCACGTGGACTTGATGTTATCCCTGCAATAGTCTTGAAGAAATGTGCTTCTAAAATGGCTCATGTTCTAAAATGGCTCAAGTTCTCTGTAATTACTCTACAATAAATGTCTTGCTGTTTCTTGCTTTCCAGCTTGTTCGAAAGCTTCTGTAGTTCCAGTCTTAAAGAATTCAGGTGAATCGTCTGATCTATCGAACTGTTAGCCTATAAGGATTCGACCAAATTTTGGCCATGTACTAGATGCTCTAATCAACTCCGAAATTGCTAAGAATCTTACATCGCGGGGTTTTCTTGTCAGACGAGAAATGTGGCTTTCGCTTCACTAGATCATCTGCTAACGTGTTAACCTTTATTGCTGAGAGTCTATCGAGCTTTAGAAAAGAATGGTGAAGATTGAAATGTTTTTCAAAGGAAATTAACAAGTAATTTTCGTCAAAATTTGAAAGTTTATGATATTTGTGAAAGGATTTCTCATCTGATTTAATCTTTCTTATCAAATCGCGAAATGAAAGTTATCTTCAACAGCCACTCTTCTTGGTGATTTTGCATACATATAAACTGCATCACACGTCTGCCCTTGTACCTTATGTTATCAGTTCCCAACTTGTCATGTATACTGTAACACCCAGTATATATATATATATATATATATATATATATATATATATATATATATATATATATATATATATATATACTAAAAGGAAAGAAATCGCAAACGTTTTTGGTTATAATGTGGATTTGTTTTAGTATATATATTATATTTTATTCTTCAGATTTCGGCTACAGGCTTTTCTGGACTGTTGACAATATTCCAGAAGGCAGTTCAAGGCTCACTAACACATACCGAAAACGATCAATGCGACATTAAAAGAAGATGAAGAAAATTTATATATTTATTTGCCTGAAGAAGGTCACGAGACCGGAAATAGGTGTAGCTGAAAAATATGAAGAATAAAATATGATATATATTGTAAAACTAATCCACATTATAAAGCGGAGTCTCATTTTTAAATATACAGTTTTCTCTCATTGCAATAACTATAACCTGTTCCATATATATATATATATATATATATATATATATATATATATATATATATATATATATATATAATGATAAATTAAGAAAACACCTTAAAAATCCACATCGGTTATTGTTTATTTAATGAATATTGTAAGATTGCCCTTTTCAGACCGAATATATTTTAGATTTAAAAACCAAATTCGGTCTGAAGAGATTGAATTAACAATATTCATGAAATAAATTATAACCAATATGTATTTTTAAGGTATTTTCTGAATTTATCATTATATATTTGTCTGTAACTTACATTCAGCTGTCATTGGATTAATGCCATCCTTGGAATAATCCCTACCAATTACAAATTGGGAGATTACATATATATATATATATATATATATATATATATATATATATATATGGATTTTCCAAGCGATTTTAGCTTAGACGTGGCATAAAGCCGAAAGTGGGATGCACCTAGTGAGGATCGTGGTGCCTCCTAATTTCGGCCTTGTGCCACATCTTAGCTAAAAATGCTTGGAAAATCCCTATATATATATATATATATATATATATATATATATATATATATATATATATATATCCTTAATATGCGCTTTAAAGTTTTCGCGTATATATAACTGCACATGTGTCTGTGCAAGCGGTATGAGCGTGTCGCACCTTCTGTTTACTGATACAGCGACACACATATTTGGCACGTCCCGCAATTAAAGTTCTAGCCTAATATTTAAATACTGATTATAAATAAGTAACCCCTTCCCACGTAGAATGACGCAATAGTATCATTTATTTATCAGTACCAACTTGGCTCTCTCCCTGACTTAGCTAAATATCGATACACCTTGTGTTTGTGCGATACATTTTGAAAATAAAATGGCAACGTAAGCCCCACAACGTGTATTTTAGTAAGTAACAATAAAGAAAGTACAAATTATTTGTTCATATTTTGATGTAGATAATACGCTCCACGTTATGAATATAATCTAACAACGTCACCGGAACTGTTACATATATTTCGTGTTTCTGTCTACATCAATAAAGCGACATCAGATCTTAAAGAAACGAAAAAAAAAATTTGATTATGACTTTTCAATCTAATCTCTATCGTCTGGATAAATCTAAAAAAAGGCGGTGTTCTGTTGTTTTTAATTTGAAGGAATGTAAATTCCTTGTCGACTCCCTTTCTCCTAAGAATATAGAGATGTTAACTTATCTTTGTTTTTGTCGCGATCGATGTGTCCGAAATTCGCCGATCCTTGCCTGGTAAACATATATACTTATGTTTTACGGAAGCATTTGATAAGATCAGTGATCTATTTGAATTGGTAGGTATAGTCAATTTATTCAAAAAATATATTAGGATAATCTAGATTATTTTCTTGGAACAATCCGTCTGCATTCCGTTAAAATTCAACATAAAACAAGTACAGGAATTTAATTTTATGGGAAGTGTTCTGACAGACGATGGAAAATATGACACAGAAATCTGGTGACCCATTGTAATAATAAAAGTTACCTTCCAGAACCTAAGGCCAGTCCTCCACTATGGCAGTGAAGGTCGAAAAATCTCCTCAAAGATGAAGGGGAGACTTTGGGCAACAGAAAATATAGATCTACAGAGAAATACTGAGAATACCATGGACACGACAGGCAATGGATAGCAGGACACAAACAGGGACAGACATTAACAGCTCAATATTTGCTTAGGGCTAAAAGAGTAGAAAATCGTGGAGCCTCTTTTACTTGAAGATGATGATGATGATGATGATGATGATGATGACGACGACGACGACGACGACGATGATGGTGATGGCGATGAAGATGATGATGGTGATGATGGTGGTGGTGGTTGTTTTGGTGATGATGATGATGATGATTGTGGTGGTGGTTGTGATGGTGGTGGTGGTGGTGGTGATGATGATGTTGTGGTGGTGGTGGTGGTGATGGTTGTGGTGGTGGTGATGATGATGCTGCTGATGATGATGATTGTGGTGGTGGTTGTGATGGTGGTGGTGGTGGTGGTGATGATGATGTTGTGGTGGTGGTGGTGGTGGTGGTGGTGGTGGTGATGATGATGATGATGATGATGAATGTTTTCTTTTTTTGTGCACTATTTTCCCGTAACTTGGACCGTAACAGGTGCTACCACCCCGTTTCTGGTTGCACCTGGGAACAACAACAATTAAGAGGTCGTTCCACCCTCCCCAACCTCGCAAATCTTACGATCAGAGCCGTTGCAGCCGGGTGTATTTTATCACCATACTCAGGACTACACGGAGAGGGACGATAGGGATATATTTGCCATATAAAATAATATGAAGGCACGTTGCTCGGCCAAACTTCAGACTTTCTTCATCCAGAGTGGCCGGCCGGGGGGGGGGGGGTATTATGTTCTCTGTGTTCCGGTGGTTTGTTTTGTTTGAGACTCGTAATCTTACCACCTGATGATGAAGCCAAGCATGCTTTTTGTGGCAATCTCCCAGCAGGTGCAATATGAACGAGTAATAAGAAAAGTGAAATGGCAAAGACCAGTTGATTCCACATATGAAACAAACATTGAGAAAGAATATAATATGAAATGGGGGTGGGGGCAATCAGGAACTATTTGGACAGTGCGATTCAAAGTGCCACATGTCGACATTATTCCAAGCCAGTCAACCTTGCCTTGGGGTCTGCAATTTCCTCTTGAATTTTGATCGTATTTCAAGTCTAATGCTTTTTGACACGATTAAAAGAGAACGAAATATTAGGTTAAATAGTAAGATAGTCTGGAATCTTTAACTTTGATTGGCAGTCAGTCTAGGAGAAAGATCACTCAGCGTTCAACTCAGTGGTGCGGCGGGAAACCATTCCACTAACTTCCCCACGAAGTTATAGATAAAAAGACTTAGACACAACAATTAATTCAAAACCGTAGAGAGGACAACGAGAAACCATTCCGCTATATTTTAGAATCAGTCATGAGGACTCGCAGGTAATAAAGAAACGGAAATTGTGGAGAGCCATGATCGTCTACATTTTAAAAAGGATATGGCATTAAAAGAAAAGATCAGAAATTGGAATCAGCTTTAATATCTTTATTCACTTAGGAACATAAGCTGTTAAAACATTTGTTCAGATTTGATGGAGATTTTAAGTAAAATATCTTTAGAAAAAAGCCTAAAATTGTAGTTTGTTATTCAGACGTTGAAAAATGTCACATGAATGCATCCAAAGTACTAGTTGATATTCAACCAACCGAAATGAAGCAACCTCGAAAATAATTCACAAAATTCTTAAAAGATTAATAAAGATTGAGAATGTTTTACCTAATTTCTCGCCCACTTCAACAACCTTCATTCTGACCGTCATTTTCAGACTTTTCGCTATTCTATCGCTATTTCGATGGAAAATCTACAGACGCAATACATTCTTTATTTTCAGCAAATCTAATTATCCCAGTCAACACCCGCGTATATTGAGGTAAATCCATCTAATACCGTTCATATTCCATTAGTAAGGAGTAAGTTCCACTCCGATAATTTCTTCCTAAGAAATGTTGAAACAAAAATGGAGCAAAATCCCGAGATGCTTTTCTAACCACTACGAACTTGACCTCTTCAAGTTTATGGTTAAGCGTTTTCTTTTAGACTTATCCTAATAAACTGCACCCCGCCTTCAGCAACTCTCTACATTGAGTGGCCCTTGGGCTTTGATACGGTGAACATTATTAAAAACAAAAAAAAATAAACAACAAAATGACCGTCTGAATGATGGGCTAATAAAGATACCAGCGTGTTTGATTATCTGAAAGTTTGACTGCATGGTATCACAAAACTTCTATAGTCGGACAGTCAATACACATTTTCTCATCTGCCGGATATGAGACTGACGTCTCGGGCATTCACGATTGTCTGCTTACTGGTAATTAAGGGAAAGGTAGAAGTGACTGGGGAAAAATATCGGCACCAGCCCCGGCGGCGAGAGGCCTCTTAAACAAAAGGCGATTCCTGTGTATAAGATCGGACACATAATAAAGGCATTAGTAATTACTGCAATGTGGGTTAGATGAGCTGAAACTGAATAGACTGGAATGTAGATGATTGCGTACACGAGACGACAAGTCTGTTAAGAAAATAGCCGCACGAATTAAGAGTATTTGCAGAAAAATTGTCAGGGAATAAAAACACTCTTGATTCGCACCTGTTATCACAAAAGTATGTAGATTGTGTTCATAATAAACACTTTCTTGTGCTGATCTATAATTGCAAGCATGTCAGGTTAGGTTTGTTTGTTTGTTTTTCGACATATCAACATCAATGGGTTATTTAAAGCCGACAAAATTTTTAATCCCTGGTAATATATTTTTTTCAAAAATCTATTTATGGGAATATTTTTTTTCAAAAATCTATTTCTGAGAATATTTTTGAAGAAATCTATAGCTGATAATATTTTTTTTTTAAATGTAAAGTTGTTTGTATTGCTGGTATTTTTTTAAGTATTGCCGATAATAATTTTTCCTTCAAAAATTATTGTTTAGTAAATTTTTTTATAAAGTATTTCTGATATTAAAACCTATTTTTACACAAGTTTGGGTGTTAACTATTTGCCCATAGCTGGGACCATAACAGGTGCTACCACCCCGGGTCAGGTGGACCTGGGAACACTAGCAATTAAGAGGTGGTTCCACGCGTCTCAAAACCTCCTGATCAGAGGCCTTGCTGTTAGACGTAATTTGTAGTCTTACCCAGGACGCGGATGTAGTTTATCGTCATACCTAGGACGAGATCTGGGTGTGGGGGTTAACAATTTGCCCATAGCTGAGAGCCTAACAGTTGCTACCACCCCGGGTCAGGGTGGACCTGGTAACACCAGCAATCAAGAGGTGGTTCTACTCTTCTCGAAACATCCTGATCAGAGGCCTTGCTGTTGGACGTAGTTTATCGTCTTACCCAGGACGCGGATGTAGTTTATCGTCATACTCAGGACGAGCATATCAGATTAGGATCTCCAAGATTTGCTATCTTTTCAAAACTTACCTCTTCAGACATATCCTTCTGTTTCTCTATATAACAACATTGGATATTGTTGCCACTATTAGTTTGTTGCTTCTGCTATGCATTTAGAGATTTGAAATAAAATAAAAATGAACCTGCAATGTTATTGATCCTGACCTGGCAACTCAGCCTCGGTTAATTTCCCACCGCAGTAACGGAGCTTCTTTGCATAATTTCTATAAATATTTTCATCTTGATTGTTCAACTGCGTTTTCCTCTTTTATAGACTTTACGAATTTAAGGACTGTGCATTGGCCATGACGGTAAACTACATCAGTCAGCAAGGCCTCTGATCGCAAGGTTTTGAGGAAAGTGGAACCACTTCTTAATTGTTGTTGTACCCAGGTTCACCTTAACACTAATGGTAGCACCTTTTAGGGTCCAAGCTAAGGGCAAATAGTGAACCAACAAACTGGTGTCAAAAAATGAAAACATAAAAATACACAAGAGACAATTACCAGCAATATATTTTAATACTCAATCTTTATCTCTTGTCTTCTTAATTTGTTTTCTCTTTTTGTTTTATTCGAATCCTCGTTGCCAACTTTTGTAACTCGTGTTTTCGAGATGACAGTGGGAAATAAATGAGGAAGACAAACTCGTAGGTAAGTAATGAAATAGAATGCTTACTACACGAAGGTACGCTTAGCAATTAACCTAATGCTAACTCAGTATTTAACCGAGCTCCCCACAGTGCGGAATGTAGCACAAGGCCTATTTAAGACAACAGGGGTACTGTTGTATCTCGAATCGTTCGTCGTCAACTGTTGTATTCGAATCCTCGTCGCCAACTGTTGTAACTCGTGTTTTCGAGATAACAGAGGGAAATAAATAAAGTAGAAAAACACATAGTTAAGTAATGAAATAGAAGGTTTATTACACGAAGGTACACTTAGCAATTGACCTAATGCTAACTCAGTATTTAGCCGAGCTCCCCACAGAGCGGGATGCGGCACAAGGCTGGTTTAAGACGCAAGGGGTTACTGTTGTATCTCGAATAGTTCCTCGTTCCTCGTTCCACGTCGCCAACTGTTGTAACTCGTGTTAATGACCTAATGCTAACTCTCCTCAATTGTGCTTAACTACGGACGATTCCATTCATTTATGTTCATTTTGACAGTCATTGATCTCTATCCTTCATAATTCTTTATTTTTCTCATATTCTCTTTCAGAGTAACCCTTGTATCTTAGTGGTTTTATCGCCTAACTTGCAGTGAAATAATTAATGAAAACATTGCTTTAAAATGTCCATACTTAAATAAACTACAATCTATTTGTCTTGAATATTCTCTGCTGAACAAGGGAGTCCTTTTAATCCCTGGAACATACCCGGATTTGTCAGGACGACTTAGTTAATTATATTTTTTTAATATTCTCTCTCCTTAAAGAATTCTTTCTCGTATTTTCTCACACTCAATATAAACCCCTACGTCTTAGTGGCTCTATTGCCTTTCTTGGGGTGAAATGATTTTAAAGAACTATCATGGATGTTCTAGTCATTTATTTGTTTACTTGGTTATTTCATATTTAGGGAAAAAAGGAGTACTGAACATTTATACAATATCGGTTCTCTTATATGCCAGTGAATGCTGGACAGTTTCATCACTGATGAAGAAGAAGCGTGAGACATCAGGAATATGGTTCTATAGTAGGATGCTGAGAATACCATAGACTGAACATGTGAGCAACGACAAAGTTTTATAGAAAATAGAAATAAAGGATAATTATTTGTAGTATCAAAATAAAGACAGTTGAAATGTCTCGGTCACATAATGAGAACGACAGCTTGGACATTTTTCCACACGCAGGGAGCACTGAAACAAGCAGGTACAGACGAAAGCAGTGTATTGACTCCTTAAAGATATAGTGTAAATATCTGATAAAACAGGGGTTAGGAGAGATAGCAAAAACATCAATTTTACCTAGGAATACAAAGGATAGGATATACTGGAGAGTTAGGATCACCCATGCCGTAAAGGAACATGGTGCAAAGAAGAAGATTTATCTATATATCTATCAGAGATCCACACATTCACACACTCCTCTCTCTCTCTCTCTATCTATCTCTATCTCTCTCTCTTTGTTTATTCATATCTATTTCAGTCTGTCCCTATCTATCTATCTATCTATCTATCTATCTATCTATCTATCTGAGTTCACCAAGAGCTCACATCTTGTTACATATTCTTCTATCTATCTGTTTTTTTTCATATCTATTTCAGTCTGTTCCTATCTATGTATCTATCCATCTATCTATCTATCTATCTATCTATCTATCTATCTATCTATCTATCTATCTAAGTTCATTAATAGCTAGCATCTTAATATCTATCTATCTATCTATCTATATTTATTCATATCTATTTCAGTCTGTTATTATCTATCGATCGATCTGAGTTAATTAACTGCTATTATCTTGTTACATATCTATCTTTTTTATCATATCTATTTCTGTTTCTATCTATCGATATATCTATGTTTATCTATATATATTATTTCCGACTGTTCCTATCTATCTATCTATCTATCTTTGTTTATTCATTATCTATTTCAATCTGTTTCTATCTATCTATCTATCTATCTTTGTTTATTCATTATCTATTTCAATCTGTTTCTATCTATCTATCTATCTATCTATCTATCTTTGTTTATTCATTATCTATTTCAATTTGTTTCTATCTATCTATCTTTGTTTATTCCTTATCTCTTTCAATCTGTTTCTTTCTATCTATCTATCTATCTATCTATCTATCTATCTATCTATCTATCTATCTATCTATGTTTATTCATTATCTATTTCAATCTGTTTCTATCTATCTGTCTATCTATTTTTGTTTATTCATTGTCTATTTCAATCTTTTTCAATCTGTTTCTATCTATCTATCTATCTATCTATCTATCTATCTATCTATGTGAATTTATTAACAGCTAGTTTCTTGCATCATATCCATCTGTCTATCTATCTGTGTCTTTTCATACCTTCCTTTTGTAATCATTTCACACAAAGCAAGGAAGGAAACAGGAAACTATATGACGCAATAGGTTACAGAGTGTTAGGTAGTTTGAGAAAAAAACTACTATTAAGGAGAGAGGACAAAAAATAACAACAACCAAGAATTCGGAAGAGAGGAGATAATTAGTGACATCGCATTTAAAATTTTGAAGATTAAAGTTGACTGGGAAGCAAGAAGCCGGAAAAGATTTCCACAAGCGAGAACTGCGATAGAGGAAACTGAACTTACGTTTACATCTATCCAATTCAATTGTAAAATGATGAGACCTTGCCGTAAATCTAGTACTGCGCTTAAATTCATAAATTCTCGGGACAATAGGGGAAAGTTCACCAGAAATTAGAACAATTACCTTGAAAATATTCATAGAAAAGACATAGGAAAGCTATACGATGGCGGTGGGAAAGTGACCCGGTCAGGACCAAATACACACAGCGTGCCCATGCATATGAATGCTAGACTTTTTTCGGCATATAGGAACATAGAATTCATCGGTAGCAATAGAGGAATTTAAATTAGTTGCACAAAGTCATCTGGAGACCGTTTCAAGATAAAAGATTCACTACAGATAATAGAAAGAATTGGAGAAAGAAAGTTTGAGGGGGAAGGTGACTTTTTTGTTTTATGGTTTAAACATATTTATTTTCGTTGTATCTTTGTTAAGATCATTTGTTTTAAGAAGAAAAAGGCCAAAATAATTTACAGTATCTATCGTCTATGCCAATACAAACTGTCGGAAGTTTGCTAATCTAAAACATAATATGGACTCGGGGCTACCAACCGGAAACACATGAAGGGATAACTAAGCATGCGCGGCATAGCACTACAAATACCGCGCCATTACGCGACTGTTGTTAGATAGACAGATGGATATGAAACAAGATGCTAGCTGTTAATGAATTCACACACACACACACACACACACACACACACACACATATATATATATATATATATATATATATATATATATATATATTGATAGATAGAAACAGATTGAAATAGATAATGAATAAACAAAGATATATATATAGAGAGAGAGATAGATAGATAGATAGATAGATTAAGTTTATCTAACACTGTAACCTATTGCGTCATATAGTTTTCTGTTTCCTTGCTTAGTGTGAAATGATTACAAGAGGAAGATATGAACAGACTGTGATAAATAGACAGATGGATATGAAACAAGATGCTAGCTGTTAATGAATTCACATAGATAGATAGATAGATAGATAGATAGATAGATAGATAGAAACAGACCGAAATAGATAATGAATAAACAAAGAGATAGATAGATAGATATATAGATAGATAGATAGGAAGAGACTAAAATAAATATATATGGATAAACATAGATATATCGATAGATGTCAACAGACTGCCTCTCTAAGCGCAATCAAAGTGTTCGGGTACCTTACTACCAGTCAGAAACAGCAGCCAGAAAACCGCCAACTCGTCACCCTCAAAATGAAATGTCAGATCCGCAGATGAATTAGATCCCAAAAATTTACGACAGTTAAATTATTATGGCCAGGGAAGATCTGAAAAAACAGTAAGCCATATCCTAAAAAGGAAACAGGAGATACAGATCTACTCCAGTTCAATAAACATGGAAGGACTATCTATCTATCTATCTATCTATCTATTTCTGTTCATATCTATCTATCTATCTATCTATCTATCTATCTATCTATCTATCTATCTATCTATCTATCTATCTATCTCCCCGAGTTTGTTTCTATCTGTCTACCCATCCCAGTTTGACACTTTCTTTCTTTATTTATTTCTTTCGTTCGTTCTTTCTTTCTTTCTTTCTTTCTTTCTTTCTTTCTTTCTTTCTAAAACAGTTTGTTCATAGCCATCTGTCTATGTATTAAAACGCTAAAATAAATTTCTCGTCATATCTACTGTCCCCTTCGTCTCTGTCTTTCGTTATATCTATCTATCTATCTATCTATCTATCTATCTATCTATCTATCTATCTATCTATCTATCTATCTATCTCACCCTATTCGTATCTCTCTGTCTCTCACTCTGTCTATTTATTTATATCTGTTCTTATCTATGTATCTAAGTCTGTTCGTCTTTCTCTCTCTTTGAATCTATCTATCACAGCCTGTTCGCATCTTTCTCTATCTATCTATCTATCTATCTATATATCTGTCTGTCTGTCTGTCTGTCTGTCTGACTTCTTGGATATTTAAACTTCAAAACCTACCGGCCGTTCAGAACCTAAAACAACAATCCTTACTCCTACACACACTCTCCAAACACCGACCCAGCATAATCAAACATATCCTATTGTCTAGCAGACATATATGAGTGCCTTTATACACATAGGCACTCATTTTCTAATCCTAAGCTAAAACACCAGACAGTTCATTAAAAAAAAAATGGGAATTTAAGGAAAAAAGTTTGAGCCTACAGAAAGTTAGGAGATAGGTGTGACTTAAGTTTAGAAGAAAAGATTCGATTAATAAAATACAATAATCCCAGCCAACAACTGAATCAGAGGAATGAATCAGTGTTAAAATGCCGACGTGAAAAACTGTTTAAATTTCCATAATATAAGTTTAACTTAATTTGCTACCATATTTCCAAATTATTCCTCTCAAATATCGACAATAAAAATAATTCTATTTTCTATAATGTTATAACTTATAAACTGTTCCCTAATTTAAGATCTCCCCAAATCTCTTTGGTTTAATCCCTTATATCTTTGTATATATAGCATAATGAGAAGCCACGACGGACGCTACTTGAAAACAAACTTCTGAATACAGTTATTTAATTCATTTCTGACGAAAGATCGGGGCTGATCTGAAATATCAAATATACATATATAAAAAAAATATAAATACTTTCACAAAAAACATTCAATTTTTTTATTTGCAACTTTTCAGTTGTTTTATATATATATGTAGCATAATAATTTTAGATTTCGCTTCAGCAACCACAAACTAACCATACGTCAAAACAATACATATTACCCCATAGCTGAACATTTTACTCTACCAGGACACTCATTAGAAAACTGTAAATGTGTATTGATATATTCTGATTTCCGTTCCACATACGAAAGCAGAAAAAAAGAAAAAATACTGGATTTTAAAATTAAATACATATAAACTAGGTTTAAATAAAGACTTGGGTATTTTAAATCTTTATAAATATTTCAATAGTTAAACAAAAATTTTTCTTAGATATAATTAAATTTTTTTTTAAACAACATCTAAAATATTACTACAGTTAGATTTACGTTAGAAATATTCAAACGCAGTTGCATTCCATATCCCGTGACGTCAGCGTCTCGCGACGGACTCTACTTTATGTAAACAAACTTCTGAAAACAGCCATTTCTGATGAAAGATCGGGGCCGATCTGAAATATCAAATGTATATATATAAAAAAATATAAATGAATACTTTCACAAAAAAACATTCAATTTTATTTTTAATTTGCAAATTTTCAGTTGTTTTATATATATATATATATATATATATATATATATATATATATATATATATATATATATATATATATATATATATATATAATTTATTTTTAGAATCCATTTAACTCCTATTTTAAATTAATATTTCATTCTCCATATAACTCCAAATCAAGGCCATAATATCAACATTAGGATTTAATTTCATAAAACTTTTTCCCTTTAAGACAAATATATTCCAACCTCTACTGGATCCATGTCTCGTGCCTTTTGTATGACTGAAACGTTACAATCGGTAAATTCTGTATTAGTTTTTCGATAGTTTGTTTCTTAGCTTTCACAGTTAAATTCTGTTTTCGCCCCGACTCCATATCTGCATAGACACAACGTCAGTCGACAACGGGAATGATAAGACAAACGAACGATCTCTTCGTCTACAGAAATAGGTTATTCCCCATATGAGTTAATTTTGGATGTTATTGTTTATTTATTATATTGTTCTGCATTAATAAATACATTGGGCTGTTTTTGTGGATCAGTTTTAATATTTTATATTACTAGGATCAACTTGGATTATATATCAAGGGATTTGTTACCTTTACTACACACACACACACACACACACACACACATGCGCGCCCGCACACACACACATACACACAGACACACACACACATATATATATATATATATATATATATATATATATATATATATATATATAATATCATAAATCAATTGATTTAAAATATGGTTTTTGTAGCGACAAAACCATATTTTAAATCAATTAATTTATAATATTAATGCTCTGTAAATTTACATTGAGCATTATTGTGTAAAAAATAAATATATCTATAAGAACACCGGATTTTATATCTTACTGTTCTTTCTTTATATATATATATATATATATATATATATATATATATATATATATATATATATATATATATATATATATGTGTGTGTGTGTGTGTGTGTGTGCGTATGTGTGTGGATAGGGAAATAAAGTTGAAAATCTATTAATGGTGCGTTTAACGCAGAGCGTCTGCTTCCTTCGGCTCTTTCCTCTTAGAAAAATAAAACAAAATTTTATATAATGACAAAAAACTGGGATCCCTGAAGATAAGTTGGGACTATAAATCCAATTATCTTATTGCATCCGATGAGCAGACACCAGAAAATGTCATCTGTATACCTGCTTGCTTATTTGATTGTACCAGAGACGTTGATGTCTGTTTTATGTTAATCTGAAGAAGCCGAAGCAAACCAAATCCCTCCGCGAAAGGCGTCTCTTATACATTTTCACTTTCTCATAATCTTCTCACTCGCAGATACACACACACACACACACACACACACATATATATATATATTGTGTATTTTTCTTATAAGCTTTTCACCTCAAGCAAGGTTGGAAGCCACTAGCACGCAAGGGGTTACAGAAGCTTTGGATGAAGAGCAGATAGGAGTGGTAAAGGAGAGGATCTGGAGAAAGATAGTGGATCGATCAATGCAAGGGGTTTACAGAAGATTTGGAGCGAGAGCAGATAGGAATGAAAGAGGAAAGTATGTGGAGAAGGGAAGTGGGTATATCAAGGCAACTGGAGATGTCGATTAACGTTACACTTATATAGTTGGAGATTATATTTGTCAGGGAAGCAGGAATAAGAAAGGGAGTTCCACAGGCGAGATGTGCGAGACATGAAGCTATTGGAGTAGAAGGGACGTCTACATCTAACAGTTTCAACGGTGAAGAGGTGGGAACGGGATGCCAGCCTCGTGGGACATTTAAATTCATGAGGCCTGGGAACCAGCGAAAGCAGCTCATCGGAGCAATTAACGTGAAAATATTTGTAAAAAAGACAGAGCGAGGCAACCGCGCGTCTGTGATAGAGCGACTGCAGACGAGATGACAGATCAGGGCCAATTACATTGCATATCCGTCTCTGGATCTTATCAAGAACCCTGAGGCAAACAATTTAGGCAGTAATCCTTCATTTATATATGTTTCATTAAACACGCTAGACAAGGTACTACGATTAAGCTTTTCTGTATAATTCTTCTTGTGTTCGTACAAGTTTTGTTTTTCTGGACACAAAGTAAGGAAAAAGGGTCCAAATATTATGAATTTCTGTGTCCCTTCGGCTATACTTTTAGTCATGATCAAGGTTTATTCTATTTTTACTTTTTAACTGAATGTATGGGTTGTGTGTGTATATCTACAGTTATAGGGATGTTTTATTTTCCAAACACAATCTGCACCATGTAGCCGTATTCGTAATTAATGTTATTGAGTGCTTGCTTTTTGTTTTTTATTATTAGATATTCCATGAGTTTTAAATTTTTATTTTTTTACATGTGGATGGGGTTATTTATTGTATTTTCTACTTGTCTGTTTCGAATGGATTCTGGTAAGTTTAAATGTGTGTTTAAATGAGTTCTAATTGAGCTCTGGTCTGATATGTGTAATGAAAGTGGGCTAGAGAGGTATGTAGTACTGTGGCCGATGTAATTATTTATGAGTTTGGTTTGACACAAATAAATAAATAAACAAATAAACGACTTCCGGTAAAAATAACCGCCAAAATAGACTACCCACGATGTATCACTGACCCGTATATATGAACAGCCGACAAAAATAACAGCACTCATGGCCTGACGATTGCATCTTGCATGAAACAGACTGTCGCCTCTAAGTGTTGACTTCTATGTTCACTTTTATATTTATATATATATATATATATATATATATATATATATATATATATATATATATATATATAGGAAATAAATATTATGTATATATGTGTGTATATATATGTATAGATATATGTGCTTATATATACATACATATATACATATATATGACAACAATGATGTCCATATTTATACATACACCAGCACGCACATACATAGATTTACACGCACGCAAATATATACACACATGTATACATACACGTATTCCTTGTCTTAATTCAATTTCTTTATTTTCTCTTTCCTTGTTTTCATATCATTTGATCTTTCTTGCTTGCTTTTATTTTTTCTTTCTCATTTTACATTTCTTTTCTTTCCTTCCTTCCTTTATTTTTGTTTTGGATTCCGGGATGAAATCCGGTATCAAATAATAACAAACGCCAAGTATGAATATAGGAAAATAAATGTATTACCGTAATAATACACACTGGTAATACAGGTTAGTAGTTCCGGGAACGCGGGTTAGTATATATATATATATATATATATATATATATATATATATATATATATATATATATATATAGTCTTTGGTATCGACGTATCGCTGTATGACTTCTTACTGAGTCTACGTGCTTGTTACTGTGACTCTTGCCGCTACGTTATTCTACTCGACTGACTCTACGTTCTACTACTACTCTTACTTGACTCAACGTACTGCCGGGTATTCACTAGCAGTAGTATATTTATACCTTGGGTGAGTCCATTTGTGTAAAAATAATTTTCATTCCACATTGCATAAATTTTCTTATTTCTTTCTCGTTTTCTTTTCTTTTATTCTCCACACTTTTTATATTCTCAATTTATATTTCTTCCTTGATTTTTAAAAAATATCTTTCAAACTCCAGTTTTTTTGCCTTCCTTTATGTTTCCTTCCTCATCGGACTTTCTTGTATTTCGTTTTTTTCTTTTCTTCATTCATTTTCCACACTTTCTTTCGGACTTTTCCATTTCCACCTTCTTTATTTCTTACTTTAAAAACTGATTTTTGTTTATTTTTGTAAATGCTCTTTTTTCTTAATCTTATTTTTCATTCTCTTTTCCGATTTCTATTCATTCTTTCTCATCTTCAGCAATTTATAGATAAGCTTCCTAATGACAATCACTGTTCGAAGATCGATCGTGCCAAGAGATAGAAATAAAGCTAATTAACTCTCCTCTGATCAGACTCGATTAATTTGGGGCATGACCTTTACACCCAGCCTATTTACTTTACGCATAACCGTAAATATATCATATAACAGAGCATAACGATTGTCTCAAATCTTAAAACCTCTTATTTAACATCCTATAATTACATTTTACCCGTGATAATTGGGATAATTTTGCTGAATCTTGTTACAAATACATAATATCAAGCTTTTTTGGAAGAAGTCTGAAATGTGAAAAGATAATGGCATCGCATTAATTAATATTCTGTAATTGCATAAGACGCATGCATGGTTTACTTGTGTCAGGAAACGACTGAAATATAGATATAGATCTTCACAAGAACGTATTCTATGATGAACATTAAACAGGAAATGAACTTAACACCAGAATGTGTCGGGGAATCAATGTTTATTTAGTCATGAGAACAAAAATGATGTTCAGAATTCTTCTTTCGCCCAGGATAATAACTTTTCTCTTCAGGTCAAAAATACACTATGATTATTAAAAAAAAACAAAAAAAATAAAAAAAACAAAAGAAGTAACAACAGATAGACAACATATGAAGAATAATATATACATATCTGTTGAAGAATAATATATATATATATATATATATATATATATATATATATATATATATATATATGTTGAAGAATAATATATCTATATCTATATCTATATATATATATCTTTTGAAAAATTATATATATATATATATATGTGTGTGTGTGTGTGTGTGTGTGTGTGTGTGTGTGTGTGTGTGTGTGTGTGTGTGTGTGAATAAAGACAAAAGGAACCTTTTCTTTACCGACACGTTTCGTACTATGATGGTCTTAATCAATGACATTAATGGACGGGACGAAACGCCTCGGTAAAGAAAAGTTTACCTTTTGTTCTTACGTTTATTCTATTTTTGCATAAATATATATATATATATATATATATATATTTCAACTTTTACATAAATACATAAATATATATATATATATATATACGTATATATATATATATATTTCAACTTTTATATACACACACACGCACACACATATACACACACATATATATATATACACACACACATGCACACACACACATATATATACATATATATATATATATATATATATATATTTATATATATATATATATATATATATATATATATATATATATATATATGTATGTATATATATATATATCTCGTTGGTATTCATCAAAATGCACGACTTAAAGATACATAAATAATTGAAACGAAATATGGTTCCAATTTCAGGAAGATACCATTTCTCTCTTGAATCTTACTGTCGATATCTTTCCTTACTCTACAGTGTAAAATTGAAGGTAGGACGAAATTTTAAATTCCTTAGTACGCAGGTTTTCTTTTGCCATTTTCTTCTCTTGGTAAATAGGGGGGAGAACTTCAAAGACATATTATCCTTAAACTACGTTGATGATAAGAATGTGTTAAATTCCATGGTATAGTCGAAACTTGTTAGGCACACAGTCGAAATTAAGTGACGAGGTGTTAAGATTTTAATTCGTATCAATGCTTGCTTCATGGACTGCTTATCATTGAAGATATTATCTGGTAATTCCCTGGTATTGTTTTCTGGGAATAAGAGATAGAATTCTTCATTCAAATATCGCAGTTTTAATGTAGAATCACAGGCTGTAGGTGTACAGACGATTTATAGGCAATATTTTAAAGAAAAAACACTTAAAAAATATCAACACTCGCATAGGTGGATGCTTCAATTATTCAGTTGAATTCTCTGTTTCCAATTTAATTTTGGAAGCCTTCATAATTTTACTCTAACAGTGATTGTTCGAAATATAACCCCAATTTTGAATCGGTTGCAATCAACGCAAGGTATTAAAGCTACTAAGGCACAGGGATATATGGAATATGGAATAATGTATAATAATAATAATAATAGTAATATATAATATATGTATATGTATAATAATAATAATAATAATAATAATAATAATAATAATTATCAAGCACATATACTAAAATACTGTGTTAGCCCAAGATGCAGATTCTGTGATAAATATCCAGAAACCATTGATCATCTTATATCAGGTTGCACGATATTGGCACCCACTGAATATAAATCCCGGTATGACAGAGTGGGCCAATATCTGCACTGGAAAATTTGCAACTGCTATGGGAAGGAAACTGAAAGAAACTGGTACGAACACCACCCTGACGCGGTTACGGAGATAAGACCTGTTACAATTCTATGGGAGTACACAATACACACTGACAGAACAATCAAAGCCAACCGCCCAGACATTGTTATTAAAGACCACAAACAAAATAAGTGCCTCCTTATTGATATGTCAGTCCCTGCAGACTGCAATCTATCTTTGAAGATATTCGAAAAACTGTCAAAATACAAGGACCTTGAAATAGAAATCTCAAAAATATGGCACATGGGAACATGAACAATTCCTGTTGTAGTTGGAGCCCTTGGACTGGTTGGAAAAGATTCCAGTAGGCTGATTGAAGGGATCCCTGGAAGTCCATGCCTCAAAGAGATACAAAAAATTGTTCTGACAAGTACAGCCCACACTTTAAGAAGGGCTTTATCTATGTAATTATTATTATTATTATTATTATTTTTTTTTAGCAGTGGAAAGTGTCATGATGCCATTTCTAACCTTAGGTCACTGGGCGGGACCCGGAAAGAAATGTGTAAACGCCAGATATCAAAGGAAATAAAAATAATAATAATATATGTATATGGAATAATTCCGAACAGAAACATTACTAATGAGCAAGAAGTGAAAATAGTAATCAGGTAGACATTTTTCCAGATTAAATTTGGCTTGAATGCATGGAGCCGGGCGTGAGAAGTACAAGAGAGAAACTATTAGCATAGAATATACGGCTACATCAAACCAACTCAACTTTAAATTGATAAGATCTCGACGCCAGTCTGGTACTACGCTTAAATTCAAATATCTATATCCCACAGCGAAAAGCTTATCCGAACAATTCCCATGAAAGGGGATATAGAAAAGACACCGCGAGGCAACGTTACGACGATGGAAATGTGACTGAAGCTCAGCTGCCAGATATTTGGCTAGTACCTGTTCTCGCGAGCAGACATGCGTGTGAGGAATATTAAGTTTAAATCGTTGGCTTAGCACAGGCATTGGCAAAATTTACCGAGTATTGGGCCGTATCAGATATGGCCCATCATAAGGTGGCCGGCAATATCAAAATGGTTGTAAGTGGTTTTCGGCTTCAGTTTATATTTTAATACACTTCCAGTATGTTTCAACGTTTGCTTTTTCTTTTATTATTTCAAGTCTGTCTCCGAATAACCATCTATCGAGTCTTCGATATATCTTGAAATACGAAAATAATAAATAAGGTAACACCTTGTGCTTTCTGCGAGTCGGAGGCCATGTGTTTCTCTCTCAGGTTCACACGTTGCAATTGTCAAAAACAGACAATTTTGTTCGGTTTGTGTTTGCACAGCTGCGAAACTATTTATAAATACTTTAAAGTCGGGTTTGTCTATAATTTACAATTTTACAGAAAAGAAAAAAATGGAGGTAATATAATCTTTTCGAATTTATGATTGTATTATTTATTTCAGAATATATTCACGTTTTACTTGATAATTTGTCTTTTTAAAATTTTCCAAATGTTTTGACGTATAAGTTTTTTTCTCAGCCAAACCAACCAGTGTCTGATAAATATATTTCTCCCAAGCGTATCGTCTGTCAGGTTATCTTATATTACTATTTACCCCCAATAAAGATATCACCGAATTTATCCGTGTGAAACCATATGACCTTATCCCTCGCGGGATAATATATCTTTGCAAAATTTCTATGTTCTCAGCCGCCATATTTTTTCTTTGTTTAATAAAATTTGATTTGCTTTACAATCTCTTGTACGCATATTAATAACACGTTCTTCTCATCTCCACAATAATAACAAATATATTTTTTCGATAGTGAAGTTCACAGAGTGCAAGACTCGAGAAACACTAAAGGTAGAGATTTAGTGTTAAAATATCGGTTATGAATCTGGTGTGTGGCATAAATGAAAGAAAAAAAAAGTAGGAAATTAAGAGAATGACGATAATGAAGATAGATGACGATTGACACCTCGAGGGATTGGAAGTGTAGTTTTTTGGAACGTACCCAGGTGGGAATATGTTCCACAAAATGGCTATGGTTGGGAATTTCTCCTTATATTTGAAAAAAAAAAAAAACCAAAAAAAAAACGGGGCAAACATATGCATTTGAATCCATGGCATATCCTAGTTGTAAATTTCTGAACCTATCCAGCGAAAGAATTGAGAGACTATGAAGATAGATACGTGAAATAGTAATACAGTATCTACATGTTCACAACGTTAATTTACTGCAAGCATTTGTGCTTCGGGGCAATAGGCTCCTGGATAAAAGCTGGTAGTGAATTTGTTGACATTGCAATATAGTTGTGAGTTCAATCCCTGGGTCGAGCAGTGTGTACTTACACTCAGTGGAAAAGGGCGAGCAATAACTGAACAGTACTAAATAAGAACTAGACGAGATATCACTAGACGGCCGCTAAGGGGAGATAATATAATCAATAGCCCGAATAGAAATAGTGTATATAAAACGAAAAGTGTTTAAAGATATTTCGACAGTATGCGAGCATAAAAAATCTTCTGTACAAACGTCGTTTGCTTTGAGAAAAACGTTTGTATTGGTACTCAACAAGACATAATAAATAGAAATGCTGGTCGTTTCTTTTGTGTCTGTTTGGGTCGGAAAACACGTTCTCCTGGTATATTTAC
This sequence comes from Acanthosepion esculentum, assembly GCA_964036315.1. Lineage (NCBI taxonomy): Eukaryota > Metazoa > Mollusca > Cephalopoda > Sepiida > Sepiidae > Acanthosepion > Acanthosepion esculentum. The sequence goes on from OZ038478.1 coordinate 26,175,585, forward strand.
CCCACAAAAAAAATGGCGGATTCGGAATCTGAATCCAGGAAATAAAATGAAAAGTAACACCAAAACTATATATATATACATATATATATATATATATATATATATATATATATATATATATATATATATATACCTAAACAATTGACAAGTATTTATTAACAAAACAAGCGTATACATAGACAATAGAATATTGTAGAGAATAACGAAACAATGGACATGAATGAAGAAAATATTTAAGCTGGTGAATTGTGTCTGCGTGTAGTTTGATGTAAGAGAAAGTCCAACAGGAAAGGAAGTGAAAGGTGCGTGAGTGTGTCCGTTCCCTAGTGGGGAAAGCAGTTTCCTCGTTCGACCTACATTTTATCATCCAGGAAATAAAAAAAAGCGATTGACTGAGAATGTTACTGTTTATTTATGGTCATAGAGAGCATTCTTTTTAGGAAAGTAAATGGGGTAACTCCACAATATTCCACTTCAGACGGGGGAGAATTTTATTCAGCCCATATGCCCATGAATTTTATGCATGTTTGTTTTGTCCCTCGTAGGCTGAAAAGAAGTTGTCGAACGGTGTGGTTGCGATGTGTGTTTAAAAATGTCGACGAAAATGTACTTGTCTAAAGTATTGTGTCATCAGATTACTATGTAATTATCTAATGTGTCAGAGTCGTCGGCTGCCCTGAAAGTTGTCGATAGTGTAAAAAAGAATTAAATTTTGATTTTAAAGAATTTTCATATTGCAAGTCGATTAACTGCAATTGATGTTTTTCTACCACTTGCTCCACAAGTAAGTTAGATAATTAGTGTCCAAATGTTAAATAGGTGGGCCAGACTAAAATCCTTCGCTGGTCGGCTGTTAATTTTGCTCTTACTTGTAATCCATCTTTACAGATATATATATATATATATATATATATATATATATATATATATAAAAGTGAACATAGAAGTCAACACTTAGAGGCGACAGTCTGTTTAACCTGGTGGTCTGACGATTGCATCTAGCATGAAAAAGACTGTCGCCTCTAAGTGTTGACTTCTATGTTCACTTTTATATTTACACACGCTCTATCTCTGATATTGAACGCTTTATCCCATAAATATAGCACACTTTAAGACTATATTTCTTCATATATATATATATATTACAAATTTTACATAAACACACACAAACACACACACACATTACATATATATATATATATTACAACTTTTACATAAACACACACACACATTATATATATATATATATATATATATATATATATATATAATAGCTTGAATTCGCGAATAAATATGTCAAAAATATTATGTCTGTTATAGTGCCGTTGGTATTCATCAAAATGCACGACTCAAAGACACATAAATAATTGAAATGAAATATGGTTCCAATTTTAGGAAGATACCAT
>OZ038478.1:26181990-26201990 GCA_964036315.1 Acanthosepion esculentum
ATAATAGATTTGTTCATGCTTCTACGGCAGTTTTCATGTAGTTTTCGGAAATTTTCTACTTGCTACAATGAGAGCCTATAGATGGCTGCCACAAATAGGCAGGAATATTGTATTGGCCAGCTTGAGAGCCAACAGCTGAATGACACGAATGTTAACTAGCATGCTAGCATGCAAAAGAAAATCGATAGCTGCATTGGTCACAAGCGGGAAAAATTTAAATCTGCATGGCACTTTACTCCAATTGGCTCATTCGCTTGCTTAAACTCAACGTTGATTCTGATTCCGCCGAACTGGGTTGGGTGTGAAAAAGTATTTGTTGTTAACATTCTTTTTTCATTCGGTTTTTCCAGTTACGAGTCCTTTTTTTTTAAAGCAGATAGTTTTGTGTTCATTTTTCGTAACAGATTTAATGTTTAGTATAGAGCTTAGAAAGAATTCGCAGTGTGAGATAGGCAAGAAGTAAGGCATGTAGCAACATCGGCACGGCAAAGGACACTCCTTTAAAGGTAAGGAAGGGCCAAAATATTTTATATCAAGTCATAGCGATTGCTGTATGAGTCGTACGTTTTTTTAATCAATCACGGGCAACGCCAGCCCATACTGCTAGTGTATATTCTTTCCGATGAGATCAAGAATTTTTGAACTTATTGTTTGCCACGATTAGGGATGCAGAGTGCTTGCAGATGACTTTATGTGGAAACCGTATTCAGCGAGTATGCCTCAATACCTATTTAAACATAGAATGTGTGAATTTATTTTAAAAATGTATTCTAATTCGGACTTTCGACGTTCTTGCTGGCATTTAAGTAAAGATGTTAAGACGATGCATCTAACATTAACATTTTACTATTATCCGGTTGGTTGAAATGTACAGCTCCAGTGAAATTGATATTATTGCATTTGGTAGTTTTCTTATGGTTATTAAACCGGAAACCTAATTCCGTACCTGTTTCGCTGATATAATTTCCTGTCTGGCATTTGTCGCAAAAAAGGAAATATATTACATTTGTACTGTCACAAGTCAAGGTAGGATCCGATTACGATGTGCGTGCCAGGTGGCGTAAAAATACTGTCGGTGATAATAGGATTGCAAACTTGGTACCGGGCTTTACTACACATTCTGTTTGATGTTTTCTTTTTTTCTAGACATCATGATGTAAAGAGTAAATGAAGATTTACAGGTTTTCGACTGCCGTTAAGTGGAGTCTCACTAAATAATTTAATAACTGTTTTAGTCATCATTTATGTACTGGAAATCTTCCGTCTCCAGAAGAAAATATCCAACTTCATATTTTTTTCTCGTTGAGAAAGCATACACATGTGCCCGAAAATTCCGAGTTTTAAAATCTCTCCAAGAATCTGTTGGTTCAAATGGCCTATTAATATACAATAGTCAGATTACTAATATACAATAGTCAGATTACAAATATATAATAGAGAGTTTACTAATATACAATAAATAGTCAGATTACTAATATACAATAAATTTTCAGATTACTAATATACAAAAAATTGTCAGATTACTAATATACAATAAATAGTCAGATTACAAATATACAATAGTCAGATTACAAATATACAATAGATAGATTACTAATATATAATAAATTGTCAGATTACTAATATACAATGGTCAGATTACTAATATGCAATAAATAGATTACTAATATATCATAATTTGTCAGATTACTAATATACAAAAATTGTCAGATTACTAATATACAATAAATTTTCAGATTACTATTATACAATAAATTGTCAGATTACTAATATACAATAGTCAGATTACAAATATACAATAGTCAGATTACAAATATAAAATAAATAGATTACTAATATATAATAATTTGTCAGATTACTAATATACAATAAATTGTCAGATTACAAATATACAATAGTCAGTTTACTAATATACAATAAATAGATTACTAACATATAATAATTTGTCAGATTACTAATATACAATAAATTGTCAGATTACTAATATACAATAGTCAGTTTACTAATATACAATAAATAGATTACTAACATATAATAATTTGTCAGATTACTAATATACAATAAATTGTCAGATTACTAATATACAATAGTCAGTTTACTAATATACAATAAATAGATTACGAACATATAATAATTTGTCAGATTACTAATATACAAAAAATTGTCAGATTACTAATATACAATAGTCAGTTTACTAATATACAATAAATAGATTACTAACATATAATAATTTGTCAGATTACTAATATACAAAAAATTGTCAGATTACTAATATACAATAGTCAGTTTACTAATATACAATAAATAGATTACTAACATATAATAATTTGTCAGATTACTAATATACAAAAAATTGTCAGATTACTAATATACAATAGTCAGTTTACTAATATACAATAAATAGATTACTAACATATAATAATTTGTCAGATTACTAATATACAATAAATTGTCAGATTACTAATATACAATAGAGAGATTACTAACATACAATAAATTGGCAGATTACTGATATACAATAGTCTTAGTTATTTTTTTCAGATAAGTCCTGAATTTAAACAGATATAAATCGTAAATAAAACACACACAAGTAAGAAATGTGCGCCAATTTAAATTTAATAGCGAAAAGAAAGAACTATATGAAATAAAATTACTTACCGCCATCATTATTATTCTTTGTCAATTCAACTAAATATTTTAGCTCAGTCACTGATATTGAGGGTTTTCCAATAAGTACCGCGCATATATACTATAGAAATAATATATATGAAAATTGCTTTATATATATATATATATATATATATATATATATATATATATATATATATATATATATAAGTGAACATTGAAGTCAACACTTACAGACGACAGTCTGTTTCATGCTAGATGCAATCGTTAGGCCACATGCATCTAGCATGAAACAGACTGTCGCCTCTAAGTGTTGACTTCTATGCTCACTTTTATATTTACACACGCTCTATCTCTGATATTGAGCACTTCATCCCATAAATATAGCACACTTTAAGACTATATTTCTTCATATGTATATGTATATATATATATATATATATATATATTTCATGTGGGTATATTCCATTTCTGACCAGCACTAACTTATGCCGGTCCTCCTCAGTCCTATATGCACTGTCATAATAAATACATTGAACACTCTCTGTGTATCAGTTTTAATATGTGATATTACTAGTATCTATCTGGATTATATATTCCTGTACAATATATATATATATATATATATATATATATATATATATATATATATATATATATATCTGATTTCCATTGTCGATCTGTGATCTGTTTATATTATATAAATAATTAAACGTATAGAAATAAATACATACATGAAATAGATAATATAAAGCATAAACAGATTAACAATCGACATCACATATGAAAATAATGGCTTTAGGACAAAAACTACCACAATTTTTCTTTCATTCCAACCGAGGGACGGCAGCGTAGCGTCAAGTAACCATTTAATATTGAAGCACACACACACAGATTTCTTCGTTCTGACCTAAGGAGAGAAAAATTACATTCAGGAAATGGTACTAACTTTCATACTCTGACTTCCATCTTCAAAGTTCATTCAAGAACCATCAAGGGGACGGTGAATAAGTTTAAAAAAGAGGGAAGAGAATAGATGAAAACTGGATCAAGAGGTCGCAAACGTCATACCAACTGTACCACGGGAAGAAGAAGAAGACAAACTAGACTCGATATCTTCACTTGTATATCCTAGCTTGTCCCAGCTAATACTCATGCGCAGCGACTAAGGTTCAATAAGTAGACGTGGCTCTTGGGGCATTGTTCTGAGAGTATCCGTATGCTTGGATGAGTATCGCTACGGAACTGAGCGAGTAGAGGCGCTATATCAAGTCTATTTTGTGGCCCGTGGCATGGTTGGTATGACTTTTGTGTTGTATGAAAGTGGTCCGTGTTCGATTCTATGTGATGGCTGCGCGCTGCTGATGAGTCCCAAATAGGATGAAACCGTTGTCAAGTGCATTCTGTTGAAGATTATTTTGGGCAAAATGAATTACTATATATGATTACTCTAAATCCCCTAAAATTTCTTCACTTATATATAATTAAAATTTATTGGACTAAGAGTTTGTTTTTTGTTTTCCATGTCGGCAACGTCTTACAGTTCTCAGAATAAATGTGAAGAGAAGACAAATTGAATAAAAAACAATCGGAACATAGTGCTTTGTCCTTGCCGACCCGTTTCGTCATTTGAATTAATCATCAAAACGAGGCTTACACAGGAACGTCTTTTTAATTTTTTGAATTTCATATAATTATATAAACATTCAGTTTGACCGTTGTAGATGATGTCATTTTTATGTGATTTAAATTTAATTCCAGCAAACTAAACGTACCTGAATCTGCCAATCACATTTTAATAAAAATGTCGATAAATCGTAATTATTCATAACGACTCGAATGCTAAAACAAAATACAAATTTCGATAATTTATGATTTTTAATTACACACACACGAACACACACACACACACACACACACACACACATATATATACATATATATATATATATATATATATATATATATATATATATATATGCAAATTGCATACATATATATATATATATATATATATATATATATATATATATATATATATATATATATATATATATATCTACAAGATTGGCTGAAAACGACCTGCAGGGTGTGGTGGTTGATTTTCATTTATATAATTTCTCATGTGTGCGTAAATGTTTTTCTTTTCGCGATAAAAATTATATAAAAATTATTCGAATGTTTTCCAAACTTTTTCGGCTATGCTTTTAGTCATTATCAAGGATGAATTTTATCTTTCAGCTGAATATATGCATTGTTTTATGTTTGTCTCTAGAATTATAGGAATATTTCGTTTTCGAAACAAGGACAGCACATTCTGGCCGTATTCATAGTTGCTATTATTGAGTGTTGGATTTTACTTATTTTATTAATAATGATGATTCCATTATTGTTAGCCTTTTTGTACATGTGGATGATGCTGTTATATTTGTATTATCAACGTATTGTTACGGAGAGAGTTTGGTATGTCTCCATGTGAATTTACATGGTACCTGATTGAGCTATGATCAGAGGTAAGTCTTCTTATTAAACATGATGTAGTATATCCATTATAGTTGTTTACAAATTTTGATTGGTCAGGAACACAGCTTATTAAGGAACAAGTAAACTCAGAAATAATATTGGTAATTTAGATCTTGCAGGTGAATTATTATTTTTGAGGTTGAGGTTAGTCGTTTTTTTTTTGCAATAAATAATTAATTTAATTTTCTTGTTTTTGTTTATCGACTATAATTGTGTATTTCTTTATGGTGTTTCTAAGTGAAGATTCGTCTTCCTCATGGTTACTATCCATCTGATTTTGTTTAAAATGATAATGTTATTGTTCTTTAGGTGTTTTGTGTTGCTATTGTTTACGTCATAAAGAAAAAAGTGTATGGTGGTAATCTATAATATGGTTTGGAAAACCGTTATTAACAAGCGTTTGTTTCACGTTATTAAGCTTTTTGAACAAAAGCGGACGAGAGGATGAATCTTCGCGCGCTCACATATGGAAATTTTTAATAACACCTATTTTATATCGGAGTCGTCTAGTAAAATTAAGATGACAAGAGTTTTTATTTGTCTTTTTTTTTCTCATATAACTAAGTAGTGAATTTATTATTACTAGACTCTACAAGAACATCCAAGAATAGTAGTTTATTTTGTCGACTAAGTTTGTATGTAAAGTTGAGGACGGAATTCTTGTTGAATGTAGTTTTGATATTATCGATTTCATTATTGTTCTCAGCTAAAATAAAATATATCGTCTATGTAGCGGACGTATATTTTTGGTTTAATAACTTTTTTGAAATCCTTTTTGTTACGTGGAACGTGTAATAGTCACAGTTATGTCCAGAAAAGAATCAATTTTACGACCACAACCACAATTAAACGAAAGACTTATTTGCGGTACCTTGTCAATTGTCTTGAAAGAAACTTGTATTAATCGTTGTCCAAATAAACACCTATATATATATATATATATATATATATATATATATATATATATATATATATATATATATTATTCATTAAATATGATAGACAAAGTGCTTTGATTTAGTTTTTAATACAATTTTTCAGGTGATCTTATAATATTGTCTTTTGGGTATATAAATTACATACAAATTGTTCAATTGTTCTTTTTTCCCGAGCGCTTTTGACTATATATTTAGCCATTTTCAAGCTTGAAATATATTAACTGTTAACAAGAAATAGATTGTTGTATGTATGTATTAATATAATGTTTTCATTTTCAAAACACGGTCAATATATTGTGTCCATGTTCATAGTTGATATTACTGAATGTTGCTTTTGTTTTTAAGTTTTCCATTATGTTTAGTCTTTTTTAAATGTAGACGATGCTATTATATTTGTGTTATCAACAAGGATGTTGCGGATAGGTTCCAGTAGGTCTCCATGAGTATTTAAATGAGGCCTCATTGAGCTATGATCAGAAAAATGTAGTGTGAGTCTTCTTGTCAAACATGTTGTCTTGTCACCTATATAATTGTTTACGAATTTTGATTGGTCAGTAATAAAATTCCTTAATAGATATTTAAATTCGTAAATAATATTTGTTCATTTAATTTTGTTCTAAGTGTTGAATTATTATTTTTAATTATAATGTTGGTGGTTTTAAAGATCTTGTAATACATAATTAGTCTAATTTTTTTTGCTATTGTCTATCGGTTTTGTGCATTGTTATAATATTCTTAATACTAGTTTCATCTTGTTTGTAATTTTCGTTCAACTTATTTTAATATAAAATATTGATACTATTGTTTATGTTTCTATTCTCGTCGTTGCTATTAGCTATCTAGACAGAAAAAAACTAATATAAAAATCCAACAATTGATTAGGAAATCCGTTATTAATAAGCGTGTTTTACGTTATTTAATTCTTTAAAGAATACGTGTGAGAAGATCAATTCTCGTGCGCTCTTTTGAGGAAATTTTTAACAACACCTATTTTATATCTAAGAGGGCATTCACTAAAGAAATTAAGATGGCAAGAATCTTTACTATTGATTTTTTTTATAAACAGAAGTTGTAAGTGTATTATTACTAAAATCAACGAGAACATCTACAAAAAGAAGTTTATTTTTTTACTAAGATCATAAGTAACATTTATAACGGAATTTTGTTGAAATGTAGCTTTCAGATTTTCTATTTCTTTCTTATTTTCATCTAAAATAAATATATCGTTTACATAAGAAATATAAATCCTAGGTTTAATAACTTCAGTTTCCATTTTTATTTAAAGCTTCCTCATTGCATACACGCTTGATATTCTCAGTATCCTCCTGTAGAACCATATTTCTGTCGCTTCCAGTTTTTGCTTTATCTAAAAATTTCCAGTATTCTTCAGTATCCATTTCTTAGTTTCGAACGATTTTTTCTTTCTTAATAATTTTTGGAAGACATCGTATGCTATTCCAATTTAAGTTCGAATTCCGGTGTCATACTTTTTATTCTCTGCAAAAAAGAAAAAGAAAAATGAAAAAAAAAGCACTTTCGTGGTATTTCATCTTCTGTAGTTGCTTGATTTTGAAACCTCCAATTCGTATTTCAGATTAGGGGCTTTTTTTAGGATGACAACCATAATTTCTGTCTTCTTTCAATTGATATTTAGTTCTTTCATCTTTTTTTTTAATTTACTACCTTTTCTATGAGTATCGATCATATGATCACATTGTCTATACCGATAAAAGTTTTTCTTACCGCCACATCTGGTTCAAAGTTAAGCTATGTTAAGCATGGTCAATAGCTAGATGGGTAATAACTTGGGTATACCATTTGCTGTAAGCTTGGATGTTCGGGTAGTGCAATGGATAATGGCTCGGATTGATAATAGAGAAGTGAGTTCCAGTTACCGTTGCGTTCGTTATATTCACGAAATGTCATTGGCAATAATATGAATTTAACCTTTCTCCTCCCAGCTACGTGTTAATTAGTAAGTGTTGTATCACTAATACATTATTATCACGAAAAAATAATCTTACAATCTGAAAATATTTTCTGGCTTTAAATTAGGTGCAGAGGGTTTATTAGGTGCAGAAAAAGAATCAATCAATCTCTAAAAGTTATATTTTGTAGCAAAAGCAAAGAAGCGGTTCTCTGGCAAAATAGCGTTAGGTATAAATTGTTATTAGGAGTGATTCAATGCATCCCTTCCTGCTGAGATGAAAAAATATAGCCCAATTACATGTATCGACGTTTACTAAAGATATACAAAAACGGTAGAAGCATGTAGCGTGAAGCACTGATCAAAATGCATTTCAGCTGCTGCGCAAACAAGCATTGATTTTTAAACGCGTTGCATCCAGACATTTGTTCAATACTAGTGAATGGGCGCAACTAAGTTGGAAAAATGTGTTTTTTTTAGGGGGGGGGGCTGAAAACGTATGCTGTGTAACGGTGTAAATGTGATCTTTGTTGGTATTTCCATGGGATAATGAGGCATCGCTAGCAACAATAAATCTTACCATATGACAAAGCGCCATAACTGCTTTCCAGGCTCGTATACATCGCTGTAAAAAGAAATCATCAAACATTTCCAGACTTTCTTTCTTAGTTTAAGATTTCGATCTTAGATCGTTCTGTTTTTTTTTCCAAACATTAAGAAAAATTTCCTATCCTATGTTTGGTAAAAGGCGCGTTTATTTTACTCGCATTGGTTTCTTGTATATGGCATCTATCTATCTATCTATCTATCTATCTATCTATCTATCTATCTATCTATCTGTTAAAGTCCAGGTTAGGACCAAGGAAGAACAACACGAACATAAGAGTAGAAATAACGAAGATATATTACACGGAATAATAATACAAGATGTGGAAGGTGTTAGTATGACTGTCAGTCTGGTTTGCAGAGAACTACTATCGGCTCGACTCGATTCGTCCCTCTCTTTCTTGAGAGGCGTAGTATACATCGTGTTAGGAAGAGTTCATTCTATAGTTATAGGTAAGGACCCATAACACTGTCTATCTAAAACTGTAATTGTTGAAAATGAGTATCCGTCAACTAAATTCTAAATGCATGAATAAAGGAGTTATTTGCAAAACTAGCATTGACCATAATCGCCAGATTAAATTTCATTTTGGTTTCCACTGCTAACCACTGGAAAATTCGTAATTACCATCATAAAATGACAGTTACGAATAACCAATATTCAAGTACCAAGGCATTCGCTAAATGTTTCTGTGAAATTAAGATAGATAACTACACACCTGTAGTAAATTAGGATCTCATCGCTATGACCAAACATTTTAACCCCAACAAGAAAAAGTAATCTCCGCCTATTAGAAAACCGAACTATTCTCAAATACATCAATAATCACAATCTGCTGAGTAAGCGTAATGAATTGATGATGACATGCTGTCACAGAAGGAACTGTCTTCTTAAATATTTCGTTGCTGACTAGAGCAATTAGCCTAACATCTGCTGTAACCCCTTCACTAACTTTATACTTTATTTATATTATTTATTTTTTCATATCCAGTTACCTCCCTTGAACAATTCTAGCGTTTAACGGTTTTTATAACCTTGCGTTCTTTTTTATTTTTTCATTTGTTTTATTATTTCATCATTGTTTTTTTTGTTTTTTTTTACATTCCTTTACCCTATATTCTTTTTTGCCTACCCCCGCTTTTTTTAGTTCGTATTACAATAATCGTATTCGTTGATTCAATACAGATTATCGGATCAATATACCTATCAAAATTAGTATTAATAAGTTTATTTTCGATATCTACCTACAAACGCTCTATATTTTGAATTTATACACCAATGCAATATTATATTTGTAATAATCTTGAACTTTGAAGCCAGATACAATGTAACGTTGCTCCCATGAGACCTAGAATTAAAAAAACCAACCGTATTGAACAGTTCGTAAATGTTTGTACCTGATGATTGGCAAAGCCATGAAACTCTGAGTCGTACTGTAAACGTAGGTACATGTGTAATTATTAATATATACTTTACCACATTGTCTAGCTAAATTGTGCGCTGTTTTGTCTACATCATTGATTAAATAAATAGTTATTTGCTCATATGTAAACGCTCACATATACGGTTGTTATTACCACTTCATTTAGTTGATTTCTACATCTATATCTGTACATAGATCGTTTATGGTGAGCGTTATCTTAGGTGTATATCTATTATACACTGAACCACTTTCGTCATTGAAATATGGAAGCTTTTATTCTGGACTAGTCCACAAAAACGTCACCGTCGACGAAGGAAACATTTTGATTTCAACCTTTTACATAAAATAGGTTGTATCGTCAATAGAAAAACAAAAATGAAAACGTTCTATGACTAAATGACTACCAAAATACACATGAACTTCTGGATTCCGTTGGATTTGAGTCACAGAAAATGCCACCAAGCGATGACCTACACCTTGGTTTCGAAAAAGACTTATTCTCTGTACTAAATAGGATTAAATACAAATCAATTATGATAAACTACGGAGGAGTAATAAAAATGACATTATCAATATCCCTAAATCAAACAAAATCATTATGAAATCTGATAAAACGGACAATCAATAATATTTTAACGTCGATGAATGCCACATTGCTATCTGCAAAGAGGTCAATAATGTATATAAAATGCCCCAGATGAACGTAAAAATAATATTAATAACGGTATATTAGGCATATGTACAATTATCAATATATATATATATATATATATATATATATATATATATATATATAGTTTACGAAAAACTTGGTAATCCGTATGGGTAGACCCAAGGAGGATAAAATCCAGAACATGTAACTCAGAGCAAATAATTTAAATAAAAACAGACCACTTAAAGGTTCCATATAATAAATTATTTCACCACAGCCCTTTTAAAGGACAGCGGATCATCAGATTTTATTTCAAAATGTTGTAATGAAAAGTGAAAAGAAATTTACACATTTATGAGTTGCAGTAATAAGTAAACTAACGAAGTGAGGGAGTTAGGGGGGTGAAGGGGGGTGTAGAGAGACATGATTGAGTTAGATGTAACACTTCTATTCTTTCAACTTTAAATTTTTTGTGGAAAACCAGACATTGACACATTAAATCTGTTAACGGAAGAGATATTGATATGGGAGGGGGATAAGTCAAAAAGGCATAGAGAGAAAGAGAGAGAAAGAAGTTGTGCTAACGTGTCATTAGTTTTCTTTGTAATGGGCGCTGTTTTTTGCTTTATTTTGACAGTTCATAAATAATTTTTTATATAAGTTTGAATGTTTAAACAGTCTAAGGAATTTAATTATATGTTAGTTAAAGTTTTTTGAAAAACTTTATTACAAAAATTTGGGGATTTAATATGAAATAGTCGATTAGAAAAATATTCATAGAATATATATTAAAACACTAAAAATTTTATTTTCAAATATAAGTTTACTTCTAGTTGTAATTGATTGTTAAGGTGATATCTCTATCAATTTGAATTTTATTCATGAGTTCAATTAGCGACTATTTTTAGATTGGTAATTTCTCTTACTTAAAATTTAGTTTTAAGTTAATCTGGAGTGATATTTGAATGTAATATTAGAGATCTTGCTCTATTATATATATATATATATATATATATATATATATATATATATATATATGTGTGTGTGTGTATGTATGCATGTATAAAAATATATCAATGTATATATATATACATACATATACATACATATATATATATATATATATATATATATATATATATATAACGAATTAAAATCCAATTAATACATATCAATATATATATATATATATATATATATATATATATATATATATATATACATATGGATACTCAGCATCTGAACTTTGCATTGTGCATGAAACTTCGAGTCTGTTATCTTTGAGGGATAATATATACACTTATTGATATATACTGAATATCTCTGCTGTATTACATCGAGCACTGGTCTAGTAACAACAGCACGGTTTTTGCGATACATATATATATATATATATATATATATATATATATATATATATATATATATATATATGTCATTCACAGACAGTACGGTTTCGCTGTATCACAGCTCCTCAGTGCGACTAGACTTCCGAATGCCTCAAGCCAGGACTGAAACACAACTAATTTGGTATCAGCCAGAGCTATCTTCACTCGGTAGAGTTACACAACTAAATCTAGCGTATTGTTTTTACAAATGTAAACAAATGCCAATCAGCCAAAGTGCTCCATTCATTTTACTGAAGAGCTTTGCATTAGTGCAGGTGGCTGTTGTTTATAGAATTAGCTTATCACTCAACAGTGCTCAACTGAAATGTATTTTCAAGAGCTAAATTATGTCATTCACAGACAGTACTGTTTTGCTGTATCACAGCTCTTCATTGCGACTAGACTTCCGAATGCCTCAAGCCAGGATTGAAACACAACTAATTTTGTATCAGCCAGAGCTATTTGGCACTTTCACCATGTAAGTGTATCTTAACTTAAAACTATATTGTTATATATCTATATTTCTTTACAGTGATGTTCACCCTGTGCAAGTGCCGCGAGTCCCTCCCGAGAGAGACTTATAGAATTAGAGGCAGATATTATGCAGATATGTGGGAAAGATTTGAAAGGGTAGGATTGTCGGGATCTGGAGACATGGTCGTGTAAGTCGTTTTTACAAAGTCGTTGTCTGCAGGAAGAAGCAGCTCGATGGAACTTGCTTCTCATGAATGGATGACGAAGAAGATGAAGGTGGTTCTCTACAATGTACGTGACGTGGTGGGTCTTAAACGCGAAGGTTATTATTAGTGGATGTAAGGGATGTAGTTTGCCTGAGCAGCTTCCATGAAAATTGCAATAGAGCAGTGAGATCTTTGCAATTTTTCGCCTATGAGAAAGGAGTTGTATGATGGAAAATAACACATCGAGATTAAAAAGTGAGGATCGGGTAGCTCCTGTCCAAATAAGTGCGCCGTAATCCATTTTCGACCTGGTCTAGTTCTTGTAAATGTAGAGGATAGCACGATGAGTCAGGTACTTACTGGAACAGTACAAGGAAGCGACTATTTTTCTATCACCGTTAGCAATATATTGTATGTGCGACTTCTACTTGATGTCTCGGTTGAATTTAAAGCACAATCATCGCTCAAGGCATTGAGCATTCCTGAGGAAATATCCAGATATTTTGATTGGTAATAATTCAGAGTCCATTCGGCAGTGATATAATGTAACTAGTTTGGTTTTCGAGTCATTAAATGCGTAGAGGAAAAGGCTTGCTAAAAGCGAAGGAAAAATAATCATCAAACACAACGGTACAAATTTAAATAATTTTATTTCTGAGTATAAAAATGATCTTTGTTTTCTTTCACGTTGAAAGAAACACATTAAAAAATCCTCGTAAAGTTCTTTTCTTTTTTACAACACAAAATAAATGAATTGAGTTATTATGAGTGAAAAGATGTGTGACAACATAATGCGAAAATCACGTATTTACGTTGTTTCATGAATGCGTGACCTTATTTGTACTACTGTTCTGGTTCCTTTTGTTTGTATACTTTTAATTGTATGTTTTTCTTGTTGCATAATTTGCTTTAGAATTGATAATTATTTTCAGGAAGAGACTTAGAACTCAAATAAGTTAATTTGAGTATGCGAAATATCAGTTTGTGTTTTCAACATTGTTTAAATCCCCGATCGATTTTATACTGAAGACTGAAATGAATTCACATTACAATGTTTATAAGAACAAATAAGTCACAGGGCGGTAAAAGTTAGATTTACTAAACTGAGAAGTTTATTGGTTAATAAATATATTTCTCAATTTTTTATTTCTATTTGTAGAATAGAACATATTTTTAATCATTTTCTGGAGTGATCTCTCAAATTCTTGTAGCAAATGATAAGAAGGTCGTCTGCTGTTTGAAAGTGTTGAATGGCGTTTGAGATAATATCGCTGATTGGGTAGTAAATACTAATGTGGAGATAGGAATTTGGAGCTCGTGTGAGCCTATTGTTTTCTATAAAAGGAATCGATTTCTATGCAAGCAGATCTCTACACAATTGAACTTTAAGTGATATTACTTAAATCTATCGAATTCTACAATGTTAACCAGCTAGATTTCTGTCACTAAGATATTAGAGCTAGATAAAAGGAAAGAGAAGCTGACAAACGCTGGTCATTTAGAGTTTCGCAGGTTCATCCATATACCATTGTATCATCGGCATAGACATTCACCAATGATCGGAGTATACACTTCGGCAGATTATGTACGTATAGTTAAAAGGTTTGGTCCGAGAAGCAACCCCTAGAGTATCCCTGCGTTTATTGCTAGGTCTTGAAGGACTGGCCGTTAACAATTCCCTTCAGGTATCTATCCGTTAGGAAATATTTTATGTATAATTATCATAGTCCTTATTCAAAAGTAATAGTTTTTTTTTTATTGTGATGTTCTGCAATATCAGACGCCGTCTCTGGTCAAATTCAGAAACTTCTCTTTATTTTGCATATTTGAAATAGAAGTATGGTAAAACTGTGTCTGACATGAAAGACTGAAAGACAGAGTTGCCTGGTTTGAGTTTTACATCTGGAGTAAAAAATGTTCTCATTTTATCTTCGCCCATGCTTGCTGAACGTTTGTAACCCAATCAGTGAATGTGAGCACAGGTCGTGGATTGTCTAATGCGTCACAGTAGATCCAGTCATGTTATATGTGACAAGGCAAACATTGGGGGAACATGTATAGATATCAAACCATTTAGAGTAGCATTTTGTATATCTAATTAAAACGAAAACAATACACTAAGACAAAAATAATACTCAGAAATTCATACCCAGATGTCCTCAAGGACACATGGCACAGTGGATAAAGGCGTTGGTTAGATCCAGTGACAGACCCAAAGAGTGTGAGTTCAATACCCGGTTCAGGCAGTGGAGAACTTTCAGAGGGAAAATTAGCAGGAGATAACTGATAACTGACATCCATCAAACATGGCTCGTGGAACTAGAACAGTCTACCCCAGTGATCGAAATAAAGGGTTCGGTTCGAAATTCCAACCACCTGAAGAACGCCGGAGCGTACAACGGCCGAAACGTTGTGACAAATATGGCGACAAAGATGAGGACAATAGTCCGACTAATGTAAATACAAGACAAAAATATTTAGAATTTTTTTTTCATGACAAGATCATCCACAGGAAATTTATTTCCAGGTTCTTACAATGGTTTCACCATTCTTGGTAGATGTCATATTATCACTTTAATGGCAAAAGTGATGGAAACAAAAAGAATAAAAAAAATAATCTAAATGAAATCGGCTAGAGGTATATAAAAAAGAATTCATCTTTAAATTAAAATTCATAGCGTCTCTTATTCGTGCGCATATGTAGTCGCATGAACATAAGCGTAAACATTGTCTTCTGAAGTCCTAAATGACTATCTATCTATCTATATATATATATATATCTATAATGAGAATTAAAACACCATAATTTTCATCTTGTAAAATTAAATTTACAAGATTTTTCCGAACTGTCAATGGATATGAAATCATTGAAAGAGTAATGTACCACCAATTACCTGTTTGAAAAATCCTGTAAGATTAATTTTATAAGGTGAAAATGGTCATTTACATAATGGTATCTTAATTCCAAATCTATGAAATATATTGCTCTGTTTATTTACAAAGAAACATCAACCTCTATGTGTGAATCAGTTTTAATATTTTATATTTTATATTGCGTTAATAGGATTCACTTGGATTATATACCAACGGATTACTACCCATGTATATGTATATATATATATATATATATATATATATATATATATATATATATATATATATATATATAGTTTTAAACATAGAAAACCGCATATTTTTCCCTTACAAGGTAATCTTATTTCAGCCGAAACTTCGTTAGCAGAATCCTTGGCGACTAGTATTTAGATATGTATTCTTATGTTTGTGCTCCAAATTTCGTTCCGTTACCCGATTTAATTAGGGACCGTGAACTATGTTCCACTAACATAGTTATAGTGTCCTTTGACATAGTTCGTTTAAAAGTCTACCTCTTCAGGATACTTTGCACATCCCGTTTGTAGCCCCACCCCCCAGTATTCCTGAGGGATTATTCTTGGGATTCATGTATTAAGATACTGAGGGTGTGAAATTATGTTTTAATGAGATTATGTATGCGGAGCTTCACGGAGTTACCATGGGCAATCCCTTAGGTCCCATTTTGTTTATATATATATATTCTTTTGTCGATTTTCATGAAAACATTATTTTTCAAAAATGAAACAATCTCTACCTTTATTGTCGTAATGAAAATGATGATACTTTTTCGGTTTTCAGTTCCATTCGAGAGGCTCAGACTTCCCCCTTTCAACTTAATTTCACTCCACCGGCATCTTTGGTTTACTATGAAGAAAGAATGGGATTAGTATTTGATTTTCTTCCATGTTGAGCAGAACCATTGTTCTTTGATCGCTTGTGTTTATCGTAAACCTACATTTACTTGACTATACACCAAATGTAATTCTTTTGTGGCAGAAATCCAAAAAGGTAAATTTAATTCCTACTTTGGCCTATGGTGCGCTGATGATAAGTTCTTCTTCCATTCTTGATTATTTAAATAGAATACATATATAGTAATGATTACTCGGAGATTGTTATTGAATTGAGCGAAGGGTTAAAAGGTTTATGACCCCTGCCTATGTTTCTGTCCAGTGTATCTGAAATTGGCGTGTTTGAGGAGGAACAGCCAGATTATAGCAAAAAGTGGGTCAGCCTGTGTTAAGTCGTGTGTTCCTGCCGTCAGGAGACGTCATGTTTTTAGCCCTGTCCCACGTTTTATTCGTTTGCTAAAAATGTTCTGCCCTATCTTCAATATAGTTTGGTCGTTTATAAATTTACGCCAGTGTGTGGCTGACTATATAGGGCCGACCAATCAGCGCCTTGAAACGCGTTTTGTCCAACATCTGCCTGGCAATATGAAAACAGTGTATTAGTACCCGTAATACGCGTCTGATGCAAACGGCACAGGCTTCAAATATGTCAATATATAGATAATCCAGATTGTGCATATAATTACACGGTTTCGTGTGATTTTAGGCAAAGCACGGTCGGTAAAGTATCTTCACAACTTAGAGGCAGTAAACATTAAATGGTACCGATCGTCTGTATGTCGACAGAAAGAGTAATTTATCCGTTCTCTTTACTAGGAGTTTTGATTTTCCTATTGTAAACTCACTGGTACTGTTTATTCTGTTTTTTCTTCTATTTTTTTCATTTGTTTACTCAACATTTTTAATATCAAATTTTAGTTTAATCGTAATTCCTCGCTTTCTCCAAGTTTTCTAATATAGTGCGATTCTTACTAACATACTTATATAATGATGGGGGCCGAAAAGATATTACATTTATGGGGGGAAAAACTATATATATATATATATATATATATATATATATATATATATATATATATATATCAGCAAATATGTGGATATAGATACGACAGTATGAGGAAAAATAGGGAAAAAACAAAAAATCCGAATATGCAAGTTTACTGTTTTTAATGTTGTTTCAATGTCGACGTCAGACGTTTCGGTTTAGTAGACCTTCTTCAGGACATAGTTATCAAAACATAATTAAAATTAGACGATATTCAAGTCAACATGAAAAGACGACAGTCAAAGATTTATGAGGCAGGCATAATATCTATCTCGCTCACGGTGAATACTAGACCCGGCTTCTTTAATATTTCCCCTTTTCTGGCAAGATTAATGCTGGAAAAACGTACGTATAAACTTTAGATTCAAGTAAAATTCTTCTTTTTCATTAATAATAAACTCTATTTTAGGAATACGTTTTCACAACATCGCCCACGTGACGCCGACGTGATCGCATTTCAAAACGGAACGCTGATCTTAAAATTCAGTCATTTTGTTTTGATTATTCTTATGTCTATCGACTTTTTATGTTGACTTGAATATCGTCTAATTTTAATTATGCTTTAACAACTATGTCCTGAAGAAGGTCTACTAGACCGAAACGTCTGACGTCGATATTGAAACAACATTAAAAACAGTAAACTTGCATATTCGGATTTTTTGTTTTTCCATATTTTTCCTCATATATATATATATATATATATATATATATATATATGGCGTATTTCGTATAGAAAACGTTAAAATTTCCCTTTCCCTAGGTCCTGCGATAGCCTAGGTGTAGGTATATCTGAGTAATGCCAAATCGGTCGGGTTTCGATCCTGGCTTGAAGTAATCGGACGTCTAGCCACGCCGAAGAGCTGTATTTGGGCAGCAATCCTTCTATTATACAGGTTTCATTAAAGACAACTTACAAGGCACTGTGAGTACGCATTGCTATAATATCTTGCTTGCGTTCGTAAAAGTGACATCTTTTCTGCAAGAACTGTCGAAATGATCTGTGAATTTGGCTAATCTATGTAGATTTTTTATAGCAAGAGGAGGATTTTAATTTGCGAACACAGTAAGGACATTTTGGCCGTGTTCATAATTGATATTATGAATACAGCTACAACTTGTCGTCTGTTCGGAAAATAAAAATATTACCGTTATTATTTTGAAAGAAGGAATTGCATATTTAGATTAACGGAATGCACTCGGATTCATAAATCATTTGGGCTTTTATTACATCTAATATGTCTCGAAATTAAATCAGCTGTTTGTGTGTGTGCATGTGGAAAGAGTGAATGCGTACTTTGTAATCAACACTACATGCTGTTTTCAGTTGCAGGCTTTTATTATGAGCTGCAAACAAAAGTGTTTAATTATTTCGACTAGCAATTTTTAGACACACATGCATACATAAACTTAATACTACCCGTCAAAAGTGTAAATGTTCATTTCATTTCTCTTTTCACCTTGAAAAAGTCTGATGTTCCAGCGTCCTTTAAAAGGGCTATGGTGAAATAAATTATTACATGGAACCTTAACGTAGTATGTTTTTCTTTAAATTATTAGCTCTGAATTTACATTGAGCTCTCAGGATTTCATCCTCCTTGGGACTACCTATACGGATTATCAAATTTTTCGTAAAATTAACTATATATATATATATATATATATATATATATATATATATATATGTATATGTATATATATATATATATAATGTGTGTGTATGTGTGTGTGTATGTGTGTTATTTTTGCTTTATATGAAACAGTTTTGAAATAACGATTTCCTGTATAATTTAAATGCAACGCGAAACACGAACAGACACAAATTTGAACTGTGATAAATAAAATAAAAGCTAAACTAGGCTAAAAATAATGAAATAATTTGTGGCTTTTGGCAAAGTCGAATCACCGTGAAGACATTATTCGACGTTTCAATAAAAGACACTTTGAGAGTGTTGCTTCTGTTTCCACTACACCCAACCCAGTGGAACGACAGCCAACCGACACTTGTCAGCGCAAGACTCGCTGCTTCGTACGACATTTGCCATGAAGCAAATCGCACCTGACTCTGTAGTCGATTTGCCGACTGCTGTTTCACTTGTTTCCCTTGCAATCTCCACCCGCTCCTTCCGTAGAATCTGTTGCTGCTGACGGAGCATCGCCTTCGTTTTCTTTTTCTTTATTTTTCACTTGAAAGGAAGTAAGATGAAGGAAATAATGGAATGAAAGAAAGTAGAAAAGTAGAAGTGATGATTAAACAGAAATATGAATTATGTTTCAGATATATATATATTTCCAAACTAAGCCATAATTAGGGGTCTGAGACTACTTAAAAAGCAAGACATTTACAAATAAAGCCTTTTGTAAAAAAAAAAAAAACAGGCATCTAGTCCACAGATTTTGTTGAAATGAACTCTTATGACGCCGTTGTGTCAAACTATGTTAAAGTGATATCACGAGGATTGAGGAA
>OZ038478.1:26206990-26244490 GCA_964036315.1 Acanthosepion esculentum
TCTTTTTTCATTTTGTCCCTCTACAAATATACTTTATCTAAAAATAATTTATATACCACACACAGACACACACAAGTACACACACACACATACACACACACACACACACACACACACACACACACACACACATATATATATATATATATATATATATATATATATATATATATATATATATGTGTGTGTGACACCCGTACTCTTTCAGTCACGACGCCAAATGTGACGTCGGTCCTTTGTGACGGGCTAACCCTGGGACATCGGTTGAAGTCTTGTTGGGTTCTAGTACCAACTTCTTGTACTCGGCTCGCTTCCAACGCCTGGTCACCGAAGCAACTGCTTTGATCTCGATTCAACCTACCCACGTTGTGATTTGATCTTAGGTTGACGAGATCAATCAGACGTCGGGCCGTAGTGCCAGCCGAATCCGGGTCAAGGTGATACTGCACAATAAATATAGACAAAAAAAAAGCACAAACAACAACTTCAAAGCGAGCGACTGGTTAGGAATAGTGATTAATTTTATGTCGGTTTGTTGAGTTACAGGAGAGCGTCTCTCTCTTTCTCTCCCAGCCCGAAGAAAAGAAAATGTAGATTGTAACAATTTTTGCGTTCTTAGCTACTTCTAGATATCTGGGTTGTTTTTCAATAAAGTCGTCTCTGGTGGAGAATATAAGTCAGACTTCTATAATTTGTTCTTGGTTAGAAGTCTAAGTTGGAATCTTGCTTTGGTGGGAAATCTAAAGTCGGACTTCAACAAATTTGTTCTTGGTTAGAAGTCTAAGTCGGAAGGCATGGAATCGTGCGGTCCCCCGTGCGAGGCGTTATCTTCCGAGTCCTGGGTCTTGGGCTCGACTGGATCTCTCTGCGAACTGCACTGCACTGCACTGCTCTCTCTTACTGTACTGGCTGTACTCTCTCTCTCTCTCTGTACTGTCTAAAACACCCGAAGACGTTTGCTTATATGGACGCCGATCAAAACCTGGCGTGGGGTCGGACGTGGTGTGGCCACCACGTTTATTTCAAATCCCCAATAAGGATTTCCTTTGTTTTCGGTCAGAAATATTTATCATTTTCCATTTTTGGAAATCTTCTTCCACTCCCACCCTCTTCTGCTCTCATATGGGTATCTCACCCTACTTTAGAGGGCGTCAACGGTTTTCCCACTTCCTCGCAGTAACATCTCATACCTATCCTCACAATTGGCGGTGGCAGGCCTCCTCCCTGCGTCACATGATCACCTCCGCCTGGCTATTCGGCCAATAGGCGTCAAATGATAATCTCAATTTTTATCCAACTTCACGGCATATGGAATTCCTCAATCAAGTTTTTCGCCAACATTAAGTGGATGGAATTTTGGCGAAAATTGGGTTAATTAAGAAAGACACAATAACATGGCTTTTGTTATCACAAACGAATTTCAACAGAACACAGATGCCCTGTCCAGCCGACATCTCTTCAATCCAGGGCCGGACTCTGTGTGCGGTCGGCAAATGACCCATTAAATCATTTCCCGATAACACAAGTCTTGGCCACCATGACACAGTTAATGTTTTATCTGCCCAAAAGCTCTGGGATTCATCAACTAATTTTTACGACAATGGCCATCAGAATTTTTGCCATTCCATTACCCAAAACAACATCGCTTTTGTGGGTGGCCTTTTTCCTTCTTTTATCATCTAAGTTGTTAAATCTTGTCCCTCTGTTTCTTTCTTTTCTTTCTCTTTTTCCTTCCTTTGTCCTCGCAGAGAATTTGTCATATCTCAGCATCAAACTTCAGCGAGAAATTAAAAATGATTATCTTGATTCGCACTTGAAAATAACAAAACAAAAAAATCCTTTTCACCGATCCCCTGTTTTGGGAAAATAACAAAACAAATAGAATATCGCTCAGTATGTCTTTCGTTATATCTATCAGTTTAAGTTATCGCTCAGTATGTATTTCGTTATATCTATCGGTTTAAGTAATCCCCGTAATTAACTTCTGTGGTTAATTAATTGGTTAATTAACCTGCCGTTTCTAAATAGTGTTACATATATATATATATATATATATATATATATATATATATATATATATATATATATATATCTTTATATATATATATATATATATATATATATATATATATATATATATATATACGACTTCCGGTAAAATAGCCGCCATAATAGACTACCCACAATAAGCTATATAAACAAATTTTTACTACGTTAATAAAAACAGCGATCAAAATAAAACATGAAAATAAATATAAAGGATAAAAACAAAAATAAATTAAATAAAAACAAGCAAAATAATTTGACACAAATAAAAATAATAAACGACTTCCGGTAAAATATCTGCTAAAATAGACTACCCACAATGCACCACTGACTCATATATATAAATAACCGAGTCAAATAACAGTACTCGTGGCCTGACGATTGCATCTAGCAAGACACAGACTGTCGCCTCTAAGTGTTGACTTCTATGTTCCCTTTTATATTTACACATGCTCTATCTCTGATATTGAGCACTTTATCCCATAAATATAGCACACTTTAAGACTATATTTCTTCATATATATATATATATATATATATATATATATATATATATTGAACATTCCTTTACATTTAAATTCGTATCTTTCATTATCAAGAATGAAGTAATTGCTTAACAAAAAATTATAGTCTTGTAACAACTAGTTATTACGAAGTGATTTCTTGTCTACACTTTTAGATAGGTTAAGAAATTATGGAATCTGTAAAGGGTTTGCTGAGCCTTTCTTAGCTCCTACCTTTTCTTGTGTTGTTGTGTTCTCTACCATTTTCAAATCTTATATGATCCCTCAGCTTACGACTGCCCTAGGCCACAACCAATGGGTATAGGATTCACTTCTGTAATTATATTATTTTTAGGATTTATTAGATAAAGTATTGGAATTTTTTATTAATTTTCTCTCAATTATATCTTTTGTTTTGATTTCAGTCACTTATTTATCAAAGCTCGTTTCAGCCAAATCAAGCATTGTGCGTAAATTAATTTTAATTCGACTTTATGAATTTACGTGGTATACGCGTTTGGCAGCTAGATCTTATTATTTTACAGTTCAACTTGTCAGATGTAACCGTAGGTTCTATGCAAACTGTTTCTTCTCTCGCACTTCTCGCTTGGGGAACTCTCTTTCACGTTTCTTGCTTCTCAGTCAACTTTGATTTTAAATTTTTTAATGCAATGGCAATCCGTATCATCTTTCTTCTTAATTCCTATTCTGTTATTGTTCTCGATCCTTGATAATGTTTTTTTTCTTATTCTCATATTCTCTCATGCTCTGTAATCGCTTGCGTCTTTGTGGCTTTATTGCCTTGCTTGTCGTGAAATGATTAAAAAATCATTCTGGTCGGTGAGGTTAATTAGCTGCATCGCAATGACAGCCTGAGAAAAGACAGGCTACTCGATAAAATGAATATTCCCCTCACTATAATCGCGTGCTGTTTGTCCCTGCACCTAATCGAATGAAACATAGCCCGAGCTAGACTTCAAAATAGGTTGGTTGTTTGGTTGGTTGTTTTGTTTTATGGTATATCAAAACCTCAGTGGGTCATTTAATGCCATCAAATTTTTTGAAATAGATACATAGTGATAGTTTGGTAAAAAAAGGTGTGTATGTATACATAGATATTTGAACCATTTTTCAATTACTCATATTTTTGAGTACAATCACATGTATTTCTGGTAATATTTTTTTTTCAAAAAAGTATTGCTGGTAATAGCTTGTTTTTTGTTTTTTCAAAAATTAATTTCTGGTAATAATTTTTTTCGAAGTATTTCTGGTATTAAGACCTATTTTTCATAATGCTTTTTACCTCAGTTTCGGGGTTAACAATTTGCCCATAGCTGGGACCCTAAGAGGTGCTACCTCCCACCCCGGGTCAGGGTGGACCTGGGAACACCAGCAACTAAGAGATGGTTCCACGCTCCTCAAAACCTTCTTATCAGATGCCTTGCGGTTGGACGTATTTTATTGTCTTACCATGGACGTGGATGTAGTTTATCGTCATACCCGGGACGCCCCATTGGTGGGGGTCTTACCCTTCTGCAGAGGTGCAGTCAGTGTATTCTACAGCCCCAGCCAACAAGGCGTAACTTTAAAATAGGATACAACAATAACAGCATATAATACAAACATACTGTCCATTCCTATATAGAAACAAATCAAGTCATGATACAATTAATCACCAATTTCGCGAGAGAGTTTAGTTTCAATATACCCTATGAAAAGCTATATACCCAATAAAACGCTATATACCCTATAAAATGCTATATACCCTATAAGACGACATAAAAATTTTACATGTAAAACTGATCAGCGTCTTATACGCGAAATTTATGACTGCTATAGACTAATTTTATCCCGAACACACTTTTCTTTGTTCTTTTTATGTGCCCTGTCCTTTCAGGACGTAGGCGACCATGGCTCTCTACTTCCCTCTATCCCTTGCAGCTCTCGACAAGTTCCTTCCCTCGGCTTCCTCCCCCAGACCACGTTCTATCATCCACTTGCTTAAGTCCGCCACGCATGTCACGAGTTGTTTTCCTTTGTCTCTCTTTCCCTCTATTCGATCCGTGAGTATCAGATTCTCCGGGCCCTCCTTCTTCAGTAACATGTCCCACAATCTTCAGCTGCTTCTTCCTGGTGTTAAGTATAAGCCTATCTGCCGAGATAGAGCCTGTGTAAACATAAAAGTGAACATTGAAGTCAAAACTTAGAGGCCACAGTCTGTTTCATGCTAGACGCAATCGTCAGGCCACATATACACACACACATATAAATATATATATATATATATATATATATATATATATATATATATATATATATATATATACACACACACAAACAAATATATATATATATATATATATATATATATATATATATATATATATATATATTTCAAACATGTAGTGTTGAATGTTAAAGACAACATAGTCTTACATATTTTCTTTTGAATTTTCTCATATTCTCTAATGAGACTTTTTATTTGAAAATAGTTTCGAAATATGTATTGTCCATACGATGACCTAGCGCTTTCGAACATCATTGTTCATCTTCAGGGTCAATATTTTAGTCAAATTTTTTTTTTTTTAAAACAAACATTTGCCAATTATCTTGTAGCGTAATCATGTTGCTACTTTTTTACAAACTAAAAACGTTAAAATCCTTTTAAATTCAAAAGACGCGATGATGTTATATCACGTGCATGGCGCAGATTTTTATCATGTGACAGCGTAAAAAAGATTTCCAATACACAAGCCAAAAGATTGAAGAATACTCTACAAAATACAAAATAGGTACCGACGAGCAACAAATACATTTTATATAAGAAAATACAAAATATGGGAAAAGTATGGAGTGATAGATATACAATTAATAAAATAACACTTAACTGATATTGGATGTCAGCTCAAATATTTGTGTTTCAGGAAATTGGGGTTTGAAGTTTCGTAATGGCAAACTTGCTGTAGAGTGTTCACAAAAGTCGGTTGTTTTTTTTTTCTTCCGCAATGTGAAAGATAGAATTCCGTAAGAATGTTTGTTTTCCATTCTCTTTGGTTAATTGGATTGCCTCCGAGATGAAGGTACGATGATTTCTTTGTTTCATTTGGGTACAATATTCCTTCATTCTCTAACCATTAAATAGTCAAATAGACCCAATATGTCCACGACGAAATTTCCATTTTCCCTTACAAAACAAGACATGGAATAGGCTTGTGAGTGTATTTCTCATCCTTTACAATCGCATGATGGCAGTCTGTTTTTCTCGAGAAGTTTTGTCGGCGGATGTAAATATTACAATTTCGAAAATCTCACTTGGTGATGTATGTCACGCGAGCGTCGTTGATCGATTCCCACCAGAATTTCTTAGGACGTCATTCTGTTTTTTGTCAAGTGATCCCAAATTCCCTTGCGTCCTGGATATTGAAGATAAACTACATCCGCGTCCTGGGTATGAAGATAAACTACATCCGCATCCTGGGTATGACGATAAACTACGTCCAACAGCAAGGACTCTGATAATACGTTTTTGAAAGAATACTGTTGCCCGCTGTTCGTTTTTGAAAGAATAGTGTTGCCGTCTATATGTTTTTGAAAAAATAATATTACCAGATACACATTTTTAAAAGATAATGTTACAAGCTATACGTTTTTGAAAAAAATAATATTACCAGCTATACGTTTTTGAAAAAATAATATTACCAGCTACACATTTTTGAAAAATAATGTTACCAGCTATACGTTTTTTGAGGAAAAAATATTACCAGCTATACGTTTTTTGAGGAAAAAAATATTAGCAGCTATACATTTTTGATGAAAAATATATTAAGAGAAATAGATTTTTGACAAAACAAAAATATTACCAGGAAAAAAAAGATGGCGGCATTAAATGACCCATTGAGGTTGATATGCTGCAAACCAAACCAAACCAAACCAAACCAAACCAAATTCCCTTTCTACTCTTTCTAACGAAAACATTCTGCTTGTTATCAAGTGAACTCAAATTCCTTCCTTGAACTTTCTTCGCCGAAAGAAGACTCAGTCAGGATAGGGAGAAAAACATAAAAGACAAGTAGGAGCAGGAAAAACACAAACCAGTGCGTCTCTTATTAAATTGATTATACATGTGATTCAGTAGTTAACAATGCGTGTCATGTTACGCTCGCTTAACTACATATATATATATATATATATATATATATATATATATATATATATATATATATATATCAGCATCATCCTTTATTTCACTGTAGTTCGTGGGAACTCCATTAACAATCCTTTTCCACACAGATCGTTTGTGCATTACCGTGCCCTAATCCCCAAAGACCAACCCATAATCCAGAGCCATGGTGTCTGGGAAAGTCAACTTTCGCGAGAAGACACGTCCAAAATGTAGAAGTAAGGATGAGACGACCTCGGCGTCCGTTCGGTATCAGTGGCCGGCAAAGTGCAATCGCATTTATTTGATCTTAAAAGAGATTGGTCACATCTCTGCGTAAATTGTGTTATATATAGAATTGTAAAAAAATTATATAGTATTTATCAATACCATTGCTTATCAATATAAGCAATTATATGGTATTTATCAATATATATATATATATATATATATATATATATATATATATATATATATATATATATATATATATAACGCATTGAGCTTCAACTGAATTCAGATCTTCGGCCACTGGCGTATTTCCTATAAAAAACGTTAAAATTTCTCTTTCATTTTCCCAACGGTAGCCTAGGGTAGGATCTCTGAGTGATGCTAGATCGGTCAGTCAGGTTTCGATACCGGCTTGAATCAATCGGACGTCTAGCCACACTGAAGACCTATGGTACAACGAAAAAATCTGTCAGTGGATGACAATATAATTATATATATATATTACTATATATGTGCATGACAATATAATTATATATATGTATATGTATGTATTAGTATATATATATATATATATATATATATATATATATATATATATATATATATATATATATATATGCATATATATATGTATGTTTGTGTGTGTGTGTGTATATATATATCTATTGATGTAATGGAATAACCTCTCACCCCATGACAAACTAAACTATAAGTAGTATCGGTAAGTCAACGGACTACAGAGTCTAGCCGGAATCTTTTCATGTGTACTGTAGACCTCTCTGCCTTCGGGCAGAGAGGAACACGGACAAGACTCTGCCGAAGGGCAGAGTCTCGTCCGGGGAGGTAGGCAGACCCGATCCCGTTTATGCGTGGTCTACGGGGATGTTTTGGCCAGGCCTACGAGTTCGGTAACCCCACATTAAATTCGGCCTTGTGCCACATGTGACTGCGTGGGACAGTTGCTAGATACCGTTTAGCTGAAATCTTTTCCAATTGTGCTGGTCAAACTCTATGCCTCTGAGCAGACAGGATCCCTAGATGAGACTATATCGAAGGGCAGATTAGGGTCTCGCGAAACAGCTACCCGACGCCGTTTTATACAGGTTCCATGGGAATTTTTGGCTGAGCCCACGGGTTCGGATGCTCCACATGGAATTCGGCTTTGTGCTACATCTGATCGCGTGGGGAGATTAGTAAATACACTAGCTAGAATCTTTTCCAGCTGTTCTGGTCGTGCTCTCTGCTTCGGAGCAGAGAGTATCCCCAGATGAGACTATATCGAAGGACAGATAATCGTCTCGCGAAACAGCTACCTGACCCCGTTTTGCACGGTTTCTACGGGAATGTTTGCCTGGGCCTACGGGCACGGACGCCCCACATTAAAGTCGGCCTTGTGCCACATCTGATCGCGTGGGGAGGTTAATAAATACATTAACGGGGATCTGTTGACTACGACCCAAACTTACGCTGGAACTAACTACTTTCAATTGCAGCACTCATACTAGATTGACTTGCGCCGATCGTGTGCATAGCTGTTACAATATTTCTTATTGTACTGTTTTTTATATAAACCTTTACTTATTTTATCCACCGTGCTTCTCAAGTATATATTCCTATTAGCCCGGAATATAACATATATATATATACATATATATATATATATATATATATATATATATATATATATATATTCGCATGAAGATTAAACAGAAATAATGCTTATAATTTAATTATATAATTAAATTTGAAGTTTTTAGCCACGGTTTTTGAAACACGATAATTCATGTGTAGCGATGGAACCATATTTTTAAATCAGTTAATTTATAATATTTATGGTCAGTAAATTTACATTGAACACTGTTTTGTAAAAATAAAAAATAAAAATATCAATAAGAACACACCGGATTATATATCTTACTGTTCTTTCTTTTTACTCATATATATATATATATATATATATATATATATATATATATATATATATATATATATATATATATATATAAATATAAAAGTGGACATGGAAGTCAGCACTTAGAGGCGACAGTCTGTTTCATGCTAGTGCAATCGTCGTTGCCTGACGATTGCACTAGCATGAAACAGACTGTCGCCTCTATGTACTGACTTCCATGTCAACTTTTATATTTACACACGCTCTATCTCTGATATTGAGCACTTTATCCCATAAATATAGCACACTTTAAGACTATATTTCTTTATACATACATACATATATATATATATATATATATATATATATATATATATATATATATATATATATATATATATATATATATATACAAGTGTATGTATGTAATTTTAAAACAATTATATAGTATTCATCAATTTCTGTATATTCCTTCATTCTTGAAGACATTGTTTCGAATTCACTAAACTGATTTTTGTATCAGTCCAGTTTTTGGCGTATCAACAGAAATTTTATAAGGTGACCAACAATATTTTGAGGAAAAAGAACACAGCACACGATATAAAAAATAATGATATAAAATAAATACGTACGGGATGACTCATCAATATTCTAGTGTAAAGGGGATCGGTAAAATATCGAACCATTTATTTTCATTTATATTCAGCGATCAGGTTTAGACTCGTTAGACGATTGAGCTTCTCGCAAGACAACGATATGAAATATGTTTCGAAAACCACATTAAAATGGTTGAATAAAAAAGAGGTTAGGATAATGGAATGGTCTTCTTAGTGGCCTGACCTAAATCCATCCCAACATCTGTGGCAGGATTTGAGATTGATCTTCATCAGCTAAGTGCTATGGAAATTTGTTTTCTAGATTTGAACCAAACATTTGTTACCTTGTAGGGAAAGTTAGAGAAACTACATAGAAAATAAGAAAATATTCATTATTTTTCGAATTCAATAATATCTATCTATCTGTCTCTCTCTCCTCTCTCTCGTTCTCTCTCTCTCTCACTCTCTATCTATATATACTATATATATATACTACATATAAAATAAGAAAATATTCATTATTTTTCTTATTCAATAATATCTATCTATCTATCTATCTATCTATATATATATATATATATATATATATATATATATATATATATATATATATATATATGTTTTTGAATAAATTACAGACGTTATGCCTGATAATTTTTAACAAAATCCCTTCATAATCACGAATATTCTTCCGTGTATTGATTTTTAAAGGATGAGAGAAATGTGCTATAGGTGTTTAAATTTCTTTTATTGCACGTAGTACAAAACTATACGTTGTTCACTAGTACAGGTATTTATACAAAGGTTTGCGTTGGTAACCATTTTTTCCTTATGCTTTTAAACGCTAAGTTCTCATCTCGTTGAAAACCTGCAATTCTGAGAGCATTCCAGATTTACAATTTTTGAAGAACCAATTATGGGTCAGACGCAGCATTGGAGCTTCTGGGGCGAATGCCAAGTAGTACTGCACAACATTTCCGAAATTTAGGCTGAAGAAATTCTGTCATGGTGTTTTTTTTCTAATAAACGATGCGTATCTGACCCTACTATACTGTGCAGTTGACAAAATCGAAAACAAACAATAACCGAAATTAAAAATATAAAATGGCAAAAATTTAACTATCGCACCCTGTACATATATATATATATATATATATATATATATATATATATATATATATATATATATATATATATATATATATATATATATATATATTTCCTAAAGTCGAAATGCGTCACATGAAAACTTTTTCCACATTGTCATACATTTTCCTAATAATTTTATATATACTTTTAATCCATTGACACCAATGAAGGTGACAAGTCCACTAAGACTCAAGGGCTTACGTGGAGCGAAAGAGAATTAATAGACTTTAGATATAACCGGAAGCGCCATCTTAAATAGTCAATACGTGATATACCAATATTCCTGTTCAAAATATCGGTGAGTCTCGGTTTATACACACACACGCACACACACACACACACACACACACACACACACATATATATATATATATATATATATATATATATATATATATATATATATATATATATATATATATATATATAACCTAATCAGTAACTAGATGTGTGGCCGTTTAGGAATACCAGGTGCTGTATGCGTGGATATGTAAGTGGCTAATAGATGATGGCTCAGAATTATTAATCGGAGTTCTGAATTCCAGTTCCAGTTGTGTTCATTATATTCACTTGCGTGGAGAAGGCGTGAATCTACCTCTTCTGACTACAGCTATAGATCAGTTAATAAGATTTGTATCATTAAAACAATTACTATCCAAAGAAAAAATTGACTACAAAATGTTTAGAGTTAGGTTTTAGAGTTTGATATGCCGCTAAACAAAAGCAACGAATCAATCGGCTTCATTTGTAGACCAATATCACATATAGGGCTTTATCTATTTAAAATGTCTTTAGTCTTAGACTACCTTCCCTTTTTATTTTTTAACAAAATGCTTAGTAGAGGTTGTCATGGGGCCTTTTTTGGCCTTAAGAAATGTGTATACAACATAAATCAAAGGAATAATATTCATAATAATGATAATAATAATAATAATAATAATAATAATAATAATAATAATAATAATAATAATAATAATAATAATAATAAGAAGAAGAAGAAGAAGAAGAAGAAGAAGAAGAAGAAGAAGAAGAAGATGAAGAAGAAGAAGAAAAGAGAGCAAAATGCAACCGACCAAATACAGAAACAATGGCAAGATAATCCACTTCATGGCCAAAACTCTGCCCGTACCAAACGTGCTGACGTAGACAAAACCTACATAGTGCAGGGTTGAAAGCTGAAACTGAAGGTTTTATCCTTGCTTCACACGACCAATTTTTTTTTTTAACTAGAAATTATCAAGCACATATACTAAAATATTGTGTTAGCCCAAAATGCAGATTCTGTGATAAAATGCAGAAAAAAATTGATCATCTTTTATCAGGTTGCACGATATTGGCACCCACTGAGTATAAAACCCGGCATGACAGAGTGGGCCAATATCTGCACGGGAAAATATGCAACTTCTACGGGAAGGAAACTGAAAGAAACTGGTACGAACACCACCCAAACCCGGTTACGGAGATAAGACCTGTTAAAATTCTATGGGACGACTCAAGACACACTGGCAGAACAATCAAAGCCAACCGCCCAGACATTGTTATTGAAGAAAACAACCAAAAAAAAGTGCGTCCTTATTGATATGACAGTGCCTGCAGAGTGAAGATATTCAAAAAGCTGTCAAAATACAAGGACATTGAAATATAAATCTCAAAAATATGGCACATGGGAACATCAAAAATCCCTGTTGTAGTTGGAGCCTTTGGATTGGTTGGAAAAGATTCCAGTAGACTAATTGAAAGGATTCCTGGAAGTCCATGCCTCAAAGAGATACAAAAAATTGTTCTCACAATTACAGCTCACACTTTACGAAGGGCTTTATCTATGTAATTTTTTTTTGTCAGTGGAAAGTGTCATGATGCCATTTCTAACCTTAGGTCTCTGATGGGCGCGACCCGGAAAGAAATGCTTGAATATTCTTGAAAATTTCCGTTTTGTTTTGTTTTTTTCAGAATATTTCTTTTCTTTATCTGACGTATAATTATTTGAATTCTCTGTCAAAGGTTCTCTGGGAAAATTCTAATTAATGGTACTTGCTCGTGTCACTCTGTTTCATCTATATATTTTTTTACTTCTCTTTGATTGTCCAAATATTTTCCAAAGCTTTTAGACCGTTTAGCTCCTGTTCATTGAAAGAGTAACATTCCCACTTTGAGAAATATACTTTTGCATTTTCAATAGATGTATACCCAGTATTTTTCGCTTGAAAGATGTGAAACATTTTATCTTTTTCAGATGTAAATACAAACTTCATATGTCTTCTCTATTAAGCTTTGTTACATAGAGTTTGCACAATTTCTAGTGTTTCTTCGTTGTTAGCCAGTTATTTACTATTCTTTCTACCACGTTTTCGCTCTCCCTGTGCTAGCGTTAGTTTCCTTCGTCCAAATAAAATTATAATTGTTTTATTTTCTGTGAATGTCCCAATATTTCAA
This sequence comes from Acanthosepion esculentum, assembly GCA_964036315.1. Lineage (NCBI taxonomy): Eukaryota > Metazoa > Mollusca > Cephalopoda > Sepiida > Sepiidae > Acanthosepion > Acanthosepion esculentum. The sequence continues at coordinate 26,219,999 of OZ038478.1, forward strand.
TCATTTTTATAGCTTCTATCTGCTGAAGTAACAGCTCCCAACTGCCCAAAATTACATTTGCTTTAGTTCCAGGTATTATATTTTGTTTTCTTATTCTGTAACATTTTAGCGTTTTTCACTCGTAAATTTCTGCTCTCGTTTGATCTTTGTAATAAAAATGTTGCATAATTCGCAATGTTCAATATTCCTAATATTTTGTTTTTCTTGTTTTCTGTTTTAGCGTTAATTTATTTCGGTGAGAAAAAAAAAGATCATTGCTTTTTTATATTAAATGCATTTCTATTGCCACAGCATATGTTCAGGTGTATTTTTAAAGATTCTTTATTTATTTATTTATTTATTTCTCCGACTGTGAAGGTCCTTTGTTGAGCGTAGGCCTTCCCCATATTCATAAGGGGCAAAAGGACCATTACACTGTCGCGTTGGCCCAACGCGCTGTTGGTAGGGGCGGTCGTGAAACTCTTGGACGATTATCTCTGTTTTCCTTTCATATCCGCCCAAAGATTTTGCGCCGACAGGAATGTAATAAATCTGACTGAAATTCGAACTGGGATTTCTGATTTCACATTCCGAAAAGTGTTATATTCCCTGCTAATAGGAATATATACTTGACAAACACGGTGGATAAATAAGTAAAGGTGTATTGTAATAACCAGTACAATAACAAATAAGATACAGTTATGCGCACGATCGTCGCAACTCAATCCAGTAGTGAGTGCTGCTATTGGAAGATCTGTAATTCTCGCGTAAGTCGTACTTAACAGATCCCAGAAAGTTCGTATTTACCTGCTTCCCCCACAAGGAACGATGTGGCACAAGGCCAGATTTGATGTGGGTCATTCCGAGCCCGTACGCTCGGACATAAATTCCCTATCACCCGCATAAATGGGTTCAGGTGTCTCTACTTCCCCGGACGAGAATCAGTCCTTCGGCATAGCCTCGTTCCTCTCTGTCCGAAGGCAGAGAGTTCGACAGCAGCCAAGAGAGATAGATAGATAGATAATGAACATAATGAGATAGATAGATAATAAACAGGAAACAGATAGATAGATAGATAGATAGATAGATAGATAGATAGATAGATAGATAGATAGATAGATTATGAACATAATGTTATAGATTAACAGAAAGATAGATAGATACATAGACAGATAAACAACTGAGATAGATAGATAGATAGATAGATAGATAGATAGATAATGAACATAATGAGATAGATAGATAATAAACATGAAACAGATAGATAGATAAATAGATAATGAACATAAAATTGATAATGAACATAATGATAAAGATAAATAGATAGATACATAATTAATGAACATAACGACAAAGAAAGAAAGAAAGAAAGAAAGAAAGAACACTTATCTAGAACTCTTTTCTTTCAAAAAGTTTCAGAAAGTCGGAGACAGTTCTTGTTTATATGTCAAACTGTCAGGTTTTGTGAAACATTTCTACTCAGGATATCATTCATGATAATGTTTGAGACATTCGAAATTACTTCAACACAAAACAGAACAAAAACATGGACTTTCAATAGCTTATCCAAAATTTGATTTGTCCGCGGATGTTACTTGAAAAAAACAAAATTTAAATTTAAACGGACGGACATTATTGTTTGAATATAAGAAAATTTGTTTAAATATATATTTTGCCGCGGAAATTTACTTCATTTAGTATTCAAGTTCATCGATAAAAAGCGATCATTTTTGGTAAACAATCCTGTACTCTTGAATTTGTTTTGCCTCTTTCTTATCTCATAAGGAGTAATTGATACGAATTCTCTCAAATATTTATCGTTTCTCGGAAAAGGTGTTGGATACCTGTCAGGGTTTAACTCTTCTTTTTTTTTTATCTCCGCGGTATAGTTCGCCGGGCAGGTATTAAATATATTATGTTTCAGATAGTGTAATATTATGTATCTATTGCCTTGTTAATATTCATTTTTGTATGTCTTTCTAATAGAAGGAAAATTTCAAATTATTATCGTAGGCTTCGTCCTTGTCAATTACTCGTATTGTGTGAACTATATCAATCAATAATCATTGCTACACATGTTAAACCGCTTACCTATGTTATCATTAAAAAATTACATTCCAAAACAAGGCCCTAGAACCAATCAAAGCAGAGTGTTACTAAATGCGATGCTTGTAAGAAGTATAGTTTATGAGTATATGTAGGGCACGTATTGGTTGACCTTGGATTCGAAGAGGTTATGATGGTAGTGCTCAGGGGAGCATCACTTCGGGAGTCTCTTCCACAAATTAGCAGATCTTGGGAAATGGAACTTCTTTTCTTATGAATGGAATATAAAAGTAATGAAGATGGTGTACACAGTATGGCGGGTATTCTGCAACGTCTAATGTATGTGGATCGTCAGACATATTCTTGAGATATAATGTTAATATTTTGTTTTTGTTTTAGTATATTACACTTTTAAACAAAACTTCGGCGCAGACTATTCTTCGTTTAATTTCCATATCTGCTACTATTCGAAATTTGTTATAATTGATCCATATACCGATTTATTTGAAGGGCTTGGAATTTACTAAACCCACATCCTGATTTTTATATAGTTGATTCAAAGTAGATTTTATATAGTTGATTCAAAGTAGATTTTTATATAGTTGATTCAAAGTAGATTTTTATATAGTTGATTCAAAGTAGATTTTGATATAGTTGATTCAAAGTAGATTTTATATAGTTGATTTAAGGTAGATTTTATATAGTTGAATCAAGGAGAGATTTTTATATAATTGATTCAAGGTAGATTTTTATATAATTGATTCAAGGTTATATAGTTGATTCAATTTAGATTTTTATATAGTTGATTCAATTTAGATTATTATATAGTTGATTCAAGGTAGATTTTCTATAGTTGATTCAAGGTAGATTTTTATATAATTGATGCAAGGTTATATAGTTGATTCAATTTAGATTTTTATATAGTTGATTCAAGGTAGATTTTTCTATAGTTGATTCAAGGTAGATTTTTATATAATTGATTCAATGTTATATAGTTGATTCAAAGCAGATTTTTATATAGTTGATTCAAGGTAGATTTTTCTATAGTTGATTCAAGGTAGATTTTTATATAATTGATTCATGGTTATATAGTTGATTCAATGTAGATTTTTATATAGTTGATTCAAGGTAGATTTTTATATAGTTGATTCAAGGTAGATTTTTATATAATTGATTCAATGTTATATAGTTGATTCAAAGCAGATTTTTATATAGTTGAGTCAAGGTAGATTTCAGCATATTTCGGTTTGGAAAAAACAACCGCTACCGCAAAGTACTCTCTGTTTAAATTTATTTAGTCCTACACTAAATTTGTTATAACTGATCAATACACCGATGTATTTGAAGTGCTTAATATTTATTCATTCCACATTCCGAAATATTATGATAAATTCAGAGTATGTGCTATTTAATACTTTCATTCCAATTCTAAATGTTTAGAAAATTAAATCTGTTATTAATAATCGGTTTCCTTTAATAACACATTAATTACCACGGTTCCGAAATAAGACTTTCAAAAGAATTATTTTGCTCTACACAAGACCGAAGAACCATTCAAGGTAGAGGGATGTTGTTTTAACTGGGGAAGTAGGAGGAAGTAAAAAGTGAACTATTATCGATCTGACTATTTAAGAACGTCTAAGTTCTTTTAGGATTATGTTTTAGTCTGTAGTAAACTGCAGTGTTCGGTCGAAGCTAATACAGCCTATTCTATGTTCACTTTCCTTATCCACAGTGCTTAATTTATTATAACTCATCCATATACCGTTGAGAAGTATTGGCTATTTACTAAATCAACATACTGAATTATATGATCGATTCAAAATAGAACATATTTACTGCTTTGTATTATCTTTTCTCCACACTCTGTAACCCCCTTGCGTTCCAGTGGCTGTACTGGCTTGCTTGGTGGGGGATGCCGATTTAAAAAAAAAAAAAACTTGTTAGAAGATTTACCATAGTAATAGAGGTTAGCGAAGATTCTTCACTGGGATAAAGGTGCCTGGGGTTAAAGAAAGAAAAGAAAGCAAGATGTTACTTAGTAGAAAGGACAATAGAAGAACAGCAGTCCGGAATCCAGAAAACAAAGATTGGTAAGCATTTAGATTTTAGAAGATTTTATCAAGGCGATAATGCCACTAAGGTGCAAGGGGTTAATGATAAAGAGAGAAAGTAAGAAGGCGTTACTGAGTAGAATGGACAATAGAAGAACAGCAGTCTGGAATCCAGAAAACTAAGATTGGTGGTGTATTTAGATTTTAGAAGATTTTATCAAGGCGATAATGCCACTAAGGTGCAAGGGTTTAATGAAAGAGGAAAGAAAGTAAGAAAACGTTACTGAGTAGAAAAGTATCCAGAAAACGGCGATTGGTTTAAGATCTTAGGTATCAGGGAAGCAAGAAACAGGGAGATAGTTCCACAGGTTAGAAGTTCAATAAAAGAAACTATTAGAAAAGGACTTATGGTTACATCTATTTCAACACCAAATTGATGAGACTAAGTTGTCAAACTAGAAATCTGCTTAAATGTAAGAGGTACCAAGTAGAAAAGCACATTATGAAAATATTTAAAAGAAACAAAAAACGACAGAGGTACACTACGTCAAGTCGCCTAGGAAATCTCGCAGTTAATGTTTAATTCTTCATTCTTTTATATGCCGTTTATATGTTTTGCGTGGGCTTTGATTATTTTACTTAAACCTTTAAGGAGCCAACGCTGAGGGCAACTACTTCCCGCGAATTGATTTATACCATGCCATACTTGAGAGGCTACTACTATTCTTTTCCGAACATACTCGCCTGCCAAGGCGGCTAGTCAAACCATATTTCCGAGGTCTACCCAATCCCCAAAGCACGCATATCTTTTATACAGATCCTAGGTGAGAGTGTATAAACTGGCGGGATGAATATCTTAAACAAGGTCACTACAAACATTGAAGTATTCCGAACGGTTCAATTTACCCAAGTCTTCGAACGGTCCAGTGATGCACAAGGACATCACTCCAACGTACTAGGAGTCGTTTCAAAGAGTCTATCCAAACCTTTTCCTAAAAATCTGATGGCTCAAACTACAACTGGAATGTTTGATGTCCTCGTGTGCCATATTTGTTTTACACTTCCATTTCAAGATCCTTATATTTTCATAGTTTCTTTTAAGATCTTCAAAGATAGATTACAATCTGCAGAGAATGCCATGCCAGTAAGAGAGAATATTCTGTTCTTGTGGGCTTTGATCACGATTTCCGTGCGATTAAATTTGGTTTCTCTACCTGTGTGTATTTTAAAGAGCCATAAAATTGTTACAGGTCCCATTTCTTTATGCGGGTATGGATGATGTCCATAGCGGTTTCTTGCAGTAAAAGTAGCATATTTTCCAGTGCAAATATTGGACCACTCTATCATACCAAGTTGTTGTTGTTGTTGTTGTTGTTGTTGTTGTTGTTGTTGTTGTTGTTGTTGTTGTTGTTGTTGTTGTTCTTCTTCTTCTTCTTCTTCTTCTTCTTCTTCTTCTTCTTCTTCTTCTTCTTCTTCTTCTTCTTCTTCTTATTATTATTATTATTATTATTATTATTATTATTATTATTATTAAGGTTAGGACAAATGGACAACAACACGAACACAAGAGTAGAAATAAAAACGATATATTACACAGAATGATAATACAAGATGTGGAAAATGTTAGTATGACTGTCAGTCTGGTTTGGAGTGAACTACTATCGGCTCGACTCGATTACGTCTCGTCCCTCTTTTGAGAGGCGCAGTATTCATAGTGTCAGGAAGAGTTCACTCTGTTGTTATAGGTAAGGTCCCATAACAATCATTATTATTATTATTATTATTATTATTATTATTATTATTATTATTATTATTATTTAATGTGATAGCATCCACGTGTCACGTGATCTTTCAGCCTGGTGATGATGGTCAGATCGCAGCTCGAAACCTGCAGCTTAGAGGCACCAAGCAGAACTACAACCTGCGCAATCTCTATCATAACAGGTATCTACTGCTTGATACATATTTTTTGGTGGTGGGTATTTTCACCCGTCAAATCTTGGAACCTCTGTAGTTTCCAGCAAAGGCAATGTCTACCATTTTTCAATCATTCAACGCTTGCGTTTACTATTCACTTGTTGTTCGTCTTTAACAACCGAGGCAAGAACTTACATTCTAATATTACGCATTCTTCTACAACTATCAAAACTCTTCCGAGTTCTTCTGCGGCTTTGGTAAATCTTAACTACATCACTACTAGAATGTAATATTTTATTGTTAATTTCAAATACAAACAAGGTATCATGGAAATTTCCACGGGTATTTTATAGTTATGGTATTCAAAAGGATTGGCTTATTTTCTTTTACGGCATATCAGCACCTCAATGCGTTATTTAATGTCTACAAGATATTTATGATAGGTTAGTATGAATAGAATATCAATTAATTGTTAGAAATCTATTTACCAGCTATACGTTTTGTTTTTTTTTAATATATAACATTACCAGCTATACGTTTTTGGAAAAAATAATATTACCAGCTATCCGTTTTTGAAAAAAAAAATATTACCAGCTATACGTTTTTGAAAAAAAAAACAATATTACCAGCTATACGTTTTTGAAAAAAATTAGTATTACCAGCTATACGTTTTTAAAAAAATTAGTATTACCAGCTATACGTTTTTAAAAAAAATAGTATTACCAGCTATACGTTTTTGAAAAAAATATTATTATCAGCTATACGTTTTTGAAAAAATAATATTGCCAGCTATATGTTTTTAATAAAAAATATTACCAGCTATACATTGTTTTTTTTTTAATATAACATTACCAGCTATACGTTTTTGGAAAAATAAGCAAAATATGTTTTAAAAAATAAAAGCAAAATATATAACACCAGCTAAAGTTTTTTGAAAAAGAAAACCAACAGTATTACCCGTGATACATATTTGAAAGAATATCATTACCAGAAATAGATTTAAAAAAAACATATTACCAACAATAAAAATTTTGTCGGCATTAAATGACCCATTGAGATTGATATGCCGTAAAACCAAAAGAAACAAACCAAATTGCAGCAGCAGAAGCAGCAGCTTTCCTCTCGTTACTGCTTCACTAGTGGAGATTGTTGCAATTCTGTTGCCATGTGGGAAGGAAAATATGCTCTATCCGAGAGTAAGAATTTGCTTTTTCCTACCTATTCAATTCAAGAAATAATTACCACGACATGAAACAGGTTCTGTCCAATAGGTAAGTATTTAAAGTACGTAGTTAAGAACTATAAGGTTTTCATATTAACTATGTTATATCAACACCGCAGGCTGAAAAGTAATGCTAGAGCTGTGGAATCTTACATTTCCAGACTTCTTATTAATAACTGCGTTGTTTCTTTCCAGGTACGCGGGTGGTCAGAAAAGTTCTTAGACTGACTATGAAGGAGTGATGCTAGAGCTGTGAGATCTTGCATGCATTAATTTCAACTCTTCTTATTAATAACTGCATTGTCTTTTTCATTCATTCATTTCAACTTTTCCTATTAATAACTACATTCTTTCTTTCCTGGCAAACATCGGAATGTTATAAAATAGACAACTAATAATTGTAGGGACTTCTCTTGAAAATAGACAGAAATTTGACATCGTGGAATTATCAAGTATTATCAAGTATTTGCAGAAAATGGGTTTGGCCTGCAAAGACATTCATGACATGGTTGCTTCATTTGGGGTTTGTGATCAACAAGTGTTATCAACAGCGAAAAAGCGAGCAGCTGAAGGCTGAAGTTAGGAAGGGAAGAGAGAACCTTGAAAGTGACCCACTGTCTGAAAGTCCTGCAACTGAAACTGCCACCACAGATGAAAACATTGATTGTTTTTCACCACATTATGGTGGATGACTGTTAATCGACTATAAATAAAATAGTCAATACTATTCAGCCGGTGTTGACAATATTCTGCACAATGAAACTCCATAGGTGCCCCGTCTTCTGACACCATCCCAAAAGCGCACCAGCGGATATAATCACGGCAAAATCGGACATTGTTTCTGAATGATACATCTAGTTTCATTGAAAGTTTCCTAACCCAGAATGAGTGTTGGGTTCATCACTTTAATCCAGAGGTAAAGAGTCAATCCATGCAGTGGACAAAACAGCTCGACTTTGGTTAAGGTTGTTTAACCTGCAGGAGGGATGATGGCTACAGTTGTTGCGAGGCGAAAGGTATTGCGTTTATTTACCACGCCATCAATGAAGAGTACTATGCCAACTTGCTGCGTCAATCATGGAATTATATCGAGACTAAACGCCCAGAACACTGACCAAAGGTTTCTTGTTTTATCAGGACAATGCTCTAACACACAAGTCGTTGGTTTTAACTACTTTGAACTGGTTGATCACGCTTCTTACTCCTTTGATTTGACTATCTTCGGTCTCCCAACATAAATTATATCCATTATTGCAGTGATATATAGACGTCATATCGGCAGTTGATCAATTTTTTAGTAACATGATGAACAGTCTTCATTGAACTGTCAGATATCAGTTGACGTGGAAAAAAACAACGCAGATATTAATAAGAGTTGAAATTAATGTATGCAAATTTTCGCAGGTGTAGCATCAATCCTTCATAGTCAACCTATACACATTTCATCCCACCTTCATCAATATTTTGTGAGTAATGCTTGTATTAATTCTTGGCCACAGAAAATCTCTTTTTTTCTTCATTTTCAATACTTCCTATACAGGCTAAGTGTTAAAAACTATTTAAAGCACTTAGTTGCAAATTATAAGGTTTCCCCATTAACTATAAACAATTCCATTTTGATTGCGAGGAAAGACTGTTTGGTTTTAGGGAATGAAAGGAAAGAGAAGAGAGAAGAAGAGCGAAGGCAATAGAAGAGAGTAGTGAATAAAACAGAGAAATGTAGCAATAGAAGTAAGAAATGAAGAGAAGAGGGGAAGAACAGAGAGGTGAATAGATGGCGGGAAGAAGAAAGAAGTGAAGAGAAGTGAAGTGAATACAAGAAAGGAAAGAAGAGAAAAGTAAATAGAAGTGAGAAAAGAGGAAAGTGAATAGAACAGAGAAAGGAAGAGAGAAGTGAATAAAGAAAAGAAGAGATAAGTGAAAAGGAGAAAGAAAAGAAGAGAGGAATTAATAGAAGAGAGAAAAGAAGTTGGAAGTGAATATAAGAGAGAAAAGAAGAGATAAGAGAGAAAAGAAGTTGGAAGTGAATATAAGAGAGAAAAGAAGAGATAAGAGAGAAATGAATAGAAGGGAGAAAAGAAGAGAGACGTAAATAGAAGAGAGAAAAGAAGAAGGAATTGAATAGAAGTACGAAAAGAAGAGAGACTTGAATAGAAAAGAGAAAAGAAGAGAGAAATGAATGGAAGAGAGAAATGAAGAGAAGAGAGAATTGAGAATAGAAAAGAGAATCGGTATAAGAGAGATAAGAAGAGAGAAGTGAACCGAAGACAAAAAAAAGAAGTAGAGAAGAATAAAGAAAAGTAAAGATAAGAGATAAGTGAAAAAAAGAGAGAAAGAAATAGAAGAAAATAGAGAGAAGTAAATAGGAGAAGAGAGAAGAGAGTGAATATAAGAGAGAAAGGAAGAAAGAAATGAAGAGAGAAGTGATTAAAAGAGAGAATTAAGAAAAGAATAGATAATTGAATAGAAGTGAGAAGATTAAAAAGAAGACAGTAATATATGAATAGAACATAGAATAAAGATTTGAATAGAATAAATCAAAGTAGAGAGAAGTGAATAGAAAAGAGAAAGGAAGAGAGAAGTGAATAGAGAAGAGAAAGGAAGAGAGAAGTGAATAGAGAAGAGAAAGGAAGAGAGAAGTGAATAGAAGGGGTAAAAGAAGAGAGAAGTAAAGGGAACAGCGAAAACAAGAGAGGTGGATGAAAAAGAGAATTGCAAAAGGAAGAGAGAAGTGAATAGAAGAATGGAAAGAAGAAGTAAATAGAAATGAAGAGAGAAGTGAATATAAGAGTGAGGTGAGAAAAATGATAAGAAAATACAGGAAAAGAAAGAAGAGAGAAATTGAATAAAAGAAGCGAGAAAAAAGAGAAGTGAATATGAGATAAAATTAGAGAGAAGTAAACAAAAGAGAGAAAAGAAGAGATAAGTGAATAGAAGAGAGAAAAGAAGAGAAACGTGAATAGAGAGAAAAACGCGAAAAATGAATCGAAGAAATGAAACAAGTGAGAATAGCAAAAAAGAGAAATCCTTAGAAGCCCGAGAAAAAAAGAAAGAAATAAATAGAAGAGAAAAAAGAAGGGAGAAGTGAATATAACAGAGAAAAGAAGGAAGTAGTGGATAAAAGAGAGAAGCGAGAAAAGAAGAGAGAAGTGATTAAATGTGAGAAAACAGGAGAGAAAGGAATAGAAGCAAGGAATTTAGAAGTGAATAGAAGAGAGAAAAGAAGAGAGAAGTAATTATAAGAGAGAATAGAAGAGAGAAGTGAAATGAAGAAAAGAAAAAGAGGTAAGTGAATAAAAGAAAAGAAAGACGAGAGAAGTGAATAGGAAAAGAGAGAAAAGAGAGAAGTTAATAAAAGTGTGAAAAGAAACGAGAAGGTAATAGAAGAGAGAAAAGAAATAGAAGTGGATAACAGATAGAAGTGTTAAAAGAAGGAATTGAATGAAAGAGAGAAAAGAAGAGAGAAGTAATTATAAGAGAGAAAAGAAGAGAGAAGTGAAAAGAAGTGAGAAAGGAAGTGAATAAAAGAGAGAAGATTGAAAAGAAGAGACAAAATGAAAGAGAGAAAAGAAGAGAGAAGTAATTATAAGAGAGAAAAGAAGAGAGAAGTAATTATAAGAGAGAAAAGAAGAGAGAAGTGAAAAGAAGTGAGAAAGGAAGTGAATAAAAGAGAGAAGATTGAAAAGAAGAGACAAAATGAAAGAGAGAAAAGAAGAGAGAAGTAATTATAAGAGAGAAAAGAAGAGAGAAGTAATTATAAGAGAGAAAAGAAGAGAGAAGTGAAAAGAAGTGAGAAAGGAAGTGAATAAAAGAGAGAAGATTGAAAAGAAGAGACAACAAAGAATGGTGAAGGGAACAGAATTTAACGCACTGGCGCATTTAATGTCTTCTTGAGTGAAATGGGAAAAAAAAACTTTTCAGTTTTGAATATTTGAATTGTACACCCTTTGTTCTTTAAATCTTGACAGACCTTCATATCTAGGATTGCTATATTAATATAATTTGGAAAAGTTGTTAAGATTAAATATTTAATTAATCCATGATGAACTTCCATATTTTATATGTAACGAAGCAATTAGGAAATTTGCAGTCGTAAAACTAACAAGGAGCTTATTCAATGATTAACTTAACTAAGTGCTGTGTAGTGTTCCTGACTCACGGGAAGTATAGCTGGCAACTCGTATTCGATGATACCCGTTCACTAGGAAGACTAGTCAATCCCTATTGCAGACGCTTGCTCAGGCACATTTGTGTTTGCTCAACACCCACAGAGCCCACCTGTGGTTTATACTGCAACTATGCTGAGCAGACCTTAGTTACAGTTTCTGCGAAAGAGCGTGTTATCTAGCGTGATCAACGGTTTGAAAAAAAACCCTCGGTCACGATGACTTGTGACTTCGTGCTAGTACAGCATAGTTCCGTCTACCCAGTTTCGCTCACAAGGTTTTTTCGGCACGATGGGATCGACCTCTCCATTCCGATAACATCAGGAAGTTTCCTTCCTGACAATTCGACCATGGTGAGATTCGAACCCGGATTTCATGGTCAGAATGCGAACGTTTTAACCATTCGTGCCCACAGACTCATGGGAAGTGGTATTCACTCAAATGCCTCATGGATAATAGACGTAGTTATTTATAGTATTTGTGATTTCATATTTAAATGCGTCACCTCACTAAGTTTCATTAAAATATTGAAATAGCAGAACCGTGAATGCTTGACGGTCGTTCCTACATATCAAGATACTTTAGCAAGCTATATTTTCTTTCATATATTCCTATTTATTCCACATTACAAAGCTTTAATTAATGTCAAAGACAAGCGCCACAATATAAATATCACATTAAAAATTCATTAACAAATACATACAAAAAACAAACCAAAAAAAAAAAAGAAGTTATGACGACGTACAAGCTGTAGTATGAACATTAAATAAAATGTATTAAATTCTAATAAAACAGGCTTACAGTAACCACATTTTCGTCGTTTGATTCTTTTGAATCGGTATCACCCCATGCTTCTAAAATACAAGAGGTTAGGTGGGTGCGAGAGAAATAGAAACAGAAGCAGTTTTAATGAGCGGGAAGAGAAAAGGTTAATCAAGAGGACACTCGATAGCGATTGACATTGCATTTAAATTTAAGCAGATTAAAGCTGTCTGGAAAACATACAGCCGGAAGGGAGTTCCACTAGCGAGAGGTGCGAGAAAAGAAACTGTTAGTATAGAATTTACGGCTACATCAAACCAGCTCAACTATCAATTAATGAGATCTTGACGCTGACGCTAGTACTGCGCTTAAATTCATCTAGGTACCATAGCGAAGTGCTCATCCGAACAATTGCCATGAAAGTATTTATGGAAAAGTCACAGAGAGGCAACATTACGGTGGTGGGCAAGTGACTGAAGCCGAGCCTCCAGATCAGTACCGATAATATTGCTGATTCTTCTTTGGATCTTATCAATGAGTTCAAGGTAGAGGCACCGGACTATATGTGGCAAGAATATTCTGAGCATTGAAGAATGGCAGACATACAGGGGTTGGACAAAATAATTGGAACAGGTGCAAATTCCACTCCTATATTTCAAAGACATATTATATTAAGAACTTTAACTAAAACTTCGTAATTGCAGGTTATATCTATTGTAAATACGTTTATTTATCTAATTTATAGTTTGCGCCGCTATATGATGGAAATGTCTCGTTCCAATAGTTGCACTGCGTGGTAGAATCAACAGCAAAGATTACCTTAACATTTTGGGTGATCATGTTCATCCAATGGTCCAGACTTTATCCCCTGATGGTGACTGCATCTTCCAAGACGATAATGCTCCAATACATACCGCTTGAGTTGTTAAGAATTGGTATGAAGAGCTTGAAAGTGAGCTAGAACTTATGGAATGGCCCCCCCAATCTCTAGATATCAATATTATTAAACATTTGTGGTGCATTTTGGAGCGACAAGTTAGGTGCCACTATCCTTCACCGTCGTGTCTTAAAGAGCTAGAGCAGGTGTTAATGGAAGAAAAAATTCCTAGACGTATTAAACCTGTATGTGTGGCTAAAGGAGGACCAACTCCATATTAAATAAATTTTCTTTGAATTTAACAAGTGTTTCAATTATTGTGTCCAATGCCTGAATTAAAAAATATGTTCGATTCTGATTTAACCCTTGTCTGAGTATTTATTTAAATCTTGTTAGCATAGACATTTGCTTAATTCTACTGTCATGGGCAAGGCAAGTGACGACTGAAAGGTAGTTTGTAGCGGCGAAAGTAATTTAAGTAAATTCAAATATTACTCAGAAAACAGGTTTTGTTTTTGTTCCTGAGTAATATTTCTATTGTCGGTGCGTCTTATTTATTATATAGTAATCAATGTTCCACAAATATTCGTGTTAAATATCTAGCAATATTTAAGCATCTTACAAGCTGCCAGTGAATGCTTCATTCGGCTTACTTTAGCGCTAAATAATCATATCCTAATTAATTTGCGTACTTGCGACAAGTTTCAAGACTGCGAATATATTGGCTAGCGAATTGTTTTCACTTTCTGTTTTCTCACGGGTGATTAGCAGTTCAAATAAAATGCAGAAGACGACCCTGCTACTGCAGCTGCTTCTGCCTCTCTTTCGAACACAGTAATAGTAACTGTGTCGTCCATACCAGATTATTCGAGTCTCTTCTTTTCATGGTATAAATAGTAGCAAAAACGAGCTGGTATAAAAGTCCTTTTTTAGCTTATTGTAGTATGTTTGAAAAATGTCCTGTTGCATTTTTTACATAATTAATTTAAGGGCGTTTTTTAAAAACTTCATTTGTAAACCCCATTAATCCTTACATTATCATATTTTTCAGACTTTGCATATATATATTTTTTTTTATATCAGGAAGGGCAATTTTTTATAGATTTTAACCTTTTAAAATGAGTTTACATCAAAAACTATATAAGTCATTTTATGTTCTGTGAATTACAAAAAAACGTTCTTCACAAACGGATGCGATAAAATTATTCGTTCGTTTTATGGAAATTAAGCTTGTAGTGTATAACTAGGCCAAAAATATTTTGGTCGGAAAATTTTTGTCTCGAAGATTCCCTTCGTATGTGTCGACAATGAGTTTCATAAATCCGTACTTTACGAAATTCTATGCAAGCAGTATACCACCATGAAATGGGAAAAGTGTCTAAACATTGTCAGTGTATTTCTCATCACGAGAGCGATTAACAGTTTAATCAAAATGTCGTCTTCTGCTCGTCATTTATGTGTGAAGTGATTACCAAATATTTCCTGGTGAGAAAACTCACTGACAATGAAGAATAGGTTCTTCATAATCATATCCAGCGAAAAGGAAAATTATTAGAACCGGATGAAAAAGGACTACACTAAAGCTACACTAAAACTTTATACTCTGTGTTTGGTGGGATAGGAAAGTGTCGTCTATCAGGAACCGCTACACCAAAATTATGTGTCCGAACGGTTCGACAAGGTCAAATTGAGAACTAATCTAAAAAATGGTCTACATTCTGTTGTTAAATGGGACAAGGAATGCCTTTTTAATTTTAACCACTCTAAAACCACTGTCAATTAATCGTCAGAACACTTTTTAACTTCCATCAACAATGGCTCCTGCAAACCTTCAGGAGAGGGATTTATTACGCCTTCCCCGTCTAACGTTTTCTGCTGACATGAAGTGAAAATATTTTATTGAATAAATGGCTAGGTCAGCTGCTAGAAGTATTTGCTCAATATGTCGTTCTCGACAATTTATCTCGCCTGAATCTAAAAGTGAACATTGAAGTTGTTGTGGATTCCGGGATGAAATCCGATATCAATGAATAACAAACGCCAGGAATAGATAAGGGAAATAAATGTATCAGCGTAATAATACAAACTGGTAATACGGGTTAGTAGATCCAGGAATGAGGGTTAGTAGCAATAATATATATACAGGCTTGGTATTGAAGTATCGCAGATTGACTCCTTACGGAGTCTAGGTGCTCGTGACGGTGACTCTTGTGCTATACTACTCTGATACTACTCGATTACAGACTGTCCGGGTATTCACTGGTAGTAGTACATGTATACCTCGGTTGAGTCCATTTGTGTGAAAAGGGGAGACCCCTTAACTGAAGTCAACACTTAGAGGCGGCAGTGTTTCATGTTAGACGCAATCATCAAGCCACGAGTGCTGACGATTGAGTCTAGCATGAAACAGCCTGTCGCCTCTAAGTGTTGACTTCAATGTTCACTTTTATATTTACACATGCTCTATCTCTGATATTGATCACTTTATCCCATAAACATAGTACACCTTAAGACTATATTTCTTCATATATATATATATATATATATATATATATATATATATATGTTTGGGTTTGTATGTGTGTATGTGCATGTGTGTGTGTGTGTGTGTGTGTGTGTGTGTGTGTGTGTGTGTGTGTGTGTGTGTGTGTGTGTGTGTGCCATTCGTCCGTGCTTTGAATATTGCTATCATATCTAGTCCGGTGTTCCTGCTGTATATTTAGAGATAAAATATATCCAAAGAAGAATCAGCCATATTGTTGATACTGGCATGGCGTGTTGGCTTCAGTCTGTTTCCCATCGGTGTAAGAAAACTTTGCTGTGCCTGTTTTATAAATATTATCAAGGTAATTATTCCGATTAACATTTCTCTATGGTACCCAGACTTTATGAATTTTAGCGCAGTACTAGATTGGCGGCAAGGTCTCATTTTACAGTTGAGATTTAACACTAAGTTCTATGCCAACAGATTCTTTGTTCGCACTTCTCGCTTGGGGACATCTCTTCCAGATTCTTGGATCCTAGTAAACGTTTATCTTCAAAAATGGAAATACAATATCAAATGTTATTTTCTGCGGTTTTGTTATCCCTGTGACATTGCTGTTGTTGCTCCTTGATAATGCTTGCTTTTTTCTATTCGATTTATCCTTGTGGTTAATATATATATATATATATATATATATATATATATGCAGGTATGCAGAAAAATAGGAAAGAACACGTTAGGTAAATAATCCGGTGTTCCTTAGTATTTTGCATTTATTTTCAAAAAGACAGTGCACCATACAGAAGTAAAGCTTACATTATAATATTTTTTGTTTTTAAAAATATGATTCCTTCGCTACATAAGAGTTCTCATGTTTCAAAAGCGAGAGCCGTGACCCCTAACATAATTTTTGAAGTTATTTTAAGTTAAGTTGCCTGGACCCGCTTCCTTGTCAAGCGAGAATTTGGGAATAAGCTATCTTTTGGTTAGCGCGTGTTTATAAGTGCGGTCTCTTGGAACATTAGTTGCTATGGAAACGGCTAGTGTCGGCAATTTTTTTAGGTGGTTCAAAGAGCTAAGAATTATTTTTTATCTACAGACCAGTCCCCTTCAAAAAATGTGTGTCAAGTTAACTTTAGGGTGTTTTTATTAAAGAAAATAATAAAAACACCCTAAAGTTAAGTTACAGCTGCACTGAAAACATAGAAAGAATCATAAAAAAGCATAATAATAAAATCCTAGAAAAACACGCATGCCAAAACAGTGCCAATAAAACTCCTAAACTGCAATTGGACAAAAATAATGAAAAATCATGTGATTGTAGAAACCCTAATGACTGCCCGTTAGAAAACAGATGCCTCACTAAATCCGTGGTATACCAATGTACCATCTCATCCATGGAGAGTCCTAACACTGACAGGATATACATTGGGTCAACAAAGAATAAATTTAAAATTAGATGGAGACAACACAAAAGCTCCTTCAACAACATCCAAAATAGAAATCAGACATCTCTATCCCAATACTACTGGCATTTAAAGGAAACGAACAAAACACCGAAAGTAAAATGGAAAATAATAAATAGAACTAGAACATGTAAAACCTGGGACGCCCCATGCCCTTTATGCCTACATGAAAAACTGCACATCATTAGGTTACTAAATAGTGAAAAGTTATTAAACCACAGACATGAGTTAATGGTTTTCTGGCGACATCAACAGATTTTCGCATTAAATAATTAATAAATAGATATAAACAAATAAAGTCCATAGTATAAAAGCCTTAAAAGCTCAGCCCAATAATTATTGAGAAAAACCCTTTGTTAAAGTATAAAAAAAGCCATGTGAATAAACAAATAAACAAACAGATTGAATAGATAATAATGAAACACAACCTTCTCGACACTTAACGACCCACGGCAAAGCCATAAAATATTGCCGTTTGTCCAGCCTAACCTAACTCTTGAAATAGACCCCCCATTGTAACTTGACATACATTTTTCGAAGGGGACTGGTCTGTAGATAAAAATTAATTCTTAGCTCTTTGAACCACCTAACCAAAATGGCCGACACTAGCCGTTTCCATAGCAACTAATGTTCCAATGAGACCGCACTTATAAATACGCGCTAACCAAAAGATAGCTTATTCCCAAATTCTCCCTTGACAAGGAAGCGGGTCCAGGCACCTTAACTCAACATATCTTCAAAAATTATGTTAGGGGTCTCGGCTCTCGATTTGAAACATGGGAACTCTTATGTAGCGAAGGAATCATATTTTAAAAACAAAAAATATTATAATATATATATATATATATATATATATATATATATATATATATATATATATATATATATGTTGATAGATAGATAGATAGATAGATAGAGAGAGAGAGAGAGAGAGAGAGAGAGAGAGAGAGAGAGAGAGAGAAAGAAAGAAATGTAATACAAAGTAACCCTAATTTTTTTGGTAAGTGCTTCTATCACAATTCTGGATTGTGGAACTCTTTTCCAGCTTCTTGTTTCTCCATCATATTTGCTGGTCAAAATATAAATACAATGTCAAGCGTTGTCTTCAGTTTTCTTATTTCATTATATGTTATAGTTCTCTCTCTTTAATATTGTTTTCTCATGGTAACACTCAGTAATCTCTGCGTCTTAGTGGCTTTATTGCCTTGCTTGCATTAAAATGATTTTTTTTTAATTGTTGGAAGTATTGCGCAAAATATCAGAGCAAAAAGCAAAATGACTTTTGTTTAATCGTGAAAGCATGTTGCTTTTAAACGATCATAGAATGCGGCATATTACCCGGATTCACTGAAGCAAAGATGATGGTCACATATATATATATATATATATATATATATATATATATATATATATATATATATATATAATTATTTATTTAAATATTATAACATAAATATGTTATAAAATCACTACAAATATAGCAATTTTGTTTCAACACTCCCAGTGTCTTTTCAAGTGATAAGATCAGTTGATTTTATGACGTCGACTAAATATATTTTGAATGCAATTTTATGCCTTCAACTGCATATAAGATTTATTCTTGCTCATTTTGCTATAAAATGTATTGTTGGCCATTTTAGTACAAATAAGTATTGCTGGTCTTTTTTCACATGAAAATATATTGCTGGCATTTTTATACGTTCATATTTTTGTTTGTTTGGTGGTTTACTATTTGCCCATAGCTGGGAATCTAATATCTGCTAGCATCCCGAGTGAGTTAGGACCTGGCAACAATTAATGCAAGATGCCACGCTCCTCAGAAACCCTAATCTCGCGATCAGAAGCCTTGGTGCAGGATTCACTTTATCGTCATAAGCAGATCTATATTTCAGCTCTGAGTTAGAGGTATGAACATTCGTTAGAACATTTGCCAAAATAGTAACAGTAAAGTAGTAGCAGATGAGCAAAGTTGCAGTGTAGTCAAAGGTTCATCACACGCAAGGTCGGGTAATCGCTCTTGAGTTACGTCAAGGCCGGATCCCGAAAACTGGAGAGCATCAGCCCGGATCCGGCAGCAATACTCCATTGTTGATTTGTTCTGGCTCTTGTAAAGACAGAGAGAGAGAGAGAGAGAGAAAGAAAGAAAGAAAGAAAGAAAGAAAGAAAGAAAGAAAGAAAGAAAGAAAGAAAGAGAGCATGGCAATAGTTTTGCGAAAATTCACCACTCCCTAAAGTTGTTGTTTTCATTCGAAAAAAAGGGTGTAGGAATAGCAATGTAAAAAACACCCAAATGCTTAATCTGGATCGATTTTAAATAATGTTAAAACGAGAAGAATGTGAATTTCTTTTGTAAATCAACCCCTAAATTAATCGTTTCTTTATCCAAACACAAGCGCCGAGCGCAGAGAACATGTTCAAACACAGGTGATTTCCTTGAACTCGCATTAAATTAAGTTTCTTATTGTCTATTTATTTGTTAAACTTGTGGTTTTGCTAAAATTCAGCGGGAATTTATTTTCCCTGTTAACATGTAGGGTGTGTTTTTCTCTGACATAATGCCAAACGAGGAAAAGTACAGGGTAAGAAAAATGTGTTGCGCCAATTTCCCAAGAAAATAGCGATACCCATTAAAATCAACATTTGTAATATTTTTCTGGCAACAACTATTCACTGAAGAAAATTTAAAGTAACCAAATATATCAACCAAATCGGATATAAATATTTACCGTAAACATTAATCTAGAGGGTGGCTGGCATCATCCTTGAAATTGAAACGCCGTAACATTACATATATATGTATATTTATATACACGCGCACAAACACACACACATATATATATTCAAATGTATAAATAAAAATGGGCATACGGGTAAATGATTATATATATATATATATATATATATATATATATATATATATATATATATATATATATATATATATATAAGACTTTTGTATGTTTATACGTTCTTTATATAGATACAAATATTCAAGTAAATGCTCTGTTTTATAATAAACAGTATTTATAACATTTGCCGGTCTGAATGTCCTAGAAAGATTCATAGAAAGTATGAGTCCTCCGGCAGGAATCGAACATATATCCTATAAGGAACCGTCAATTAGCCTGACGTGCCTTAACCGATTAGGCCACAGAGGAGCGTTCGGTTAACAATGTCGATTTTTTCCGTTTTTACTGTTGCTATATATACATAATATATATATATATATATATATATATATATATATATATGAATATATGTATAGGTACATATATATATATATATATATATATATATATATATATATATATATATATATATATATATATATATATATATATATATTTTAAATAAAAACAGACGACTTTAAGGTTCCATGTATTAAATTATTTCACCACAGCCCTTTTACAGGACTGCGGATCATCTGACTTTACTTCCAAAGGTTGAAACGAAAAATGAAAAGAAATTTACAGATTTTTGACGGGCAGTACTAAGCATATGTAAATTAATGAAGTGATCGGGGAGAGAGAAATTATTGAGATAGATATAATTTAAAAATTTCTATTCTTTCATATTTAATATTATTTGAGTATGTCCAGGCATTGACACATTTAATCGGTTAACTTAACGGAAGTTATATATTGATATAGAAGGGGGAGAGGAGAAAAAAACTTAAACAGAAAAAGAGAGAAGGAAGTCATGAGAGAAAGTGTCAAAAACATTCTTTGGAATAAAAGGCCCGAAATAGACGCTGTTGTTTTGCTTTACTTTGATAGTGTTATTTGGTGGTTCATAAATATTATAATGTTTAATATAAATTTGAATGTTTAAACAGTCTATAAGGATTTTAATTTGATGGTTGATAGTGATTTAATTTCTTTTTTTTAAACTTTATTAAAAACAGTTTTGGGATTTAATATGAAAAATATTCATAGAATTTACATTAAAATACTAAAATTTTATTTTAAAACATAAGTTTACTTCTAGTTGTAATTGATTATTAAGGTGATATCTCTATCAGGTTGAATGTTATTCATGGATTTAATTCGCGACTATTTTTAGATTGGTAATTTCTTTTACTTAAAGTTTAGTTTTTAAGTTAATATGGAGTGATATTTAAAGGTAATATTAGAGATCTTGCTCTTTCATATATTGTAAACACATCCATGCAAGTTTCACATATACATACGTTACTTTACATGTGCAGTCACTCATACAGGTAAACATGTACCGATATACACGGGTAATTTCATGTACTAATACATACATATATCTTTTTAAATGTTTACGCATACTTACACACACACACAAACACACACACACACACACACACACACATGTATATGTGTGTGTGTGTGTGTGTGTGTGTCTGTGTGTGTGTACTTAGTATTGAAATAATATTAGGTGATGACTTTAGTATTCAATTATCAAAAAATCAAAATATTGATGATCAATAATGATTATTAAAGGGTAATACATTTGAATTCAAAATTAAATTATCAATTTAAAAATTTTTCCTCCATATTGTAAAGAATTTTAAACTCACAATTCCAATTGGAGAATATTAAGGGAGAAAATGAGGTAAAACATTAATAACAGACCCGCAAGTCCTTTTTTTATAATATCCTATATATCCATATATATATACACACACATATACACACATCCGTACATATGCACACACATATATATACACATATATATCCATATATATATACACACCAATACACACATACACACACACACATATATATGTATATACACATACATACACACATACGCATTTAGATATACACACGTACATATACACATACATCTGCATATATATATACACATATAGCTGTATATGCATAAACCTAAACACACACACATATGTATATATACACACATCCACACATATACATGTACACACATACATATATACACCCATATATACATACAACTACATAAATTTACAAATAAAAAAAACAAAGACCACCTATATACATACAAGTATATATACATACATATCCATATCCATACCCGCCCTCCAAATATGTGTTCACAATACACAATTACAACAATGCATGCCTATCTTTCTATATAAAAGCATATACATATACATATCAACAGACATATCAATGTTCAAGTTCAAATGAAGTTTATATGTATAATACATATGTACTTACATATATATATATATATGTATAATAACTTTCTCTTTCTCAAACACTCTCCCTATATATATATGCATATATATATATATACATATATATATATATATATATACATATATATATACATATATATATTAATTTTTCGTTTTTCGATTTTTAAGTAACGTAGTAAAAAATTTGAGATGAGTTCTGTATGTATATTTAGTATTTTGTTTCGGTCACAAAACAATAGAACACGACCTCAATAAGGAAGCTAGAACAATCGTCCTAAATTTAAACCTAGACGACCGAATAAGTTTCGCCCGCTAAAGCGCAAGCCTTTATCACGCTAAAATCCCAAAGTAAATTTCAAAACCAAACCAACCTGCAACCGCATGGGAACTAGGTAAAATAAGTAAAACTGTTGTGGTAGGATCCACCTAATCTGCATAGGTGACTACCGACTATATAAATAATGGTTGGTACCGGAAGACGGGGAGCGAATACAGAGATCCAGCTAGAGACTCTGCCCGGCTGCGACTTAGTCAACACATTCTCCAGGAACGGTCTTCCCAGAAATATACAGAAATACTATATGTAAATATTGTGTACATTTTCTTGTTATAATACATTCTTGTTCTAAGTACATTTTGTGTTGCATTATTATTCCATGCATTAGTCAAGATTCCACAATGAGTCAAGACTCAACAAAAACCATAGTAGAAAGAATTAATTCACAGCTAAGGAAGAAGTTAGGAGTAAACCAGTGGAAAAACACAAAAGCAACTGCACACTAGTTCCACAGCGTAAATATCAAACATAATTGCCAATTTACACAATTAGACATTACAGATCCCATGCTAGATGGCGCCATTACATTAGCCCAAGAACACATAAGAATAAACACAAACGAAATCATTAAGCACTCACGTAAATCACTACTATTCCACAATGAATACGTATGGGTAAAGAAAGAAGGGATATTTGACACTACAATGGGAAGCTTTGACAGTTCAAAAACTTGCGAACACATGAAATGAGCATAATAATAGAAAGATATGAAACAGGATTCTACACGGAAAACGGTCTCATAATCTAAAGAAAATAAGAAACAAAACGTAGACAAAGCTAGAAAAGCAACAAAAACTTTTTCCAAAATAACGGATTCGACATACAAAGTAACCTAAACGAAGTAGATTTTCTGGATATTAGCTTCAGCCTAAGAAAAGGTACATATAAACAATACAGGAAACCCAATGCTAAACCACTTTACAAGCACCAATCTTCAAATCACCCGCCATATATAGTCAAGCAGATATCAAAGTCACTTAACCTCAGTCTTTCCGACAATTCTTCTAATAAAACCATATTTAACGAAACTAAGAAGGACTAAGAAACAGCCCTAAACTATAGTGGATTCCCACAGAGAAATGAAAAAATAAGGGAAACATCATACGCTTCAATCCACCATACAAAAATGCAAAAACAAATGTAGGAAAAATATTCATCAAACTTTCACAAACACTTCCCCGACTCCAGCACTCTCCACAAAATATTAAATAAAGACACAGTAAATATCAGCTACAGCTGCACCAAGAACATGGCAATAATAATTTAAAAAAAAACAGAACAGGAAAACTATCAACAAATCACCCCAACAAATTAAACCAACGTGTAACTACAGAAGATTGCATTGTACACCGAGTCATGCTAGCGGAGAGGAAAAATAATTATATATATATATATATATATATATATATATATATATATATATATATATATATATATATATACGATAAACTGTAAAAGCTTTTGTGACACGACACAAAATATTTTCCAGTTTTTCATATTTTTATAAATATTGTTCGAACACAAGAAACATTAAATAAAAACCGTAACCGTAGTACCTTATCTGTCGTTTTTAATGAAACATATATATATATATATATATATATATATATATATATATATATATATATATATTTACTGTTTATGCATTGTTCTAGATTCTAAGGTTCAAAGTTCACATGTTCTTTTGTTTTGTTTTCCAATATAAGGGAAGTTTTTTTTTTTTGTTTTGTTTTTCATGCGTATATAATTTTCTTTATTCATTTGGCTGAAAATAGATCAATTTATAAGCACATAAAGGAATACCCATGCCTACACTGACAGTTTAGACGGATATTAGTTGAAAATATATCTGCATAACACAAATACTCACGAGCAAAAACTAAAAATCCTTGAAGCCCTTTATATAAGAGGGTTAAATTCCCCAAATAAATAATGGGTATAGCAAGAAAGAATTAAATACTTATGAAAAACAATATACCTAACATATGTCTAAATTCGTTAACCAAACCATTTCGAATATATATTTATACAT
>OZ038478.1:26249490-26334490 GCA_964036315.1 Acanthosepion esculentum
CTATAGTACTCCGTTGAACAATACTGGTGTCAGATGCGTTCGAATATCACTCTCACTAAATAGTATTTGCTCGATAATACTAGTAATCCGTGTAGTGATCCGAATAGAGAAATAGTATAGGGAATAGAGTAGAGAATACCGGCCCGTAGAGTAATAGAGGATAGACTACAATTACAGATGCGTATAGTATAGAGGATAGAATAGAACTGCGATCAGACACACGTTACATTCTATATATTCTTTTCATCTTTTCATCACGTTGTCTACTTAATTCGATAATCGGATCGTCTGTGGTTGATCACTGTTTTGCTCATATGTGTGTGTATACACACGTTGTATGTATGTACACGTTATATGTATGCGTGTATATATATATATATACATATATATGGTTGTGTGTATTTATATGTGAGCATATTCTTTCTCTATATGCATTTGTGTTTGTGTGTGCGTGTATATATATGTTTGTCTGTGTATGTATATGTGTCATATATATGTATATATATATATTTGCGTGTGTGATTGTATATATGTATGTATATATATATATGTATATGTATATACTCGTTTGTATGTGCGCATTAGGTGTTGACAGTGTGTTCGTCCTAATTCTGTATGTATATATATTTCTCTCTCTCTCTTTCTCTCTCTCCCTATATATATCTATATATATATATATATAAATATATATATATATATATATATATATATATATATATGTAGAAATATAGTCTTAAGATGCGCTATATTTATGGGATAAAGTGTTCAATATCAGAGATAGAGTGTGTGTAAATATAAAAGTGAACATAAAAGTCAACACTTAGAGGCGACAGTCTGTTTCATACTAGATGCAATGCAAGACTAGTTGCCCGAT
Source organism: Acanthosepion esculentum (assembly GCA_964036315.1). Taxonomy (NCBI): domain Eukaryota; kingdom Metazoa; phylum Mollusca; class Cephalopoda; order Sepiida; family Sepiidae; genus Acanthosepion; species Acanthosepion esculentum. Next base: position 26,250,365 of record OZ038478.1, read on the forward strand.
GATTGCATCTAGCATGAAACAGACTGTCGCCTCTAAGTGTTGACTTCTATGTTCACTTTTATATATATATATATATATATATATATATATATATATATATATATATATATATATATATAAATATATAAATGAAATGGATATCACCGCTATGAACTGACATAATTAAAATAATGATATTCCACAACTCTTCAAGCAAAAGCTTCAGAAGACTACCCATCAATACAGGAAAGGGTGAATACAGTTAATCGAAAGCTATGTTCCGGAAAAATTGTTCAGTGAATGCCAATATAAGGAAACGGCTTATATTCCCTTTACTATTAACAGATAGGTAAATATTCTGTAACATAAAACAATGTGATTTTATAGAATTTTATTTCAGTCAATATTATCCTTCTTTATTTGTAATGATATATAATAATAATAGCTGGCAATTCGTATAGCCAACCCCTATTACAAACACGCGCTCCGGCACCTTTTTGTTAGTTCAACACCCACACAGCAAACTTGTGATTTATGCTGCAACTATGCTGAGCAGGCCTTAGTTACAGTTTCTGGGTCAGAGGAACTTGTGGCTTTGTGCTAGCATAGCTATCGACGTCCCTCAAGAGTTCCGTCTACCCAAATCCACTCACAAAGCTTGGGTCAACCCGTGGTATGGTTTCCAGACACTTTCCAAGTGTGCCACAAGCTGGGATCGACCTCGATCCATTCTCATAACAATAGGATGTCTCCTTCCCGGTAAACTGACCATGGTGAGATTCGAACCTGGTTTACATGGTCAGAAAGCGAACGTCCTAACCACTCGGCCATAATTTGTCATTTGACTATGGAATCATTTGTAATGATATATTCCATAATCAAATAACAAGAGTAAAGCCAAAAAAAACTAGACTTTTTTACAATGATGTTCACCATGGGAAAGCCCCAAGAGCCACTCTAGGTAGAGTGTTACAGAATAAGAGGCGGTGTTTATGCTGCGGATATGTTGGGAAGAATACCCAAGACTTGAACAGATTATGGTTGTAGTGATCGGGGAAGCTTTCTCTTTGGCGTAGGTTACACGAAGCAGCTTTACATTTTTCGATTTTCCAAAATAACAAAATATCTCTTCACTTAGCAAGTGAGATCTGACCACTAATATTTTTCTTTCTATTTATTTTATTTTATTCTAGCATCCATTTACTAATTTAAATTGTAAACATTCAGAAAACAGAAATGTTTTTTGTGTGTTATATATGACAATATAGCTAACCGCTTTAGTAAGATTATTCGGCTACTCATATCAAACACATGACCAATGTAACAGGATAATTAAATATAGCTGTCTGTACTGTCTGTATATTTTTTTTAATGTAATGCTAAACCTGCACATCTATAAAAGTCTCACTGATACGGAAAAGCGAACTGGTCACATCCTACGCATACAAAATAATCGCTATTTTTTTTTTGTCGCATTGAGGTGGATTCCAACTGGTGAACTAAAAGTAGACCAAGAAAAAAAATAATATGCTTAACTATCAAAAAGTAACACAGCCAGTTGGAATAACCTTGGATATTATGCGAAACTCTGATATTTATCATTCAAAACGGAGTCGAAATATTGCCTATTTTACCTTGTCAATTGGAAGAATGTAGATAATAAGCTGGCATTTAAATAGAACCACTAATCCAGTAATAATAGGAGCACTGGGAATGACTAAAAAGAATACAGATACATACATTAAGAAAAACCAGGAGAGTCTTCATTCACATTTGTATGTTATTGATCTCTCAATATAAAACCCAAGTGCAAACAAAGATGAGACGAGTAGCGTATAGGTTTGTTTTATGAACATACGTGACGATTAGTGTAGCGTTGAATTTTCAGACTAGACACCTGGTTCGTTCTCAAGGTGTAGCTTCTTCCAGCGAAACGTTTGTGGCTTAACATTGACCCTTTGGCTAGATCGCTTCTCACAAATAAAAACTGTGTTAATTTCGTAGCAGTAAGCAAATTTTATTCTGGTTGCAAACTATTGCTATAGACGAGCGAGGCAGACAGGAAGCGTAGGTGAGGAAAGGTCATAAAGTCTAACTATCGTCTTCTTTTTCGCGTCGCTGCGTGCCGATCTTCTTGTCCCTCTCTGTGGGTCTTCTTCTCTCTCTCTCTGTTGTTCGCGAGTGATGATCATTGTCATATAAAGAACGTTATTCTTTGTCTTGTCATATTTGTCTAAAAATATAATTCGTTTTCTTTTAGTGACCTTTTTTGTCCGTGCCGCTTGCCATGTATTTTGTGAGGTCTACTTTAAATGTCTGAAATCATTTTTGGTGACCGCTCAGGTATATTACTTTTTTTTATTTCAGAAGATATCTGCTGACACTGATACCACTATATTATGTGATTATATAGGATAAGTATCGCTTGGTTCTAGATTTGAAGGTGTTAAAAATATGGTCGTCGGGGCAGAATCCTTGCAGGTTTTTGTTCCCCAAAGCTGCGGACATTGAGATTAAACTTCTAACCAATGAAATCCGAATGGAATAAGAATTGTTCTTCTGTGTATACATGGCATGTCGGGTCTTAAATGTAAACGTCTGAACTATGGAACTAAAGAATGTAGCTTCTCAGAACATTTTCTATGGAATTACGATAGAGGGGTGAGAACCTTGCGACGGTGCATCCGTAGGGAAGAGGCTATACAGTCGAAAATAATTCAGCATCTACAAAGCCGCGTAAAGGTTTATGAAATTTGTCGATACTGAGAAGAGAAGATTGGGTAAGTTAAATATCGCAGCAATAGTCTATGTTTGGTCTTATGTGGGTCTTGTAATGCCTGAAGTATCTCAGATAAGAAAAAAAAAAGGTTGTGCTTATGTACACACCTCCCCTACTGCGGTAAATTATCTCAATCTAAAATATAATATCCTTAGCCGGTACTGCGCATCATTGATAAAGCATATACTGTAGGGTTTTCTAAATAAAAATATTAAAGTATTATATATATTGTTGAGTCTTGACTCATTGTTGAATCTCGACTAATGCATGGAATAATAATGCAACACAAAATGTACTTAGAACAAGAATGTATTATAACAAGAAAGGGTACACAATATTTACATATAGTCTTTTCTGTATCTTTCTGGGAAGACCGTTCCTGGAGAATGTGCTGACTAAGTCGCAGTCGGGCAGAGTCTCTACTTGGATCTCGTGATTCCCCTCCCTGTCTTCCGGTACCAACCATATTTATATCGTCGGTACTCCGCTATGCAGATTAGGTGGATCCTACCACAACATATATATATATATATATATATATATATATATATATATATATATATATATATATATATATGTGTGTGTGTGTGTGTGTGTGTGTGTGTATGTATTATATACATATATATATAAATAATATTATATATATATACACATATATATACATATATATATATATATATATACATATATATATATATATATATATACATATATATATATATATATATATATATATATATATATATATATATAGGGTTGGTGCATAATTATCAGGCGTTTTGTAGGTGAGTTATTTGTTAATAAAAATTGCTATTTCGTTTACTTTTTTCATAAAAAATATCATTTTATTTTCAGGTTATAAAAATGCGTGTCGATAATCATACACATTTTAAAATGTTATTGTTGAATTGTTGTTTCTTTTTTCATAGGTATTGTTTAAGAAACGCCTGATAATTATGCACCATCGACAATATATTTAGAGGGTTATTCAATAAGAATGATCAGATTTTGAAACTTTTATAAACACAAATGCTAAGAGAAGGAAACACATTGAACACATTACTAGATAGAAAAAAGTTCAAAGTTATTAAAATAAATGAAATTTCTTTTTCAATCTTGTTTAAAATCTTCTCTTTGTTGTTGCAGGTCGGTTTTGGAAGCGTGGTATTGCACTCAATTTCAAAGTTGGGATTTGACATGGTAAATAAGGAAACAAAATACATTTTTTCAGGAAATGAGTTTACGATTAAGTTTAGGTTCAAAATCGTAGTGTTGGTAATTCATCCCGGTGATCAGTAAAAGTGCAGGCTTATAAAATTAATAATTTATTGAAGCTTTACAAAGTGTATATGGACAAGATGCAATACAAAGCCGCATACTAAATCATTGTACGATCAAATATGACCTTCATTTACTTCAAATGAAAATTATACTGAAAGAATCAGCTATATTATTATATATATTATACAGTGAGTATTTTTATTGAAATTTTCAATAAACAATTCAAATTTAAAACATTGTCTTATAATGTGTACCCAGCAATATCATGGTGTTATACACATTTATCAATTTTTTGTCATTATTACTCAAGATCTAACAAATGATCTAACAAACGTATTCATTGAGCAGACTTTATTGGTAATCTTTTCCATATTTTTAAACAATTTTCACCTATCGAATAAAATAACTGCATAGTCTGCGAGTGTTGATTCATAATTAAAATATTGGTTTTGAGTAGACTTTCCATTCTACGTATCTAATGCAAAATATATCAAGTTTATTCTTAAAAGAGTAAAAATGTGAAGACAGTTTGTAAGCAAAACATGCGGAAATAATAGGTATGTCAGCACATTTTGTCAGACGAATTTTAAATATGCTCCAAAATTGGTAAAAATCTATGAATCTAATGTTTCGTTAGTGGACCTAGCATATCAAACACCAGCTTTTATACTGAGTGCAATGTTGATCTAATAAAAGTGAAAAATTTTACCTGGCATAGTAGACAATATCAGAGTCAATATCTTTAAGTACCATGACCGCTTAGATAATAAAATATCATAGCTTTCTACATATCTACCTTTTAGTATACTTAGCTTGCATTGTTTTAGCATTATACAACGGAGGTTTCTAAATAAATATATATATATATATATATATATATATATATATATATATATATATATATATATATATATATATATATATATATATGTCATTCACAGACAGTACTGTTTCGCTGTATCACAGCTCCTCAGTGCGACTAGACTTCCGAATGCCTCGAGCCAGGATTGAAACACAACTAATTGAATGTCTTTATGCCTGTTAGCATTTGTTGTTATTAAATTTTCGAAATCTGTTCTCTCTTTTTGTTGTGGCCTTTTTAGGGCCAGAAATAAAGACACGAAGAGAGGAATTGAGTTAAACAAATATATTAAAAGAAATAGTAATGCTAATATATATAAACGAGTGTGTTACAGTAAGAATGTTAGGTCCGATTCTCAGAGGTGACTGCTGGAAACTTCCCTCTCCAAAAGACATTACCTGCTCCTATTTATAGCTGGGAGAGTCCATGCGTGCGTGGGTAAATCACCATAACACTCCTGAATAAAATACTATTCAAGAATATTAAATTACAATTTTTAAAATATAGTATTATAAAATATAATTCATTTATAGATAGTCCTTAAATGTGCTCCATAGATATGTACGTGGGTAAATTACCATAACACTTTTTGAATAACCTAATAACATTTTTTTTAATCATATTAACCTATGTAAGGCACTAAAGCCACTAAGACACAAGGGGTTACAGAGCGTGGATGAACAAAGAAAAAGAGGAACATTAGAGAGCGATAGGAATAGAAGTGTAATCAAGACAGTAGATAACGATTGACATTGCATTTAAATTTTTGAAGATCAAAGATGGCTGGAAAGAATGAAACTGGAAGAGATGTGCGGTTACATCTAACCAATTCCACGGGGAATCTTTTAAATCCAGCCAATCTATTACTACATTTAAATTCATAAAGCCTAGCTACTATAGCGAAAAGTGATATTTATACTGTTAAATACACAGATATGTGGCACAAGGCCGAAGGGGGGATTGGGGATAGGACGGTCTTCTGTCTTAACTATAACTTAGCTAGCCGCAAACACTGACCCAATCGTACGAACAATATTCCTTACACCAAAACACCACATTCATACGTACCTTTCTTACTACAACCACGATAATACCTCCCTGTCTCTATGTAAATACTAACTGGTCCCCATATTTACAATTCGGTGTCTGTGGGGGGAGGGGAATAAAAGTCCTACAGCGAAGAGTTCATCTGTACAGTTACCGTGAAAATATTTGTAGAAAAGGCAGAAGGAAGCTACATTACGGTGCCGGGAAGTTACTGAAGCAGAGATGCCAGGTCAGGACCAATAATATTGCTGATTCGTCTTTGGATTTTATCAAGAATATACAGCAGGAGCACTGGACCATATTCGGTAGCAATATTGAAAGCATGGACGAATGGTAGATTTATAAACATGTAAAATAGATTCTGAAGAGAAAACAATCCTAGCACGACATAATGAAACGGATTTCTTAGCAGCGGGCCTAGCAATGGATTTAATATTGTCTTTCCATTCATATCAAATGAAAATGTTAGACCAAGAAGAAGCAACGAATAACTCTCATAGAGGTTTGAATCAGCCAGGCGGAGGGATGGCAGGAAGGGGTCTTTTAGATGATTAATGAAGAGAAGTTTCGTTTGGGTGGCGTTAAAATTAACGAGGCCTTCCATCCAGCAGTTAACAACAACCTGTATGTCATTTTTTTAGGATATTCTGACAATTTGGCTATATCGAAATGATCAGACTTATTATCGAGACAGGAGTAAATGGCTGTTTCAACCGCATAGATCCCGAGTGGATAATTGAGATCTGATATCAGTAAGTTTTTAATTTTATTTTATATTTTCTTTAATGACCTTTCTGTATTTATAGGATAAATAAAAATAAAAAAACGCTTTTATTTTGAAAAAAAAATGAATTTGATAGAAATGATTTTGTAATTTCTAAAATCCCAATAGGCAAAATTAGGTTTCATTTTTCAATAAGCAAACAAGTCTGCCTGCAATTCTTACAAATATTACGACTAATGCCAGAAATTATTTCTAGTTATTTGACAGAGATATTCAGAAAGGTGCTTATATATTCATGAAAATCTGAGATGCCATTTTTGGAATATTAAGGAGAAATTAATGGTGATAGATGAACTTACTGCAATAAGGGATATTTGAACTCTGATTTCGTGTATTATTGATAGCTGTTAAATGTTTATCACAGTAATTTTTAAAATTTTTTCTTAGTGTTATTCGTGAATTTTATAGGATACCAAGAAATTAAGAAATAAAATGCTTTATTTTAAATAATCAAATCAACTTTAAAAAATCAATTTCGAATTTTAAAATCTTTAAATATGCAATAATATCTGTCTATATTTCTGAGATGAGGTATTATGTACATTATTTACATTATTCGGACTATTGTCCTCATCTTTCTCGCCATATTTATTACAACGTTTCGGCTGTTGTACGCTCCGGCCTTCTTCAGGTGGTTGGAATGTCAAACTGAACCCTTTATTTCGCTCACTGGTGTAGACTGTTCTAGTTCCATGTCAGTTATCAGTTATCTCCTGTTAATTTTTCCCTCTGAAAGTTCTCCACTGCTTTAGCCGGGTATTGAACTCACACTCTTTGGTTCCTGTCACTGGATCTAACCAACGCCTTTATCCACTGTGCCATGTGTCCTTGAGGAGTGGAGAATATTCCGAGGGAAAAATTAACAGGAGATTGATAACTGACATCCATCAAAAATGGCGCGTGTAACTAGAACAGTCTACCCAAGTGAGCGAAATAAAGAGTTCAGTTCGACATTCCAACCATATGAAGAAGGCCGGAGCGTACAACGGCCGAAACGTTGTAATAAATATGGCGACAAAGATGAGGACAATAGTCCGAATAATGTAAATAATGTAATAATATATTCGATTTTATTTTTATTATAGAAATATAACTGCTTCTAAATGACACAAATGTCGTTAGTAAAAAACAGAAACTACTTGGCAGTCCTATTCAGATACAATATCGAGTCATCTTGAAAGTATCACTTGCAACTTAAGTATTAAAAAAATATAGATTTTCGGGTTTTCAAACAACTCGTGGTAACAATGCTGGGTTAAATTATCTGTTCACGGGAATGATACCATGATGGCTATATTTGCGTTTTGTATAATCTTTTTCTTTTCCTATTTGGAAATCCAAATAAGTCTCCAGAGTCCAGTATCCGTTGTTTGTTTTTTTTACCTATTGTTGTTAAGATGTCAGCTCCTGCGAGCAGATGTCGATTCGTAGATTAAAATGTATCCGTATGTTGGGTAATTTCGCCTGAAACGGCTTTGTTACATGAACCAAAGAGAGACATGACAGTTTGTGTAACGTTCCGTTCTACAACTCACACGAACATGAAAAAAAAGAATAAAGCAAATAATCACGTATTTGAAACAAACAAAATAGATGATAAAAGTGGTAAATAAAAAAAAAATACCGATTAAATAATGTGTGCATGTGGAGGGGGGATTGTAACTGAGATAATTTTGTTTCGTGACGAAAACTGAAATTAACTTTCTGCCTAAATCTTGACATGCACTTAAGCATTTTAAAGCAAAGACAATTACTTTAAACATAACAACAGTGAAATCGACAAATCCGGAAAGATATTTTTAAAACGTGACATTCGTTTACAAAAAATGAGAAAAACAGAGAAAATAGTTTTGAAATATCGTAAAAGACACACCGCATAAAAAATGAAACAAGTTCCGCAAAGAATCAAGACAGTCAACATATCACTGACCATTTTTGTATAATTTTCAATAACATTAGAAAAACTGACAAGACGCTCAGAAAATTAAATTTGATTACACATTAAATTAAACAAAACACTGGTCATTGGTCCCACTGGTAAAGGTATCCATGATTGTCTCCCCCTCGAACTACACGATTATAAAAGAAATGGCTGAACCTCACTGATGCGTAGTAGTCAAATTGAGTTGAATAAAGCATCAGCACAAACTGACATATTTGTCTACTATTTGTTTTACGATCTGAGTGTTTTTAAAAATTGTGATCGATTTTCAGGCGCGTATTTTTATATGATTAACTTACAAAGCATACGTTATAAAATATATGAAAGAAACATAAAGAATAATTAAAACAATTGGCCCGTGTGGTGAGCCAACTATAATTGTCTCCCCGCCGACTCAAAGTACACGACTAGAAAAGAAACGTTTGAACCTCACTTATGGACAGTAGTCAAATTGCGTTGAATAAAGCGTCATTACAAGCTTAATTATTTGTCTGTTATATTTTACAATCCAAGTTTTAAAAATAATTGTTATCGTTTTTCAAACGTCTATTTTTATATGATTAATTTCCAAAGCATCCTTTACAAAATATCTGAAAGAAAATAAAGGGAGTTAATAAACAAAAAACATTCTTAAACACTCAAAGTTCTTGGTATTTCTTGGATCGCCCTTTATATATATTGGCTGAAGCACAATTATTTCAAAGATATACCTTCCAGAATTTCCTACACATAGTTTTATGGTATTAGTTAGATGAAATTACCATTACCACTATTATCTTACCTTTATGTCGTAGGTATTTCTCGGAGGTAAATGTGTGAGTATAACAAAGAATCATCTCGAACCTTAATGGGATCTCATTGCAAAACTAGCGAACAATTCTATAAGTCCGTATGTCTATTTACTGTTGATCTTTCTCGATTTGTAAAATCAACAGATAACAGGAAACTATATGGCTATGGTTTAACAGGTTGGATGTAATGGTTGTATAATGGTTATTGGTGCGGAAATTATCTGATTGATTCATTCTATTTTTTACAGGTTTTCAACTATTTACAGGCTCTTCAAAATCAGAACATACTTTTAGACTGTAAGAATTTCTTTGGATATAATAATAGTTTAGCAATGCAAATCTTACTAATTAATCCATACCTGCGGGTAGAATAAGTGGATTCATACATTTCCCAAGAGTACTTTCGCGTAAATAAACATAACAAACCCAACCGGAAATTCCAATTTCGTACCGTTATCCATCACACTATTCGCACATCCAAACTTACCGCACCTGGGATTTCGAACCGGTCACCCGTCTAGGTACTGACTAGACTCGACTTTGGCTAACTACGTGCTGAACCGGTGTTCCAACGTAGTATGGCCGTGAGCAGCGTAAATAGTAATCGACATGCTGAGTTCAATTTTTGACCGGGTGTGTCATGTTCAATAGCACTACAGCCGTTTGAAATGAGACGGATCCAATTTCATCCGGTTTTTAGTAAAATTACTGGGTAGACTGTGTTCTCTTGCTTAGCTTGCCGACTAGTCTAGAAGAAATACGCCGACTTTTTACAGTTGTCTTGTAGCATGAGAAGTGCATTGTAGCGTTTGCTGCATGAAATGAAGGAGAATACGATATAGTTTAAAGATTCAAAAGAAAAGAAAAAAACACAATTTCCGAACTAGTAAACCGCTACACTGTTTGTTGGAAATGTATGATATTTCTAAAATATGATATAATTCACAAAGTCAGTTGACAGTCACAATTCCCACAAGGAAAAGTGTTGTGGATTCCGGGGATGGAATCCTGCACAAATAAATAAACAACGCCAGTAATTGAAATAGGAATATAAGTGTATTGAACGTAAGAATACAAAGTTGAAATGAAGATTAGTAGTCAAGGAATGCGGGTTAGTAGAAAGTATATGTACAAGTCTCTGTAAGCGAAGCCGTAATTATCTCTCTCTCTCACTGTGGACTCTACGTATCTCAACCTTGTCTCAATGTATGTCCCCGTATGTTCCAACTCTGTCAGTATAAGTATACTTTAGACGAGTCCATCTTGTGTAAAAGGGGGAGAGCCCCACAACAAAAAGAATTTACATTGGATCAAAAATTGACGAACCAGTAAATAACGGGAACAATATATTTCGTTGTAAAAATGTGTTTTTCTTCATCCAAAATGTGTTTTTCTTCATCCAAAATGTTTTCAATGATAATGTTTTGCCCGGTAGCGAAGACATGGTCTGTAAAATTTATGACCTTCCCGTCACTCTCTTTATTAACGATACATAACAGGCATATTTCCCTTTACTACATTCTGTACGAGTTTCTGTAGTTTCCTTTAACCTATTGACCCTTTCTGCATGTCTTATAGTGTTAAGAATTTGGTCGCTAATAATGAATTTTGGTAGGACTTCTAATTCTTTCCGTATCAACTCAGTATAAAGTTTGAATAATTCGGGTGAGATGACACATTCTCTGTCATACATCCCATTTTACTGTATTTTATTTACTGAATAGATTTTTTTAAATAAAATCTATTATTTTCAGACGTGCTTTATCTTTATAAGAATGGTTTTAGTAACATTTTTTTCTTTTCTGGATCGCATATACCTTGCTTCCTGTATGTTTGATGGTAGTTTTTTTTTCAGTAGGCCGTCGTCCAAAGATCTAAACTTAGTGCTAACATTCGCATGGATTGTTGCAGTTTCTGTTTCATTATAAAGCTATTTACACTGAGAGATGGATCGTCTATTAATATTCTGTGTCCATTATTGATTCGCACAGATTTCCATGCCCAACCCGAAAAGATAAGTCACTTTGTAAGAATTGCACAGCTTATTTGACGTAACATTTTGACATGATGCCAACTCGAAATAGCCTCATCGTTTGGCTAATACATACATCACCAGTACATATTCTGATGACACTGTCTAGCTCAAATCTGACCAGAGATGTTATTCTTCCTGCTTCTGCTATTATTATTATTATTATTATTATTATTATTATTATTATTATTATTATTATCATCATCATGCTTGTTCCTTAGTTCATGATTTGGCTAAGTAGCTACTGAGAAATACTTTATAAATAATGGACTATTTACTACCAATACTTTATAAATAATGGACTATTCCGTTTTGATCGCAGGGAAAGAAGGGAAATACATATCAGATACGCTGTTTGGTTTCACTGAAAAAAAGAAATAGAATTAAAGAAAGAGAGAAATGGAAGATAAATTAGGTGGAGATACTCTCATGTGTATAATGTCTGGAAAAACTTGTCAGTTTAAAATCATTTCATTTGTACCCTCTTACTTCTTTAAATAATGACCTGCATTCATGTTTATGATTGCTATTACAATATTTTGTAAACGTTGTTAACCTCAAATATTTAATAATGCAATAGGGGATTTCCCACGTATATTGTAAAGGCGTCGAACTCACAAGGACTTTAGTTAGGCATCAACTTCATGATTAATGTTCATCAGAAGATTTAACTAGCAAAACCGTGAATTTTTCAAGGGTATTTCTTCTTCTTCTTCTTCTTCTTCTTCTTCTTCTTCTTATTATTATTATTATTATTATTATTATTATTATTATTATTATTATTATTATTATTGGGCTGCTTCATAAGTAATTTCCGTTTTGGAGAACCAATTGTAATGCCGAAATGATCATCCTCATCAACCATGGTAGTTATGAATGAGATCTGAGTGAGCAACGAGGTAGTTCTAGATAAAATGAAAACAAAAGGCCTCCAGGACACATGGCGGAGAAAGAAGGCTTGGAAAATCTGTTAACCACAGGACAGATTGAAGGCAAGAAAACAACGCATAACATACTTAGTGAGCTTGAGTAAATGGATGGCGGAGCAAGGTGTGGGAGAAATAGCAAAATTACCAAATTTATACAGAGATACGAAGGGAAAAAAGTTGTGGAGAGCCATAATTGTTTACGTCCTGTGGGGAAACGATGAAGAATAATATAGGACAATACTCAACGCAAAAAGTAGTGGAGTGTTATAAACTAGAAAAGGTTACTGAATGAGGAATAACCTAAACGGAGATTGGAAATGAAATGATAATCTTTACATCATCAACAAAATACAATACTCGGCAGCGGCGTGAAAGTAGGTAAACAACTGCTAGTAGGCGAACTACTTAAACAGCATATTGCACCCACTTACAATAGGGTCCAAGGTATTTATGAGGATTGGGACATACCCATTAATGTTCATAGGTACGGTATATAACATGGATTGACAATGACAAATCTCCAAAACCAAACTTAGCTACATATTAGAAATGTAATGCGTGATGTATTTTTCATTTAGAGGTCAAAAAATGCAATGAAAAAACTAAATGCCCCTTTTGGGGGCACCATCGTCATACATGTTTATGAAAATGTCGTTTTCATTCATGACAAATTATGTATACAGCAAATATTAAACAGGGAAAACGGTTTGACACCAATTGGACAGTTTCATCCAATCACTATAGTCACCGATTGATTATTACCTTTTGAAAAACGCTTTGATGGGGCGAAATATTTTCTAATGAAACCAGATTCTTCGAAATTTTCTTATATAAAATCTGACGCAATTTTCTCTTGAAGTAACAAAAGAAATGCTCATAAGTGGCAAATAGTAATTGCAAATAATGGAGTATACATAATTTATTAATATATATGTAGTATCGTACGCAAATTAGATAGACAAGTATAAATAGAGAACATCTGGCGAACATGGGAGGGGGCTATGTCTAGCAAACCCGGTTGCTATTCAGGACACGGACAACTGTACTACGACTACTACTACGAAGAGGGATAGCAGAACATAACAATATAATTGTAATTTAGTTTTTGAAAAATAAATTTACTAAAGAAAAATGTAAGTATATTGTAACGTAACTTATTCTTTTTCTTCTTCTCCCTTTTCTTCTTTTACTTCCATTTCTGATCCGATCTAGCACTACCTTCCAGGTGGGGAAAAAATTGGCTGGTTGCATTCAATGGCTCAAAAATCGAACTAATTACATTCGATTATCGCCGATCGGACCTCGAGCTACGACCAGTCTCGATGAACAGGTGTCCCCTTCAGAAAGGCTCCGTGCCTTCAGAGACTATTGGGCTTTAAACTCACACCTGAAGTAGAACTCGTAAATACGATCCATCGATAAAGATGCAGGGTCCTTGTACCGCTTATTCCTCATCCAAACAATTGAATCACACTCATTTCCTCCGCATTTCAAACGAGCGAAAAAGAAGTCAGCAGTACTAGATAAAAAAATAAACGAATATACCTCAATATATACCCAACTAGATTAAATGAAGTTTTCAGTTCCAAATCCTCTGAAGGTTAAACGGATGGAAAGGCACCTGATGACGGTCAGAAATCCCAACGGGCGAAACGTTCTGATAGCAACAACAAAGATGAGGACAGTAATCCACGTTTACTGTAAATAATGATAATTCTTCATCTCTGAAATTCAGGGAGCAATTAGACATTCTTTGTTTAAATTTAAAAGTTTAAGCGATGTTTCTTTCGTTGAGAAATTTCAGTGAATTTTCTAGAGAAACAGTTTTTCCTTTTAATATGAGGCCTATTTTTTCGTTCCACCAGCACGGAATATTTTGACTGTGATATACCATTCCACTTCCAAGTTGTTGAATGACATTCATCCCACTCCCCGCATTCCAAATGTATGATGAAAATCCCGCTAATTTCCAAAGAACTAACATTTTGTGGAACAAACTCACATCTGGCTGATTTTCTAAACATTTCAATCTAGATCTCGTCATATATCATCATAATCTCCGTTTTAACACACGATCTCTTTCACATAATTCATTCTGACTATAACTATCTGGTTTAATTGGCTTTCGAGCCTTTTACTGGATGAAATTTAGTATATAAAACACACACATACACATCCGCAAAGTATTTGCAATAATTGTCGTATCTTGACATCAGTAGCTATGTCGCACATAAGTAATGTATATTTTAGCATATTAAGCCAAATTTCTCCAGGAGAGGAATATTACTGTTATCTATATTTAATAATCTTGGCTTAGTATGGATAATTTTAAAACGTCGAACTAACTGCAGTGGTAATTGTCTGCCATAATATTTTGCCAATCTGACTTCCATTCCAAAAATTGAAATAAATTTGTCCACAAATTCATAAAATACTATATTGCCATCAAGTTCTCCAATTCTACTAGCATCTCTAGCCTGACCTCAAATATATAAATGAGAAAAAGGTATTAATATGTATCGCCAGTACCAATTAATAACAAAATAAATTCCTTTAATTTTAAATTTTAAGAAAGTCAGTTCACTGTCGGGCCAGACAATATTTTATCCAGAATTTATCTTACATATCTATATTAGTCTACCATTCGTTCATGCTTAGGTTATTGCTGCCTTATGAGGGGGACCCAAAAGTAACCGGAATTGTGTCATATAATTTTATTCATTTATTGTTGTATGTTTATATTCTTATCACCTTCAGAATATTCTCCATTTGAAGCAATGCACCGGTCCAGACATGTTGCCACTGTTCAAAGCAGTCCTGGAACTCTTGTGAAGTTATGTTTTTCAATGACTCCGTCGTTTTCTTCTTAACCTCTTCCGCATCTGTAAAACGTTTTCCTTTGAGGAATTTCTTCATTCGGGGTCAGGACGTTTTCGTCTCACCTTGTCTCGCAAACGCTTCAAGACTTCCAAGTAAAAATCCAGGTTAACTGTTTGACCAGGAGGAACAAATTCATTGTGAAGAATTCCGTTCACATCAAAGAAACAAATCAGCATTGTCTTGACATTGAACTTCAATTGACGAGTTTTTTTTTTGTTTGGTCGTGGTGACGTTGGATGCTTCCACTGACTTGATTGCTGTTTCGTTTCCGGGTCGTAGCCATAGCACCAGCTTTCGTCACCAGTGATGACCTTCGAAAAAAAGGTCTGGATCAACTTCCAGCAGTTCTTTCAGTTTACGACAGCCATCCTTTCAGCCATGGTAAAAATAGACGAAAAGGCTTGAAGCACTTGAAAACAAATGTGAACCACGGAGCTGGACGTCTTCTCACGATGACACCAGTGAGAAACTTGATGCATGATGGGTGCCTCAAGTGGCATCTAGCGGTGGAATGCTGAACTACTACGGGCTTGTCAAACAGAAAACGATTTCGATTACTTTTGGGTCCCCTCTCGTATATGCCCCTGCTATTTACCTTGTGCTCCTTGATAAGATCCAAAGAAGAATCAGCAATATTATCGGTCCTGATCTGGTGGCTCGGCTTCAGTCACTTTTCTGCCGCCGTACATTTGCCTCTCTGTGTCGTTTGTATAAATACTTTTCCTGGTAATTGTTCGGATGATCTCTTCGCTATGGTACCTAGACTTTTTGAATTTAAGCGCAGTACTAGACTGGCGTCGAGGTCTCATAAATTTACTATTAATCTGGCTAGATGCCGCTGTAAATTCTATGCTAGAAGTTTCTTATCTCGCACTTTCCGCTTGTGGAATCTTCTTTTCCGACTCCATGCTTTCTAGCCAAGATTAATCTGCAAAAGTTCAGATACAATGTTAATCGTTAACTACTGACCTCCTGATAACTCTCTTCTCTTTCTGCTCATCAACAATGGTCCTGCTTCTAATTCTTCCACGCCCTGTAAACCCTTGTGTTTTAGTGGCATTAAAAAGACAAAATAAAACCCCTCTTTATTCACATCACAATCATTCACATCCCCCTTCACTCAGTGATCCTCTACTGACTTCCAAGCCATACACTGGATATATATTACTATAAAAATTCTCCGTTGTCATCTTAAATTAAAAGAAAAAGTTTTACTCGTGAATGTGTTACGTGGACATGAAAATTCATATGTGTTTAAATAGTTAATTCACAGAGTTAGGTCCCTTTTTTCCAAGCAACATTTCTACGTTGCCTAACTGACAATAGTCATGTTAGACGAAAAATAAGGGGGAAATAATTTAAAAGCATGTTTGCCCTTTTCAGTGTGTATTTCGTCCATATCATATTTAGCCTTCTCGTCTGATATACTTAAATATTTATCCCATGTGACCACATGTGGCACTCACGTATCCGAACCAATTCAGAAGGTTAAAGTTAGGCTGTTCTATCACTTCAGCAAGTGCCTAATTCCTTCTGCCATGTTTTAACTTCTTCTTCTTCTTCTTCTTCTTCTGCTCCTCCTCCTCCTCCTCCTCCTCTTCCTCCTCCTCTTCTTCTTCTTCTTCTTCTTCTTCTTCTTCTTCTTCTTCTTCTTCTTCTTCTTTTGTGCCATGTCCTTTCGGGATGAGGGCCATTATGGTTCTCCACAATTTCCTTTACTTTGTCGTTCATAGAAAATTGTGTTTTTTTTATTATCTCTCCTAATCCCTGTTATTCCAATCATTTATACAAGGCGTTTCTTTCTTCTGTCGTTCGTGTCTTCAATATTCTTTGTTAAAATTTCTAAGCCGAGTGGAAATGTTGCTGCCTAAATGCGCCTTTCGATTTTACCGTCACATTTGTTGTCATATGTTAATATACTCCCCCTAGAGATTTCAACTTTTGTCCGTGCTCCGTTTTGCCACCTCGAGGACACATGGCATAGTGGATAAAGGAGTTAGTTGGATCCAGTGAGAGGACACAAAGAATGTGAGTTCAATATCCGGTTAAGACAGTCAAGAACTTGGAGAGGGAAATTAACAGGAGATAACGGATAACTGACATCCATTAAGCATGGCACGTGG
This sequence comes from Acanthosepion esculentum, assembly GCA_964036315.1. NCBI lineage: Eukaryota > Metazoa > Mollusca > Cephalopoda > Sepiida > Sepiidae > Acanthosepion > Acanthosepion esculentum. The sequence goes on from OZ038478.1 coordinate 26,267,794, forward strand.
AACTAGAACAGTCTACCACAGTGAGCGAAACAAAGGGTTCAGTTCGACATTCCAACCACCTGAAGAAGGCTGGACCGTAGAACAGGCCGAAAAGTTGTAATAAATATGGCGACAAAGATGAGGACAATAGTCCGAATAATATAAACAGTATAAAAAATGGTTATCTTCTCGAAAGAATGCAAATATGAACAATATAATTTTAGTATCTGTCTATATTTCTGAGATGAGGTATTATGTACAGTATTTACATTATTCGGACATGCTATAATGACAGCAAAAATTGCAATATGAGCATTGGTAAAAAATGATGCTGAAGACATTAAGTTTATAAGTCCCAGAAATTCATACACTGATGTCCTTAAGGACACATGGCACAGTGGATAAAGTTGTTGGTTAGATCCAGTGACAGGACCCAAATATCTGTGAGTTCAATACCTTGTTAAGGCAGTGGAGAACATGGAAAGGTGAATTAACAGGAGATAACTGATGACTGACATCCATTAAACATGACAGGTGGAACTAAAACAGTCTGCCCCAGCGAGCTAAACATTCGACATTCCAACTATTTGAAGAAGGCTGGAGCGTACAACGGCAGAAACGTTGTGATAAATATGGCAAATATTCGAATAATGTGAATATAATATTAACCTAAGATTTTATATTCCACGTATAAGAGAACCTTTAAATCGCCAAAATCAATCGTAAAAATTGTGGGGGTCGTCTTATACTACAATTATAAAACCTTCAATTATTAGTGATGTTTGTCGGTAGTCTCAGCTCGACCTCGGTTCGATAAACAATAACTTACATAAAAAGTTTCACATTATCAAATAAACTAATAAGAAAAGTAATAAAACCATTTCTACCTTATATATTACTGAATAACTTAATAATAACTTGCCTATTCGAAGAATAATTACATATCAATGAAATCAAATTGTATCCAAGCAAGCTCAGCTGAGAAAAGGTAAACATAGAGTTATGACTGCGAATAAAAAAAAGTGTTGAAAGTAATAATGTATTTTCAACATTATTTTGTAAACTAAATAACAAAACCTATTATATATGATGTTTTTCCAACACACGTCCTCACAAAAAGGGAAACCATTGTGCTTTTTTTAACGTTTCATTACGTGATCTCTTGCTAATACTGTTTCTGCTTCTTCTCCCTCTTCTTTTCCTGTATCTAAACACTTACAAACAGCCTGGTGTAAAGGACATTTACTTATACTTCATCGACAATCACAAAATACCACTAATAACTACGAACAAAAATAAATGCTGAAATGTAGAATCGGTTTTGTCATTTTGTTTATTTTGAATTTCTAAGGATACAGTAAGTAACAACATTTTCAATAACACCGTCTTTATATAATCAATAAGCACTCGTCTTATACTGAAGGTAGAGAGTAAATTCATGAAAATCTTCTATATTTTTTTACCTCCTCTTATCTAAATGTCGCCTTATACACGAGAATATACGATATTACATTTTTTTAAAATCATTTGACTTATTTTTCAGTTTTCCTTACATATAACCTTATTATTTCATATTCTGACACAAGTGATTCTCATTGTCTGTTTTACAAAAATAAGTAAAGAAAGAAAGAACTAAGATATTATGAATGTTTTTATTATTGAGTTTTCCAAATATGGTTTTCAATTCCTTGTAAAACGCCAACGTTTCCAATGCTGGTTTTCAGACCAAACAGATTTGTATTTAGAAAACCGAGGCAAAACTATTTACTTGCCCCAACAGGAAAAAATAGACTCACGTCAATCACAATTTCAAGGGCGTGTCCAGAAAAACTGTTTTAACTGAAAAAAGAACATCTATGACTCATCTGCTAATGACGGAACTCAGGAGCGTCTAATTACAGAAATAAAATATCAGCCAACACTCTATACCAAGAATAGGTTTCGTCTAAGACAAGACTACAAAATCATTTTTCTTGTATTGTGAAAGGTTCCCGCCTGTTAAAACATTCCTAGCTCGTTTGTAATTTTTGTTTGTTTGTTTGTGCACCACAGGATCGCAACGAAGAGAAAAGAAAACTTACGGTCAGCCTAGTGATTCTAACAGTATAGATGAACAAAACATGACGTTAGAAGAAACAAGATATTGATTGGGCTACTGCTATTCTGTCGTGTTCTGTCGATCAGCAATGGTAATGTAGTCCGTTGGATTGTCTCTTACAACTGCGATGCCACAGAGCTTACATCAGAAAGCGGTCAATGACTTCAAATATGGAATGCTAAAATAGAATCGACAAGCCGAAATCCGGTCCGTTGGGGTTAGGCAGAACCGCAAAGTCTCAGGTCGATATTTCTTTGATTACATGTTCTAAAGTCGAAAAAAAAAAAAGAAAAAATAAGCGTACACATTGTCCGTATAAAGTTTTATTTAGAGAAATGTAAAAAAATATGGATGTGCTAAAAAAGACATATATTAAGAAAATACGAAATCACAGCTAATTTTCTATCAAAAACAAATCTTTTTGAATAGAATACCTGATTTCATGACTAGAAATATACGTAAAGTTTGTGTTATAGAATAAGAAAATATACTTGTTATGATATGTTATATTTACTGGCAAAAAAGAAACATATCACAAAGGGAGAATCTATGAAAATATAAGCAGGGGAGACATATATATATATATCAACATGAAAGCAAAAACGTAATATTCTACCCTAACGAGAGCCCTTAAACATTAAAAGGACTAGCGCCATATAGACTTGATACCTATGCCCACACCGTTTACACACACACACACACACACACACACACACACACACACACAAATATATATACGTTATTTTTGTAGATACAAATATTTAAGTAAATGCTCTGTTTATAATAAACAGTATTATCAACATTTACCGGCCAGAATGTTCGAGAAATTTCATAGAGATATAATTAATTTAGAAACTGTACTGTTTGGCATTCCAGCTGGAATCTCCAATACGAACATTTCAGTGTGTTTAGGTTTCAATCAGATGCACAGGGTTCAGAAAGATTTGGATGAGTCTAATGAGTGATTACGAAGATATTTGGAGAGATCACGAGTCATGGCGACGTTCTACCTCCATTTATCTTCCCACAGATCCCCAGACTCAACCCGTAGTGACTTGTGGAGGTAATGTTCTCCTTGGGTCAAGATGGTGGCTGCTCGGAGCCCCTGTGCCTGGCAACATGCCACACAAGCAGGAGATCACAATTATGGCCGTCAGACAATTTGTTCGACCACATCACCCCTTACACCTGTAACTCCCCAGTAATCAACCCCCTTGATTATTATGTGCGGGGTGCAGTTGAGCGAGAGACCATCACAATTGCTTCGTACACCGAAGCAAGCATTATAGCAGCTAACACCGACTTAAACAAGTAAACCCTCCAGAAAAGTTGTCGGAGATTCCTAAGTCGTACGGATGCCGTGGTTGGAGCCAATGGCGATCTTTTTGAATAAATGTTCTCTTTAGTATTTCAATATGTTTTTGTGTAGTTTTGGTGAATATATCTATTAAAATGAGATGTCAATGTTATTTTCATATCTGCGTAATATACACGGCAATCTATCCATTGCACCCTGTAAATATTTATAGCATTAAATACTGATCATAAAATACATAAAAATAAAAAAAAATAGAACCATTTTTCTATGTTTTTTTCTTTTTTCTCCATACCGCATTTTCTGATGAAGCTTAAAAGAAGGCGAAACATGTTAGATTTGTCCTATTTGCTATTCTGTCGAACACATATATATATATATATGAAAGTTGATTTCAACGGCAATAGTGTGCTTCATACATGAACGCAATCTCCAACCAAGAAGATTGCTTTCAAGCATTAAACAGACGGTCATTACTTCAATGCCCACTTTTGTATTTGCATAGGCTATATCACTGATATTAAACTCACTTAAATATAGCATACTTTAAATACAGTATTTCATTATTTACATTATTCGGACTATTGTCCTCATCTTTGTGGCCATATTTATTACAACGTTTCGGCCGTTATACGCTCCGGTCTTCTTCAGTTGGTTTGAATGTCGAACTGAACCCTTTATTCAGCTCATTGGGGTAGACTGTTCTAGCTCCACGTGCCATGTTTAATGGATGTCAGTTATCCGTTATCTCCTGTTAATTTTTCTCTCTGAAAGTTGTCCACTGCTTTAACCGGGTATTGAACTCACATTCTTTAAGTCCTGTCACTGGATATAACTAACGCCTTTACCCACTGTGCCATGTGTCCTCTATTACCTCTCACTCGCCCGCGCGCACACATACACACATACATATATATATATACATATATATATAATTAAGTAATTCATTGAGTCTGAAAGAAACTTCAATGTAGCGCTGCTCGCTCACATATTCCGTGGTGGAACTCAACTCGGCGCTATATTGAGTCTGATTTGCTATCTCTTCGTCACCGAGTCACATTTGAACTGTTGGTATGGTGTTTGCTTTGCAACCTAACTGTCAGGGTTTCAATTCTCGGTAGTGGATGTGCACTGCTGATGAGTCCCAAATATAGGACGAAACGGGCGTCCAGTGTTTTCTGCATTCTGTTGAGGCTTCTTTCAGACTCAATGAATAATTTATAATCATCAAATCCCCCTTACAATTTCTATCATTCATATATATATATATATATATATATATATATACGAGGGACATTCAATAAATAAGGTGATTTTTTCGGTATAAGGACTTCTAATACAGATAGTAGCTTACTCTTTTTTATTTTCTTTTGTTTTACTTCTTTTTCACATGGATTTAATTTCTTTTGCAGATAAAAAAAACACTTTGAGAGTTTCGGCGATTAACAAAGATGGCCGACCAAGAAGCATGCTCCAGGATTGAACAGCGGATAGTTATCATGTTTTTGGTTACTGAAGGGTGCAAACCAGTTGAAATTCATAGGAGAATGTCAACTGTGTATGGTGCCACATGTTTCAGCCAAAAATGTCTACAAGTGGGCTAAATTGTTTATAAAAGGACGTAGCAGTGTTGAGGATGAAGACAGGCCTCGGAGTCCTCAGAAGTGAGGTATTGTGAGGTGATCGAATCAGTCAATAACCTCATTCAGTCTGACAGAAGGGTGACAGTGGATGATATTGCAAGGACTTTGAAAGACATAAAGAACAAATGCAGGGGTCATCAGTCAGAAGGAGTCATCTTGCATCATGACAACACAAGGCCTCACAGAGCAGCCCAAACAGTGCAGACCATCAACGAGCTGGGCTGGGAACTGCTCCCTCATCCCCCTTACAGCCCAGACCTTGCCCCCTTCAGACTTTCACCTGTTTGGTCCCTTGAAAGAGTTCACGAGAGGCACGAAGTTTAAAAGTGACTATGAAGTCAAAAGTGTTGTGAGCGACTGGTTGCGACATCAGTCCAACGATTTTTACGCTGAGGGAATACGGAAGCTTGTGCACAGATGGGAAAAGTGTGAGACAGTCGTATATAATATGCGCGGTACTTAGTGCAAAGTACTCAATGTCCGCGATAGAGCTAATATATTCAGTTTCATGGATAGTAGTTAGTAACCTCAGATTATTTACATGGGTGTTTTTATAGGGAATACATACTCATGTATGTGTGTGTGTCTATTTATATGAGAGTGTCATCTCAAGCAGACACAGTAGAAAATTCCCCCTCCACACGCGCACAAATCATCAAATAAAAATAAGCATAAATAGATCCATTTTGAAAAAAAATAAACTAGTTTGTCTGATGATCGCAAAAGCGGGAAACATGGGCTTACAAATTACTACCCATGCAACTGTATATATATATATATATATATATATATATATATATATATATATATATATATATATATATATATATACACGCATACACATATATATATATATATATATATATATATATATATATATATATATATACGCATATATATACACACACACTTATACATACATACACACACACATATGTATACACACACACACACACATATATATATATATATGGGGTGAGTCTATTTAGTATTTAATTATTGTTTTTACGATCTCACTTTGATGCTGGCTACATGAATTTTTTTATAATTTTCAACCAGTTCTTTAAATGCTTTCAGTAATAGTAGTAATTTTCCATTTATAGTTTAGAATGGTCAGACGTAGATTTCATGATACTTTGAATTACCCAAGGAACAACTTGGGGGAAAATCTCTTGGCTAATCTCCAGACACTTTTCTTATTGAGCCAAACAGAATTACAAGCGTCATATACCAAACAATCCTTGCTGTAAGTGCAAAAAACTCTAAATAACACCAAATCAATAAATCTGGTAAACACTATTATATTTTTAAGGGAATAACTAATAGACTGATGAAAAACGAAAGATAAAAAAATTCTTCGTAAGGTTTTCTTGTTTAAGTATTTAATATTGTGCTGCGAATGAACGCTTCCCCTGTACGTCATGGCTTGCCACGAACGTTTACCTAAACATCCAGTATTTAATAAATTACATTCTGTTTATGACCCCTTTTGTACGTTGCGTTCCCATAGATTTGTTGGTCGAACGATCAGGAATTCTTTCATTTTTTTTTTTTTTTTTTACTTTAAGCTAAAAGCTTCGTCAATTTTGTTTATTTATTCTGGCTTTTTTGTAACACATAGAACGTCAAAATTTGCACGCAAAAAGAAAGCCGAATATAGTAGAAAACCCTTAGTTTCCAAGCCATCAATTAAAACAATGTTTACGTAAATAAATTGCAATCGAACGTTCTTCACATTCTAATTATTATCTCAACATTTTACCTGATAAGACCTCCGGATTTCTTCTGGTGTCTCTAAATCCGAGTGACCTCCAGAGAATTTTCATCTGGCGCCTTTTTTAATCTACTGGAGTACATTGTTCTCGTTCCGCTGTCCGTGTCTCGTTATATCGTCTCCATTTTAATACAGCTCAGTTAATATACGCATTGTTTCCATTAAACTTGCGTCTGTACAGCTCCATTCTGGGATTGAACGCACAATTACTAGTTCAGCAATTTCGGAAACCATCACATTAATCCATCAAGATATCCTCATATGGACAGCAGAAGGTTAATATTCTACATTCTACTAATGAGTATTAAATAATACCGCATCAGTTCGTGTAAGTCAACAGAAAATGAGATATGGAAGAAAGGGTCATTCCCATGTTTAATTTTCCCAATTACAGGCATTATTATATCCATGGTATAATAACACCTTATTTCATGGACGGAACGGAATAGTTGAAACGAAAAGTGTGGCAAACATGCTTTGTTCTTTGAGAGAGCTTTATGCCGCTAAGTCAGACACAATATTATATATATATATATGCATTTATCCCACACAGTGAAATTATAACACATATATACAAAAACAAGCAGTGTGAAAAGAAGATTAAAAGAGTGGCTTATTTATAATAATTCTCAATGGGAAATGGAGCTGCCGGAGATTATTTTGTGTTTGTTGAGAAGACATATTTACGATTCCAGATTCAGTCGGGCAATATAGCGATGAAATATTCCTCTGAAACAGGAAACACCGAGATATTGTTTTTTTTCATGAGGATTGCGAACTGGAGACAATTTCTATATCCGGTGAAGATTTATTCCCAAACAAAAACGACTGGTTGGGCTTGTAAGCTGTACTGCGTGGCAGTTGGATGGCTCGGTCCGAAATCCGGGCAGAACGAACAACTTTTGAATGTCTGAACACTTTCATCACTCTATAAAGTGACGTCACTAAACGGCCGTCACGTGACACGCGTGACTTCATGTCACCCAAAGCGAGGTAACATTATTTTGTAACCCTACACTACAATTAAGTAAAATGTCCTGTTTGAAATTGCCTGATTTTTACCTGGAGACCTAGAAACCTGAAGCAGGCTGAAGAGTAAAACGGCTGAAAATGTTGTGATAATAGCGATGAAGATGAGGATTTAGTTCAAATTTAGTTCATACATCCTCATCACAGACATTCAGACTTTAAAAAAAATGTTTAAAAATATTAATTAAAGTGATGAGTTAATTGTTTTATCGATATTTATCATCCACAATTGTTACGTTTAATTCAAGATAAGACTGGGTTTAATAAGATGGAAAACAATAAAGATTCTCACACAACAAACCACAGCGTAGGAAGAACAGACCCGCGTAGAATGAGTCGAATCTTCTGTTTTCCCACTTTCAAAAATAAAATCTGAACAAACATCGAAGCATTTATAGTCATCAGGCAATCACACTACCAGTTCTTAAAAATCCAGCTCCTATTTTCTCATTATGTTGGGAAGCATCCGCCATACTGCATTTCAATAGGCTGAAGTTGAGTGAACATAGACGCAATCGAACCTTATTTTTAACATAGGTGAACCGAGATAACTTCTTAAATCTTAGAGCCTAGCTGAGTTTAGCTGACCACATAAAACCGACAAAATACAATCCAAAAAGATCAATCGAAAAAAGAAAAAAATCACAGTATAAATATGTGACTCCTAATCTTCGGCCAGAACATTCATTTCTCTCCTGCAACTCTAAATTTTTAAATTGTTATTATCACTCATCAGCAACTAATTGCTTTAATCTTTTAAACAAATTCTACACAAACCTTGACATAAAAATATATACACAGTAACCATATAATAAACCACTATAATAACAAAAAAGAACACTTTTATTTGAGAGGAACATAAAGTTCGCGCGACACTCATTTCAGCTTTATACATTTTTTTTTAAATATATTTTTATTTCAGAATTATACTGAAACTGCACCTTCTTTTTCTACGCATACTTGTGATACAATTTTTTCTTTTTATTAATTATTTATTTCCGTTTTTTACCTGGAGGCCGTTTTCTATTACGTCCGTTTAATTTCTTTTCTGAATTAATTTTTTTTATCTTTCTTGCCCAAAGAATCGGAAGAAATTGAAAAGAAACGTCCTCTGCTACAAGTATTAATTCTCGAAATATTTACATTTTCATAGGCACAGTTTCTTTTCCTTTTACGTGCTGCGTTCTTTGAGTAACTTGGCGATCTTGGCTCTCCACTATTTCTTGTCTATTGTTACCTAAGTAAAATTGGACACTTTACCAACCCTCTTTGTCGCTACTCTACCATCCATTCACAAAATACGCTTACACGTTTATCGTACATCCATTGTGTCGTGTAAGTTTTAGAATCACCAAACCAACATTCCCCGTTCTCCCCGAAAATCTCAATGTTCATTCTTAATATAGCATATGTTTTTATAGATACTATTTTTTAACCTTTCCTTTTCTTATATAGTCAGTTCATGAGAACCAAATTCTCTTCAAATCTAGTAATCATCATAAAGCATCGAGTTTCATCTACATTAGACATAGCAGCCCAGCAAGCGTTTTCTTGATTCTAATGGAAGTTTTCTATTTATTAATATTTTGGTTAAATCTCTGAAAGACGTTTCAGTTTTTACTCTGTGCTTTAATAAATCTGTCTGTTACAACATTACACAGTTAAATTTTCTACTTTCTTGATTTTGCGTCCGCAGTACATAACTCCCACCACAGGCTGTCTCTTAGAAACTATGCGTTATGATTTCTTAGAGGCACGGTGGAGTAATGGATAGCGGCTCGGAATGAAAAATCGGAGAGCCGAGTTCGAAATCCAGTCATGATCCATTACATTCACTTACGTGCTAATACACTTAGGAAAAGTATGAATTCTCTTCTTCTCTACCCGCCAGCAAGACAGGCCGGGTTGCGTTGGATGGCGACCTACTGTAAGAAAAAGACATCTGCTTTGTCAGTCATATATCGAAAGATACGTGATCGCCTAAGCGTGTATCATGAATGACACATAACTGAGTTTCTTCTTGCTTTAATTTCGTAATAATGTAAGAGTTATGACACTTACCTCCAGGAAAGTGACTCCTGCTTATGTTTTAAGCTGACATGAAGATGGAAAATAATATTGAATCAATTCCTAGGTTTCCTTCTATGAAAGTTAGTTCACTCTATTGTGCTAGACATTTTTTGTTTCTCGCCAGAATCTGACTTACACGTTTTTAAGTCTATTATTTGTCTGTTTATAGAATATTGATGTCACATCTAGTGCTTTTGCTATGTATTTGGAGATTCTTGATAAAATCCAAAAAAGAATATGGAACGTTATTGGTCCTGACCTGGCATCTAGGCTTCAGTAACTTTCTCACCGCTGCAACGTACTTTCCTTGTGCCCTTTCTATAAATGATGTTCTGTTGAGCTTTCCTTTTTGGTAACTAGGCTACTTGATTGGCTATTATGTCTCATCAGGTTACACTTTAAGTGGCTAGTTGTTACCCTAAGTTCTATGCTTACACATGATTCTATCGCACTTCTCGCGTGTGGAACTCCAGTCGAGTCAACATTGATTTTCTAAAATTTAAATGAAATTCCAATCGTTATCTACCATCCATTAATTATTATATATTTAAACCTCAAATTAACGCTTTCAGAATCAACGAACGCCAGATTTAACAGAGAGAATCAGCAAAAATGTTAGGCGTTTACTTCCAGAATTGGCCGCTTTTGATTACTGGTGCAATAAACAGACAGAGACTGGTAGTTCCGGGAATAGCCTCCGTTGTTTACTTGAGCAATCGTCGTGTAGACACATGCATCGTCTTTCGAACATTTAATTGCTCCGATGAGCTGCTTTCGCTGGTTCCCAGGCCTCATGAATTTAAGCGTCCTACGAGGCTGGCATCCCGTTCCCATCCCTTCACCGTTGAAACTGTTAGATGTAGACGTTTCTTCTACTCCAATAGCTTTATGTCTCGCACTTCTCGCCTGTGGAACTCCCTTCCTTATTCCTGTTTCCCTGACAAATATAATCTCCAACTATTTAAGTGTAACGTCAATCGACATCTCCAGTTGCCTTGATCTATCCACTTCCCTTCTCCACGTGCTTTCGCCTTTCATTTCTATCTGCTCTCGCTCCAAATCTTCTGTAACTCCCTTGCCTGGACCGACCCACTATCTTTCTCCACATCCTTTCCTCTACCACTCCTATCTGCTCTTCCTCCAAATCTTCTGTAACCCCTTGCGTGTTATTGGTTTCCAGCCTTGCTTGAGGTGAAAAGCTTAAAAAAAATACTGATTTTGGTACAGTATTTTTTGTCAAGACCTTCACTAGCAGCAGTGCTTCAGAGGGAACGAACGAAAATGTCTAACCTACGTGATTCTGTTGACAATCTCCTAAAATCTGTTGATATGACCAAGAAGCGGGAAATTAAGGCGTTTTATGAACATTAAAGGAACTGATAATTAGCAAACAGTATCAAAGTGGGAAACCATTAAAATTGGATTGATTCTTGCAGCCCAAACAGGCGGCTCATGAAAGCGACCCCGAATCACCACCATCACCACCCCGGCAACTTCCTCCCGCCAGAACACCATTATCACCCTTCCCAAGCATTAAAACTGTGACGGAGGAGTCACATGGCTTCCAGAAAATAAGACTGTGACGCCCCAATATATGCAGTTTTAAGGCAGCATTGTTTAAAGGTAAGTTTAGATAATCTTTAAAAATTTTATTTAAAGGTATATAGTATCTTAAAAATAAAATACATATATACTGTATTTACATTTATTTCCATTAAGTTTGAACTGTACCTGGGTGTATTTAGGCGACGAAAAAATGCTTCAAATTAACGGACCAACAGCTTTAGTCCGTTACATTGAGGTTCACCGGTATTTTTATTGTTCTCTCTGCATAATAACGTTTTGTTTTTCTCAGATTCTCTCTGACTTATTAACCCGTTGCGTCCTAGTGGCTTTATTGCCTTTTTTGTAGTGAAATACATAAAAAACAGTTGTTTCAGTCTTCCATCAACACAATGCCGTTCGTGTTTCTGATACTCATATGCTTGTTAATGATAAATCCGGCCAGATATTTGTCTAACTACGTTGACTATTTTCTATCTATTCACTGAACTCGTTTTTTTACCTGTTTCCACGCCGATTATTCCCAGTAGAGTTTGCTGATTACTCTAATATCTCTTCAATATATATCAAGATTTCCTCGTATTACAAGTAGTTCTCAGTATCAAAACCTAGCAAGTGCATTTATGTCATCTATGACGAAAGCTCCCCTTTAAAGGACAGCACAAAAGACTCTTAGCTAAGCTTGATATATTTGGGAAAGTTGTTCGCATAATCTAGAATTTATACTGTGAAGAATCCGCCTTTCTACATGCGGATAGAAAATGAATTCAGCAAATATTTTTTTTAAAGTGGAAAGGAGTGGAAAGATAAGTATGCGCCTTCTCACGAGATTTATTCAAATTTACAATGAGGTAATGGTGAGATAATTATTATTCCTACCAGAATTCATTATTGGCGGACACGATTTTAACAATGTTAAATATGCAAACCACACATTCTTGAGTGTAGAAACAGATAGCAATCTAAAAGAGGCAGGGAAAGAAAGCGAGGAGAAAGAACCAAATATCTATTGCAAGTATACAGCATGCGTGTGTTATATAGGAATAAAATGTCCATGCCGACACTGGAGTTTGAACACAGATCACCAGAGAGCCAACATAGGCGATCCTATTTTGAATAAGTAGATCACGTGATGATAAATGAAATGTATATATGGGAATTAACGTGCCGTCTAAGTGATCACGGATTACTTCGGAAGTGTGCTTGTCAAACACTGCCTCTGGGCAGAAAGGATCCCCAGACGAGGCTAAGTCTCCTCTCGGGAGACAGCTACCAGTTTTTACAGGGTCTACGGGGAATTCATGGCCGAGCCTACGGGCTCGGATACCCCACAATAAACTTGGCCTTGTGCCGCATCCGGACGCGTTGGGAGGTTAGTTAATATCTCACTATACGGATTACTATTCGCATCACTATTCAGTAGTTACTTTTCGAGCGAGTATTATCGAACAAGTACTATTAGTGCGAGTGCTATTCGAAGGCGTCTGACACCAATATTGTTCAACGGTGTTACTATAGTTGAATCTGCGATTACAAAGTCTCTACTACAACGAGCATTACGAAAGTGATAACGAGTATTCTTTGATATTACAAAAGTGGCAACGACTGTTCGTTGACATCACAAAAGTATGGTTGTCAGCAAGAGAAAGAGCTCAAAACGAGAATTGAAAATTGGAGATACCAAAATCTGTGAAATAGAGCAATTGAAATATCTTAACACACGACAGATAATACAACACCGAAAGCCGAATGAGCATTTTGATGGTCAGAGTTGACTTCTAAATGTTAAGCATAGTATTCAAAAACAGGAAAGTCTCGTTAGAAACAAAGAAATGAGTACATACCGCTTCGGTCTTCCTACACGGCAGTGAATGCAGGACAATCTCCTCACAGATGAAGATGAGACTTGAGGCCACAGAAATGTTGGTTTACAGAAAGATTGTGAAAAACCATGGACTGAACATGTGAACAGTATCGAGCTTTTTTGACAAAATAGCGACAAAAAGGGGACTTATACTGTGTATTAGAAAGCGGCAGTTTAAATTTATATATCATATATAGAGGAAAGAGGGTTTAGACAATTTGAAACTCACATGATATATTGAAACCAAGAGAGACAGAGGGATTCCGCGAATAACTTACCTAAGTAGCTTGTGTAAATTGCTGGCAGAACAGAAAAAATGAGAGACAGCAGAATTGACTAAGATCTACAAAAGAGAGAAAAATTGTGGAGATCCTTGATCGCCCACTTTCTGGAAGGCACAACACATAGAAGGGGGCTGCCTGTTCTCATAGTATTCTCTTTAGAAGGTCTTGAACAAATTCGCATTATTTTATCATATTTCCGGTGTAATTTTACTTAAAATTCTAATATATATTTCAGTTTCACGCAGGGCAAGATTATCTGTTACATGTTCCACGAACGAAGAAGAGTGAATTGTCTACGCTTACATCTTCAACCATCAATATTTTAACTCTTAAACCATTTGTTGAATCTAGGAAGTAAATTATAAACGTTGAATATTGCAGTATATTTGTAAAGATGGTCGAAACCTGCTATTTTAGATTGAAACAATTCCAGAAAAAATTCATGATAGAATCTCTTGATCCAGTTTAACCTCGTCCCAAGTGTATAACCCTCAGCAGTTGTCTCAATTAGCAGAATGCACGAATTCGCACTTTTTATTAAAATAAAATTACTTTGCAAAATTACTTTCGAAAGAATAGAATATAAACAATAAAGATGTATGTATATATAAGTGTTTAATAATCATAGTAGACTGAAAATTTGAAAATGTTCATACTTTTCTAACCCGGAAGGCAAGCAATGTCTGATTCATTAGATGCTGAATGAAAAATTCAAATTACAGTGTAACCCGGATATAAGAGAGTTGTCGGGACCGGAGAAGAAGTATCTTATATCCGGATTTCTCTTATATCCGGGTTTGGTCTATTTTGTTTAGGTAAGTATGGCTCTAATTTGGAACCAGAGAAAATCTATCTTATATCCGGGTCTCTCTTAAATCCGAGTCTCTTATATCCGGGTTACACTGTAATAACAAAAACAAAAAAAATGTCTGCTTGACTAGTAAAATATTTTTACAGTTGATTTGCCGCTTAAATAACTTCCTTCACATTTTTTTCTAAAATTAGGGTGACGGTGGAGTAATGGATAGCGGCTCGGATTGAGGAATCGGAGAGCCGAGTTTGAATTGCAGTCGAATCCATTACATTCACTCCCATACTATTAACCTTGGGAAAGATATGAATTCTCTTCTTCTGTCCCCCAGCTATGGGTAAATAGCACAACAGACCGGGTTCTATAGCCTTGGATGATCTACCGCAGAAATAAATGGCAACCTACTGCGGAAAAAAATCTGCCTCGTCAGTGATGTATCGAAAGATATATGATCGCCTATGCCATGTATGTATCTATTAGCAATGACTGCCTTTTCAGCATCCCTTACTGTTTTTTCTGTCCGCCATTTAAACAAGCTTGTTGGCCTCTTGAGTTCAGTATGTCATGTGAGTGTCAAATTTTCCTACTCTTCTTTCCTCAGTATATGTCCGGGTAATTTCAAATGTCTGTTTTCGGTCCGTAGTGTAAGTGATGTCTTTGCTTCCATTTTTTTAAAATCTTCCTCTTTACTCGCATTTTCAGTTCATGGTATCCTCAGCAACCTCCTGCCTGGCCACATTACTGTTGCCTAACGTCGCCTCTTCATCTCGGAAGAAACTATGCAGCATTGACAGCCATATAGAAGGATTGATTTTACATCTCATATCAATACTCGTTTTCTTTGTTCCTGATGCATTTTTTAAAAATCTTTCCTGACCATTAGAAATGG
This sequence comes from Acanthosepion esculentum, assembly GCA_964036315.1. Lineage (NCBI taxonomy): Eukaryota > Metazoa > Mollusca > Cephalopoda > Sepiida > Sepiidae > Acanthosepion > Acanthosepion esculentum. The sequence continues at coordinate 26,283,113 of OZ038478.1, forward strand.
ATATGAGTGTTGAGCTTCTTTGAATATCTAGCATTTGATTTACTATTGCAGCCAGAATAATATAGGTGCACCTCCAATATCTCGAGATGATCAGCAGCTGATCTCTCCTTTGACCTTGTCTAACATCTCAGTGAGGGAAAAACTGACTGGTTATATTCAACGCCTCGTAAACCAAACCTAATAGCATTCATTCATCTCCGATCGGATGAAGAATTACCACCAATTGGGATGAAAGGATGTTCCTTAACGGAGATCCCGTGACTTGAGCTTCTGTTGGGATTTAAACTCAATCCAGACCTCAGGTAGAACTCGTACAGACGAATCATTGCTAAAGACGCTGGAAAAATATTCGCTTCCCTGTATCTCTCCAGTATTTAGATGATATCTCCTGCTATCCTTAACCTTAACAAGTGCGATATCAGGCCAAATATCGAGTACTGTTAACATATATAGGCAGGAGCAGCTCAGTCTTCACTTTCCCGTCTCGATAGAGTCCACAGGCGTCTCTACGTCCTTGTGGGCGACAAATTATATTCCACCGTACAGCCCCTTTTCTCATAAACGAAACGTCGCCACCTACTCGCTGCTCTATCTTTATTTCCATGGAAAGTGTCCAGATGGACAAAATTCCTCAGTTCAACAAATTGTAATATTGCCGGCTAAGACACGCCATGGCAATCACTTTTCAGCGAACCACCCTCATCTGAGACCATCATAAGGGGTTGCATATCTATGGATTTTTTATGCGATGCAAGAGATGTAACATACGTGATTGTTTTTAAATAGATTTTTTAATTTTTGTATTTTAATTTAGTATTTTTTATATAACACTTTGCTGTTAGAAACATTTAAGAACTTTGTTGCTATACACGTAGTTTACGTTATTTATTTTGGCTGTAATTCTCATATATACAGGGCTTCGAGAATTTAAAGTTTTTGCTTATTATTATGTTGATGAAGTACTGATGTATTTTCGATTAATATCTGTCAAAACTGTAAATGTGGACATGTGTATTCCTTTAAATATTATGAGACTGAACTCTGATCGTTCATGTGAAACGAAAGTCTTCTTGTCATCGTCGTTGTTATATAAAAAGTGTTGTATAAAAATGCTAAATTAAAATAGTACAATTAAAAATATAAAAAAAATAACACATACTACCCTTGCGTGACGGTGAAAAACATTTTGAATTTACGGTGTTAACGCATAACACATCCACAGATATGCAACACATGAAGTTGAGATGGAAGTACTTCGCAAGATAAACCTTATTTGAACAAAGATTTGTCTTGTTCAATTATCTACTCGTGGATTTAAATAAAATAACTTCCATCAACTTCCGACGGATAGGACGATCATTACGTTTTAGTACGTTGTGATTTTACATTCTAAACAAAATGATATCGTTTGCTGAACAGAGGAAGAAAATCTCTGCTGCAACCATTGAAAATAAAATAAATACATTTAAAGTATTTAATCAAGCTCCTGCCTATATATGTTAACAGTACTCGATGTTTGGCCTGATATCGGACTTGTTAAGGTTAAGGATAGCAGGAGATATCAGCTAAATACTGGAGAGATACAGGGAAGCGAATATTTTTCCAGCGTCTTTAGCAATGATTCGTCTGTACGAGTTCTACCTGAGGTCTGGATTGAGTTTAAATCCCAACAGAAGCTCAAGTCACGGGATCTCCGTTAAGGAACATCCTTTCATCCCAATTGGTGGTAATTCTTCATCCGATCGGAGATGAATGAATGCAATTGAATGAAAATATGCTGGCTATATATATATATATATATATATATATATATATATATATATATATATATATATGTATGTATGTATGTATGTATAGAGAGAGAGAGAGAAAGAGAAAGAGAGAGAAAGAGAGAGAGATTTGCAGGGGTTACAAATAGGTAACATAAAAAGAGGTAATAAAAAGTAATTCATAATGAAAATAAATAAAGAATCCGTTACAAGAATATATATTTTTTCTTTATCATTTTCTGTCCCAATTAGCAGATTGTTTACTAAAAGAGACAAATTCGAAAAGAATTTATATGCAAAGTTCACACACCGAGGACAAAAGTCAGAAAGAATAACTTCTAAAAACAGCTAGCTAAGAACAGCACTCAGGTAGTTGACCTAAAATAATTCTTAGCACAACGGGTTTCGGGGCAGAATTGTGAAACTAGGTGCTAAGATTACCTTCCGGGTATATATATATTACGGTAATTTCGTACAATTACACTTGGGAAAAGTAAGAAAATTTTACTCTCTCCGGCCTGCTATGGATTAAGTGGCATCCTAATCTAACCGCTATCCAATCCGAACGACACTTGCGGGATTACCTTTCAAATACACTAAACTAGAACCGGCAATGAAAAGCTATTACATTATTTTTTCTCATGACAACATTGCGATTCACTGATGATAAAGAAAATTAATCTGTAGCGAGCCATGGTCTCCTACGTGTTCAAGGCAGCTGACATTAGAATATTGCGATCTCTGTACTTATTGCCGTCGATTTAATATGGAGTATTTACATTTTTTTTCATTTGGCGATCGGCATTTAGGGTTTCTAGCTCGATTGTGTTATCTGAATAATGAGGTAACCGTTTGTTGTTACTGACAAGCCTACTAGCGATCAATAATGGATTGATTATTATGTCCAGGGGCCTAACACGGTCTTTCAAGAATGCCTCATCCGACTGCTAGGACCTTTTCTAAAGAATTACTTTAAGAATACCGCAACATCTCTAACCCCTATCCCAACCAACCCAAACAAATTTATCAAGAGCTTACGGCCGCATAACGCTGAAACAACGGTTTCCGTAAGATCGCCAAAGTTAAGCAACGCTGGGCTTGGTCTGTATCTAGATAGGTGACATTTTGGGAATACCAGATGATGTAAGCTTATGTGTGCGGTTGGTATAATGGAAAATTTCCTCGGAATTGTTAATCGGCGAGCCGAGTTCCAATTTCTGTTACGTTCGTTATATTCCCTTACGCGCAAATACTCTATGATATTAATCCACCTCTTCTCCCTCCTGCTATGGGTTAATTAGTAAGACATGTATCACTAAAACCATTATTATCTGCCCAATTCCGGTAAAAAAAAAATGCGTAAAAAGTATTTAGATTTCGACATTAAATAAACCATAGAGGTTGATATGGACTAAACAAAAACAAACACTTTATCAACAGTGAAATTATTGTCTGCATTTAACGAATAAAATAACGAATAAAATAATCGGTGGTTTCAATTTACATCTACGCAGTTTTCGGTAAAATCATATCTCAGGTATCAGTCGCATCTAACAATTATAGTCGGTTACACTTTTGGGCAGTGTAAGCATTCCAATTCAGATTAGCTTCTACTTTGTGTGACGTGTCCTTTCCATTCTTAGACGATCATGTTTCTCCACAACTTCCACTCCCTTGTAACTCGTACTAAATTGTGTCTTTCTGTTATTTCTCTTAAACCGTGTCATGTCATCCATTTACTCAAGCTCACTAAGTATCTTGCCCTCAATCTATCCTGTGAGTATCAGATTTTCCAAGCCCTCTTTCCTCATTATGAGCCGTAGAAATTTTAACTGTCTTTTCCTGATAACTATCACATTCATTTTTGCTTCCATTTTCGCCAAAACTACGTCGTTGCTCACATGTTTGATCCATGCTGTTCTCAGCATCCTTCTGTAGAACCACGTTTCTGTTATTTCAAGTCTCTTGAGGTTGTCCAAACAGTTGATGTTTAATCCTTTCTTCTCGCTTCCTTTCACTACTTTTTATAAATGTTTTTTTTTTGTTGTAATTTTCTTTCCGTGTCTGCTATCTACAGTGTGTCATCTGAATATCATATGTTGCGGCCGCCAAAGCTACTTTCTCCCATAAAGACTTATTTCGTTTACATCTCAACGTTAAATTAACAGCAGCACAATTTGAACTCAAGCAGAATATTTCTGCTGAAATATATAACGTTTAATCGGAATGTAAATAAATCTTTCAATTCGCACCTAATAATCCAGAAGCTCTTCTTTCTGGGACGGCGTCGTAATCAACTTCCATCAACTTCCGACGGATAGGACGATCATTACGTTTTAGTACGTTGTGATTTTACATTCTAAACAAAATGATATCGTTTGCTGAACAGAGGAAGAAAATCTCTGCTGCAACCATTGAATAATTTTCAGAAATGTTCTCACTTTTTCAGCGTAAAATTGTCCAAATGAAAAATATTACCCATGGCATCGATAAGCTAAAAATTGTTTTCAGAACGCTAGACGATTTTCGCAATGATAAACTGCTCAATAACTGCTGTTACAGATATTTGTCGTCTTCTAATTAACAATGAAGAGATTTCTCGGGATGATAGGGATGTTAGTCATTTAGAATATCTGAAGTGGATGTTAGCACAACGGGAACTAGAGAAAATAACATCTCTCAGGGAGAAAATCAAAGAAAATATGACTCCTTGTGCTTTATTATATCACTGAAAATAGAAATAAAGAAATGAAAAAAAAATAGGTCAGCTTACATAGGTTAAATTAAAGCCAGTTTGTAGGGTTATTTAATATCGAATACAAATCTTATAGAAAAAAAATCAAAATTAATTTTTATAAAGTAAAACATAGATCCAATTTATACTCATTTCAAAAGGAGAGACAGAGATCCGATCTACACTAGAGTGAAAAGGTTTGCACTAGTGTCACAAACTTAGACAGATTCCCAGTTTACACACGTGTCAAAAAAATTCACATTGGTACATTATAAGCTGGTGTCAAAAGGGTAGGCATAGATCTGGTTTACACTCTTGTTAAATGCTAAACATGGGTCCAGTTTATACCAAGGAGAAAAAGTTAGACATAGGTTCGGTTTACACTAGTATGAAAAAAGCAAAGACAGGTCTTGTTTAAATTTAAAAATGAAGAAATAGTTTTTGTTTAATCTAGTTTCAAAGCGGCAGATATAGGTCTGGTTTACACTGGGGTCAAGAAGGTATATATAAGCCGGGTTTACTCTAGTGGCAAAAACATTGATATAGGTTTAGTTTACACTAGTGTCAAAAAGATAGATATGGGTCTGGTTTACCCTAGTGTCAAAAAGCTAGATATAGGTCTGGTTTAAACTAGTGTCAAGAAGGTATATGTAAGCCTGGTTTACACTAATGTCAAAAAGTTTGATATAGGTCTGTTTTATACTAGTGTCAAAAAGGTATATGTAAGCCTGGTTTACACTAGTGTCAAAAAGGTAGATAGATATAGATCTGGTTTACACTAGTGACAAGAAAGTATATATAAGCCTGGTTTACACTAGTGTCAAAAAGGTAGATATCGGTACGGTTTATATTCGTGTCAATAAGGTAGATATAGGTCTGGTTTACACGAGTGTAGGTCCATTTTACGCTCATGCCAAGAAGGTATATATAATTCTGGTTTGCACTAGTGTCAGAAAGGTAGATATAGGACCGGTTTACACTAGTTTCATAGAGTTAATTTTAGGTCTCGTTTACACTAGTGTCAAGAAGGTAGATACAGATGTGGTTTGCATTATTATCAAAAAGGTAAAGATACGGCCAGTTTATACTAGTGTAAAGAATGTAGATATATGTCTGGTTTACACTAATGTCTATAAAGTATAGGTATATAGATATAGGTCCAGTTTACACAAGAGTCATAAAGTAGATTTAGGTACCTTTTGTACTAGTTTGAAGAATAATCACAAAGGCCCAGATTACCATAGAATACAAAATACATTACATTTTCCACTAGATTAAAGATGTTTATATATGACCAGTTTATATGAGTTTTTAATCATCTCACCCCAAGAAAGGCGATGAAACCACTAACAGACCACCTATTATTGAGAGTGGAAAACTGAGAAACCTTTAATGAGAAAGAAAGAGAGTGAGAAAGAGAGAGAAATGAAGACAATAAAAAGCCAAGGTAATGGTTTATACGAGAATGAAACAGGTAGATGTAGATCCAGTTTCGGCTTAAAATGTAGATCTAAATCTGGTTTATATCAGAATTAAAAAGGTACACATAAGTCTTGTTTCAGCTTTTGCCAAAAATGTTGATATAAGACCGGTTTGCAGTAGTATTTCGCATTCATGTTTGCCTAATCACGGCGATAAAGCCACTAAGACGTAAAAGATTGCTGAGTGTGAAAGAAAATGCGAAACATAGATGTATAAATAGCAATAAAGAAAATATGAAAAAATATATAGGTAATGACACGTTTTACACTAGTGTGAAAATGTAGACACGAGACCGGTTTATACGGGAATCAGAAAAGTAGATATAGGTACAATTTATACTTGTGGCAAAATGGTAGTCATTACCCCGATTTAATCTAGAGATATATAGGGTACATTTAGTTGCAACGATATCGAAAAGGTCGACATTGGCCTGATTAACACTAGAGTTGAATAACTAGAGATATTCGTGATGTTCTCTAGAGTAAAGAAAGGTAGATACAGGTAAGTTTTATACTAGACTTTAAAATGGTAGATACAGGTAGGTTTCATAAATGAATCTGTAAGTATCTACTCGAAAGTTTGCTCTTATTTTAAGGAAGTTATAATCACTCTCCATGTAGTTGTTTGAAAAGTCGTACATTATCCTAGGCTGAGTGAATATCTCAAGAAATACGCACTAAAATTTTCTCGTCTATTTGATTTTTACTGCTTACCCCTGATTGCAAGAAGTACCCGCAAGTAAGTGGGATGTCTCTTATGTTCTGTTGTCTGGTGACTGAATTCAACGACCTTTGGTAATTTAAGAAAAAAATCAATAAAAAATTTATTTTATGTACTTAAACAGAGTTAGTAAATAAAAGTAGATAAGTTAATGCAGGAGGAACGGTGGAAAATGGATTGTAGTTCGGATTAAGAAAGCGAGGAGACGTGTTGGAATTGCACTGGAGTTCATTGTATTCATTTACGTGCTGATACCATTAGGAAAGGGATGAAACCATCTCTTCCCCGGCTCTAGTTTGGAAGCCTGTCTAACAGAAGGAAATCTGAATTTAAATAACTTCATCCCTTGTAGCTCTTGACTCCTTAGGCATAGGCTTGAGGGGAAGATAACTTTAAAAACAAATCCACCTCGCATGAGCTTTTGACAAAAAGAACGACCCTCCTACTTCGAGCGAATCAAATAGGCCTATATAGAGATGATGGGCTCAATTTCATCCCCGATAGTAATGGTCCACTAAGAACGAAGATGCAAAAGAAAATGATTAGGGGTTTTAAATTACTAGAGTTTAGGACTGACATTTCTTCTAACCTTAAAATAGTTGATTATCCAGACATCATCCTTAACCTCAATAATAAAACGTTCAAACCATACCATAAAGACAACCCCCACCTATATTAATGTTAATTCTAACCACCTCAATGCCGTTATGAAACAGATAGCCATCACTATCGACACTAGGATTAGAAAATTAAAATAAACATGTTTAATAAAAATAAAGAATTCTATGAAAATGATCTTCATAAAAGCGGTTTAAAAATAAATTATCTAGCCCCATATGTAATACTGAAATATTTAAGGTGAAAGGTAGGCACAGAAATAGAAAAAGGGACTCTCCCACTTCTGCAAATTATCAAATATTAATATAAGACTTTATTTTCTAAAGTTAATAAATAAACATTTCCATAAAACAACTCAATAGGAAAACGCTTAAAATGTACTAATAATATGCATAATATAATCCACTCACACAATGACTATATTTTAAGAAATTTCTATAGGATTCACAACAAACCTGGTATTGAACAGAAAATATGAAAAATTATGTTTACATTGGAATTTCCTCGGGGAAATAGAAACAGAGCTTTTATAAACATAGTCATTCTTTTACTAACCACAAATTAAAACATCAGATAGGTTTTTCAAATAAAATTTGGGAATTTAAGGAGGATAGTTTGAACCTACAGATAGGTTGAAACAATATAGGTTCCGCTCATACTTCTAATAGTCGTAGAGATTGGTGTAACTTATGTTTAGGAGAAAAATTACAATAAACAAAAACAAATTTCAATAATATAGATTTTACTTTAATAGCTACTCTATCTCTTCAAATTACCAATGTCTAAATAATTCTAATTTCTATATTCCCATTTTTACACCATATTAATTATATCTTAAAAGTGTCACCTGTTCTCACTTACACCACTGTATATATATATTGGGCTAGTTATTAAATATAACTTTTCATTTTTAAGTATGATTTTGTATTTCTAAATATAACTTCATATTTTTAAATATATCTTTTTTCTGATTTAACTTATATTCAAAAGTATAAATTTATTTCTTTATTTCTAAACGTAGATATTATTTTATATTACAATATTTTTATTTTTAAATATTTTTATTGTTTAATATAAACTATTGATTTTATATTAAATATATACTTTTTTCAATATAATTTTATTTAGTTTTAATATGAATTATATAAATATGACTTATTTTGAATTTATTTAAAAGTATCTTATTTTTGAATATAACTTGTCTTTCGAAGAGTACATTTAAGTACGATTTTGTATTCTTAAATATGCATTTATCAGTGCATGTATTTGGGCATTATATACATATTTCATTGAAGATGACTGACAAGGCACTGCAATTAAGCTTCATTTTTATTTTCCTTGCAAATGGGAAAAACCTGTACAAATGATCTATGGATTCGATCGCGCTTTCGGCTAATCTATAAGCCATTATCATGTATATTTTATTTGTTTGGATGATTCACTTAATCTCTGAACCACTCTGTACGTTGTGCCTACGTTTATAGTTTTTAAGCGTTTTCTGAATTTAAATGTTTGTCTTGGTGTATAATATATATATATATATATATATATATATATATATATATATATATAGATATATATATATATATATATATATATATATATATATATATATATATATATATATTGTCATCTACAGACAGACTGTTCCGCTGTTTCACAGCTCATCAGTGTGGCTAGACGTCCGGTTGCCTCTAGCTAGGTTCAAAACCCGAATGAATTTGCGTCAGTCGGAACTTCTCCCACTAAGCCATCGACGCACGGCAGGATGAAGGTGAATTTTAGCGTGTTTATTTTTAGATTTAGATAAACACACAGTGACTGACAGTGACTCGATTCTGCCGAAGAGTCGTGCAATATTAGCTTAATATATATATATATATATATATATATATATATATTATCCCGTGTTTATTCTTTTGTCCGAGTACCTTCGGCTATATCTGGTTATTATGAATTAATTTAATATTGCCAATCTCAGCGATAACTTTTAGCTCGATCCTGGCATCTTCGAACGCTACATTTGAATTTAATTATAAGTATATCATATAAAAATTAGATTATATATATATATATATATATATATAAAAGATTTTGCCGAGATTAACATAGAAGTTTATCAGAAACATATGGAGTGATCCAGACGGTTTTTGAGTTAACGTTTTGAAGACGAGGAAATGGCGAACATCATGGACGACTTCATTTTGAAACTCTACATTGCAGTGTCTTTAAATTATTTGAGCATTGCACATATAGGAAATTAGACTTTGAAATTCTTTCCATTTATTTCACCCCAAGTAAGGCAATAGTGTCACTAAGACACAAGAGGTTACTGAGTTTGAATGAAAATGTGAAAAAGGAAAATAAGAGAAACAACAATTAAAGAAGATGAATATTAAGACAGAAGATAACAATTGATATTGAATTTGAATTTCTAAAGGTCAAAGTTGACTTGAAAGCAAGGAGCCGGTATCAAGTTCGACAATCGAGAAATGTTAGAGAAGAAATTGTTAGCATAATCTGACGAGAATAAACGAGAATTTGCAACCGATCTAGTACTGCAATTAAATTAGGTGTACCAAAGTGGAAAGTTCCTCAGAACAATTACAACGAAAATATTTATAGAAAATCTTGTTTACAAATAAATAATATTATTTTGAAATAAATAAATATCTATGCTGATAAAATTATCAAAACATCTGGAGTACACCTTTCATATGTAATATCTCTTAAATATATTCTCCTGTCCCACTTTTTATTAGAAACGTTGTTTGATTCTCAGTTAAAATTTCCAGAGAAAAATGATTTTGGAAGCTATCCAAGTACGACTACTGACCCTAAGATGTAACATACATTGGCCGGGCTACAATACGAGTCGATAATATTTATTGGTTGGCCACCTATCCAGGGTTATCACCCTTGGCTATCGAACGATAGGTTTCCGTTGTGAGGACAGAATTCTCCTGAAGTTAGAAGCTAGTGCCAACGGCTCACCGAGAAAGATACAGGGAAGAAAAGCAAGTGCCCACAAATCTGTGATTGGTTTAAGATAATACACACTATTCAATAAGTATTTTTCTTCTATATTACCAAAGTTTTTCTACTTGACTGAAGTTTAAATTATTTTAATAAGGTTTCTTCTTCTTCTTCTTCTTCTTCTTCTTCTTCTTCTTCTTCTTCTTCTACTACTACTACTACTACTACTACTAATACTACTAATAATAATACGTGTCGTGTCCTTTCAAGACGTGGGCGATTATGGCTCTTCACCACCAACTATCCCTGGTAGCACTTAGGAAATTCTGTCCCATTGCCAAGCATTCTGAACCTGCTTTGACATCCCTGCTCACAAGGTCGTCGGGTAGATGTCCTTCTCCCCTCCTACGTCCTTTTATGTTTTGATATGTCCTGCGAGTATAAAAGTCTCCAAGCCGTTCTTCCTCATTATATGTGTAAAATGTTGTATTTTTCTGATTCTGTTTATGTGTTTGTTTTGTTTCAATTTCCCTTAAAAGGATGATTATTTACTTACTCGCACTGTTTCTGCCTATATTTCTGAGATGAGGTATTATGTACACAATTTACATTATTCGAACTATTGTCCTCATCTTTGTCGCCATAATTATTACAACGTTTCGGCCGTTGTACGCTCCAGCCTTCTTCAGGTGGTTTGAATGTCGAAATAAACCCTTTATTTCACTCACTGGGGTAGACTGTCCTAGTTCCACGTGCCATGGACACATGGCACAGTGGATAAAGGCGTTAGTTAGATCCAGTGACCGGACCCAAAAAGTGTGAGTTCAATACCGTGTTAAGTCAGTGGAGAACTTGGGGAGGGGAATTAACAGAAGATAACTGACATCTGACATCCATTAAAAATTAATAACTGAAAACTGACATCCATTAAGCCAATCTAGTTATTTGCTTAGATTCATAAAGTCTAGGTACGAAAGATGAAAGTTCATCGTAACAATAATTGGTAAGTATTTATAGAAAAAGGCACAGGGAAGCTACATAAATGGTAGACTTATAAACATGTTTGATTTAGGCGCAAAAAACTGCCAAGCCTGTCACAGTGAACCAATTTCCTTTGCAGCAAACACCACTAGTGATTCAATATAATCTTTCCATTCGGTGTCAGCGGAAAACTTTAGTTCGAGAAATCGCAAAGACTCACTTTCCTGGTGGTTAACATCGGCCCAGCTGATGGAAGGCAAACAGGTCCTTTCAGACGATTAAAAGAAAGCAGTTTCGCTTTGGAGGAGTTAAAATTAACAAGGCATTCCTTGCGCAAGTTAACAACTTTTGTGATCAACTGCCAATTCGACCTTATCAAAACGATCAGGATTACTATTATGACAGGAGTAAATAGTTATGCCATCAGCGTAGATATCGAGTTGAGAACTGATGACATGAAGAAGAGTCCATTCATTTCCCGATTTGATAAAAAAAACTGAATCAATTAAGAACTTCACCGTTCTTATCTAAAGCGTGATAGCCTCTTTCAGCAATAATCACTAATACTTCAGCAGTTGACCTAAAGAAGTGAAAGGCAAATTGCTTACTTGAAAGAAAAGCCTGCAAGGTGAGATTCTTAACCAATCTAGAATTGATTAGAGCCTCTAGTAATTTGGTAAAATAAGTTGGATGACTAATAGACCGATAGTTACAAGAACCAGACAGTTCCCCCTAGTTTTTAAAGACTGGAACTACAGAAGAGGATTTCTAACAAGCAAGAGACCAAGAAGCAGCAAGGCATGTATTGTATCGTTTAGAGAGAACAGGAGCCAGTTCAGGAGTAAAATTCTTAAGGACTATTACAGGGATGCTATTATAGGGAGACAATAACTGGCGGCGGGGCTAAGGATAATGGGTGTCAGTTAGTCACGTGGAAATTCAGTCCCCTTAGCAAAACCTGCTTTTAGATGAGTTTTTGCTTTTGTTTGTAGAACAGTTAATATCTCATTTTCCTGAAGTCCACATATCTGGAAAACAGAGATTATGGTCACTGCGTTTGGTTGAGTAGAAAACAGACGTTTGTCTCCAATTTCAGCGAGGCACTTTATTTCAACTCTTCAAGTGAACCATAAAAAGTAAAACATTTTGTATTTATCTTTTATGTACCCACGTCAGACATGCTCATTCTTGAATTAACGTTTACATTCATCTGTTTTGGAACGCATGCTATTTGTTGCAATTTTTTTTTTGGTATTCATTAAATGTTTTAATTGGGCACAGATTTATCTTGTCTTTCATTTTCATTTTATTCAGTGCTACTATAAAAATATTCAATATCTTCCTAGCACCAAGATTGCTGGTAAATAGTGACTGGCAAAAATTATAAGAGATTGCCGGTAAATTATGACTGGTAAAAATATGGCAAAAGAAAAGTTGTTCTTTGTGAGGATCCAGTTTATAAATGATAGCAGAAACCATGGCTAGAGTTATATGCATATCACTCAATAGGGACTCAATTCTAAGTGAAAAGTTAGGCGGAGATACTCCAGATTAGTCAAGAGTAGAATTGGAAAAGAAATTACGAGCAAAACATTCTGCTTCATCAGCAGAACATGTTAGCACTTCAAATTGAGAGGAGAGGGGAAGGATAAAATACCAGTTCAGGAGCATGTTTCTTACGGAATATTGCAGGTATACATACTTTGTGGGGATCCACTTTAGAGATGAGAGCAGGAACTATTATCACTCAATAGAGACTCAGATCAGAGTGGAAATTCAGGCAAAGCTACTCCAGGTTAGACGAGAGTAGAATTGGAAGAGAAATTACGAACAGGAGATGTAAACCCCTCAAATTTCGTTATTGGACTTTGCGTATTTGGATTTGATGGTTTAGGAAAGCTCCAAATGAAAGGAAAATGTGGAGAAACATGATCGCCAACGACCTGAAGAGATACGACACATAGATGAATATGCAGGATATTGAACATGAGCAGCTGTAATAGATTTGTGTCTTAAGAATGACTAATCTGCTTTAATCTGCCGAATCCGCATTATTGGCTTAGATTTAGCTCCTTTTCTTTTACGTTTTAAGGTTGTTGTTTTTTTTTCTTAATTCCGAATTACATATCTATTTTCTTTAGCTTTCCAAGATAGTGTCATTAAGAATCCAGGATTTACTAAGAATGGAACAAATAAGAATAAAATAATAAAGAGACAGACACTCAAAATAGGACTGAGGGTAGACACGCCACATCTGACGTGACGTGTCAACCCTAAGCCGAGATGCCAGGTCAGGACTGACAATATTACAAACATTTTGCTGGGATTTGTCGATTATCTCGATATATATAGCAATGGTACCAGCATATCAGCACTGCTATCTATGGTAGCAATGTACATGGTAATAACATTCAAGGTAAGGAAATTGCCGATTTATAAATGAACAATATAAGAAAAATTGATTGGGAAGTTTTTCATGACATCAACCTGAACATCTAATTGAACAAAACAAACGCCATTATTCTGGATGTTTCATACACAATGTCAAAATGTTGGCGTCTAAATCCCAGAAAACTACATACACACACAAACACACACATATATACATATGTGTGTGTGTTTCATTAGTACTTTGTTTTAGACATGAGATAAGGAAACATGCATATTTGTCGTTAAACAAGGTACTTTTTTCAAAATTCTGTAAAGTTACTTTCCTTCGTGGTTTACAGGTCATGTAATTTGATAATTGCGTATTTGGCCAACAACTAACATAAATTTCCGAGAAATTGTTTTACAGCAAATATATATGACTGATGTCGAAATCAAGGTATTTTAAAAACTTATCAAACATATACATAATTTAATCGCAGTACATTGTCATTTGTCTTTAATATAAAAGGGGTTGCTGGCCGAATAGACAATTATATATATATATATATATATATATATATATATATATATATATATATATATATATATATATATATATATATATATATATATTATTGCTATTACTACTTAAACGTTATTATAGTGGATATCCGAATTTGACGAGACGCTTCGTTTATTTATTAAAAAGTATATTTTTTATTTTCGTCTGCCGGCCTAAATATTCGAGAAAACTTATTGGGGAATATTCAAGACGGTAGACGAAAATATACGGTTTAATTTATAAGGTCTACTTAAATACGAGTATCCACTAAAATCGACTTAAAAAAAGTTTATATAATAAAATCACCCGGATTAATAAATTAAAAATCCCTCTAATTTCCTCATATATATATATATATATATATATATATATATATATATATATATATATATATATATATATATGTATGTATATGTATGTATATGTGTGTGTGTGTGTGTGCGTTTCATTACATACGAAACACAAGGTTGTACGATTAAGATTTTTATTTATTTTTTCTTCTGTTACAGTAAGTGTTTTCTTTTCTGGACACAGAGTGTGTAGAAAATATCAGATTCCAGAACATTTGAACAGTTTTTAAACACACTTTGTATCCAGAAAAGAAGACAAGAAAAATTAAATAAATACCATAATCGCTGTAACGTGTCTAATGTCTTTAATGAAACATGTATAAAAGCGGGCTTTCTGCCTAAATACACAATATATGTGTGTGTGTGTCTGTGTGTGTGTGTATATATCATTTTCTCCCATATATATATATATATATATACATATATATATATATATATATATATATATATATATATGGGAGAAAATGATATATACATTTTTATATGCCAAAACAATGTGTATATACTAGAACAATATTAAGAAAATTAATGACAATTTAGAAAATAAATTGTGTGATACGTTTCGTCCTTTAGGATTTCATGGAAATATATATATATATATATATATATATATATAACTATAAAAGTGAACATAGAAGTCACCTCTTGTGTGCAAATAGGAAATTTCTAGTTGCAACCTTGGCCTCGAAAACGCCATTTTTAATATAACAAAATGATATATTTTGCTCAGATGAAGATGTACTGAAAAAGCCTTCATCTACTTACTATTTCGACTTATTTTAGTTTTTACTAAATGACTTATGAAACTGCGGATTATACAAATACTAAGCTGAAATTATTTATTTACTTTATTTAAACTGTTCTTAACTTTTATCACATATCCACGACGTTTTGACCGTTGTACCCTCCAACGTTCTACGGGTTAAATACACTGGAATTTAGAACTTAATCCCTTATCCTGTCCACAGGGATATATTAAGTCCCTGCTAATTCCATTTAGTAACACAACTCTACAAGTTTTGTTCCCTCTGATTTAGCCTGGTATTGAACTTACAACTCTTTGGGGTCAAATCACATTTTGGATTAATTCAAACAAAGATTTTAATCCCCAAAGCCCCATGGCCAAGTTGAAAAGTGCATTGGTTTCCAGTTTATATTATGTAGTATTTTCGTGCGATTGTGAAAAATTTGACGAAATTAATATTGTGTTTAAAACAAACATAACAATCTCCAAGGTCACCCAGTAGAAGGAACACGAACTCGAAGAGATGTGTTACTAAAGAATATTCAAGGAAACAGAGATATCCAAAATGACAGTCCTGTAAAAGTACAAGGGTTCGTTTGAAATGTCACCTGCAGAATGTCGGAGCGTACAACTGCCGAAACGTCGTGAATCTGGCAAAAAATATAAGAACAACAGTCCGAATGATGTAAATAATGTAAACAATTAAAATACCTCCTCTAAGAAATATAGACAGATAATGAAAGTATTTTAAAAATTTATATTAATAAGGGAAAGTTTAAAATAAACATGATGAGATTAGAGAGATGAAACTGAATCAAGTGCCATCTCGCTAACGTAGATTTGATTTTTTTTAAATTTTCTTTTCTGATTATGCCGGATATTTGAGGTAACATGTCAAACTGCAGAGGGTTCAAAAAGAGTTGGATGAGTCTAATAGTAACTAGGAAATTACGGCAGCTCGAAAAACCCACTATGATCGTACTGATAAGAACAGAACTCCCTAATTCGATGGTGAGGGCCTCAGACTCAACACTACAAGAAGAGGTTGGTTGCTGTAGAAGTGAATAATGGCTATTCTACAAAGTATTAAATGAAGATTATTCCTTTTTTTATTGTACGAATAGTTTTTTCAATCATTAAAATGTATAAATGGGATTTATTGTTATTAAATCAAACTTTGTTTCTGTTTTCTATGAATATTTAGTTATTATGCATCTGTTTACAGTTAATTAGTATGTTTATTCATTAGTTGGAAAAGAAATAAATTAAAAATCTGTATGTGTACGAATATTTGTTTACCCCCACTGTATTTCTAGAAGAATCTACACGTTGTGAATGAAAGAAAGCAATTTAAATTTACTCCATACAGTGAAATTCGTCAGCGCATTGTTTTAAACTCTTAAAAAATAAAATAAATCCAGTAACATAAAATCGAAAAAAAAATCGGAATTCAAACGTTGGCTTTCCTCTACTTACACATATTTACCAGTAAAGAAATATATTGACAACATTAATATGATTTCTGTTAGTCAATAGAATTGCGCTTACTCAGCAGTACACTCTTATCACTGATATTCAATGAGTGCTTATTCCCACTGGGCTGCGTCATTTTGTTTGAGACACTGTAATTTACTTAGTCACTTCTCCGCCTTTACGCAGATAACATTTATATCTATCATCTTAAGAGTGTTTTCTTTAATTTCCAAATAGTTTCGATGAAAGAACAGTACTTGAAGTGCTTGAAGAATATTTGATCTTGGCCAATGTGCAGACAGGAAGTGACATATACTTGATGGAGGTCAAAGAACGAATCAGATGAAAAAAATGTCATTCTCAGTAATAAAAACAAAAATAAGGAAGACGAAAACAAAGAAAAAAGGAGAGAAAAGAAAAAATAGAGATAAAACACAAGAGAAAAAAAACATTAAAAAGATTGCAAAATATAAAATCTGGAGCAAAAGAAGAAGAAGCAAAGAAAACTTCAAGAAGAAAATATCACGAGAAAAAGTAGGAAAGGAATGAGAAATAGAGGAAGAAAACATCGTAAAGAAGTGAATATCAGACAAAGAATAATAATAATAATAATAATAATAATAATAATAATAATAATAATAATAATAATAATAATGATAATAATAATAATAAGAAGAAGAAGAAGAAGAAGAAGAAGAAGAAGTAGATTTGTATGAAAATCGACATGGAAAAAAGTAAAGAAGAAGATATTATGAAAAGAGTAAAAAGAAAGAAAAATATCATATGAAGAAAAGAAAGAAAGAGGAATATTATGAGATGAAGAAATAGAGGAAGAAAACATCGTGAAGAAGGATTTATGAGACAGAAATAGAAAAAAAACAAAAAGGAGAAAAAAAGGAGAAGAAGATTTTAAAGAAAAAAAAACGAGATGAAATACAGAGGAAAAAACAGAAAAACATAGTTTATTGAAGAAGGAGAAAAGAAAGAAAACGAGAAAATGGAAGAAGGCGAAGAAGAAATAGCCATATACAGATTGACACATAAAAATAAATTGTCACGTATAGAATGTCATAGAACATTTTTTTATGCAAAATAAATAGAAAATTAATAAAGGATGAAGATAACATCGTCTAAAAACGAATATCAAGCTATGAAAGAATATGAGTAGAAGAAAAAGAATAGATGAAGAAATAGAAACGAAAATGTATAACTAAAAAGTAAAAACAGGACGAAGATAACATCGTGAAGAAGTAAATATTTGACGACAACGCTGACAGAGAAGAAGAAGAAGAAGAAGAAGAAGAAGAAGAAGAAGAAGAAGAAGAAGAAGAAGAAGAAGAAGAAGAAAATCATCGAGTAGATAAATATAGATGGAAAAGAGAAAGATGGAAAAAAAGAGAAAGGAACGAGGAAAACCTCGTGAAGAAACAAATGTCAAGCAAAGGAAAAGGAAGAAAACTTCTGGAAGCAATGCTAAAAAAGAAAAAGAAAAAAGAAATGACAATCGAAAAAATACATCAATGTCGGAAAGGAAGACGATATTAAAAATAGTAGAAATATTTCAAAAAAGAAGTCGTCAGACGGAAAGTCTTTAAAAAAAAAATTGAATCAATACTGAAAAATAAAAAAAAGTTCTTGTGACAGGTGAGAAAAACACGAATGGACTGACAAATGGATTGCGGTCGCATTTCAAAATGAGTCATTAGCATAAAAGCATTTCTCCTTTTGCCACAAGTCGCAGTAAATTAGTCTGTCATCCATTAGATGATGGGTTACCCAGATACTAAAAAGAAACATGTGATGAATGTGTCGGTCACTAACCGGGGAAAGCAACGAGTGGATGAAAAGAAATTGGGTGATGCCCAATACGGAAGAATTAAATGATTGATAAGAGGATAATGAACAGTGGGAGGGTCCTACAAGTGACAGTATGTCTCCTTGTAAATTATTATTCTTGCCTTCATAAGTAGCTGGATGTGTCTACTGCAACATCATCCATTTCGATATTTTCAATATTTCTAAATACGTTAATTAAATACAACAGAATTTGGAAGGACTACGAAGAATGGAAATATTTATTTCATTTATTACTCCTTTTTTGTTTGACTATTAAAAAAAGATAGTTTAAAACAAGCGTGGATAAATATTGATTATAAGTGTGATAATGCTTAGATAGATACATAGATAGATAGATAGATAGATAGATAGATAGATAGATAGATAGATAGATAGATAGATGGATGGATGCAAATGAACATATAATTTTGTCGATATTTAGCGTCTGTGGCAGGGAGGCGGGTACATGCGAGTATACAAGCACGTGCAAAAGGTAATAGTGATATGGATCAGAGTGATCGATTTATTTCCTTTTGATCATTCCATTTCTCCGCTGGCGAGTGTATGGCAGGTGCAGCCGATACAAAATCACTGGAAAACAAATGTCGTAGCCTTTGATACGTTAATAGTTAAAAGGACCACGATATGTTAGTCCTGTCTGTGTGCGCACACACACACACACACACACACACACGCGCGCGCATATATATTGAAATGCCGAACTTTGGGGCTTCCTTGTTAAATTAATTACTTTTGTTAATTTTACCCTAAAATCGAGAGTGATTCGCAGTTTGCTATTCACTGTAAATTTTATGATCTCTAAGCGTCAGAAAATAAATTGTCTCATTTTCATTAACTCGAATCATCACAGTATTTGGTATTGTTGAAGTAATCGCTAAAAAATTTTTGTCGAGATTTAAATCTCTACGTTTCGTTCAATTTCACAAACTAATCGATGAAATTTCAATAAGCTGATTTATTTGGAACAAAAATACTTTGACGAAAACCCCAATTCGCGGTTTAATATTTTCTTTAATTTAATTTCATTTCATTTCATAGGACTTTTTAAGAAAATTTCTTTTTCAGCGAAGAATAAATTCTTAGGATTTCTTACTCTTGAGAATGCAACATAAAACTGGCCATGCGTAAATATTTCTTTCTAGAGCCAAATTCCAACTATTTGAAGAGCCTGGCATTGTGATTTGTTTATAGCTCTCTCAAACACACGGCTGAAAAACTGGATTCTTGTATATATAAAATTTAAAGAAAAGACATACAGTAAACAATATTGCATTTTTATGAATTAGTATTTAGCATTTTAATCATTATATTGGTTTTAAAATAGTAGCAGTATTTTGCATGTTAAAAAATAAAACTTTGAAAGTTTATTGCACTAATCTACTCACTAAAGTAAAACCGACTCTACTATGTACCCTCTACCTGTTTGTACTTCTCCCCAAAATTTGGATTCGATCGGTCAATATATGGCTATTTTAGAGGATGTGACAGACTGATGGTCGGACTAACAGAATTCACATAATTTTATATATAGATAGATAATGGAAGGACAGCATCTTACGCATAATGATGCTGAAAAACGGTCATCAGATAAATTTTCCCCTTTCAGCTTTTTATTCCAACTTAAAGAATAATTTTTTAGCAAAATATGATTTCTATTATTACAGAACTTTCAAACCTCAAAGTATTTAATTGGTAATTAAAGTTTCTGTGTTTAATTAGCTAATTTTGATGCGGCTTTGAGTGGAATAAGGTTCAGATATTTCCATTGCGTTTTTTTTTTCATTCTTCTTTCAAGTAATCCCAATGCTCTTGGAAATTTTGTGGTTTAAACTGGAGCACTTTTTTCTTCACTTCTGAACAAAATGCTTCAATTATATTGAGATCAGGATTTTGTACATTTGAACATCTTCACCCACATTTCTGTTGTGCATGGCGTGTGGCAATGCGTATATTCATGCCGAAAACGCATCTGGCCTCGTAGTCTGGCATAAGACTAACTAATATATTTTTCGATGTTTAGATTTCCATCAACTTTTACCAATTTTCTACTACGACCTATTTCGATGCAATGCCGCACCATTACGAGCCTACAACTAAATAGTATCGTCTTTGTAGTGTACCTTGCATATTTTTGTAGTCTACCTTGTATTTGTACTTTCTATTTTTATCTTATTTGTATTTTTATAGTATTTGTATTTGTTATGGGTCCTTACCTATCACTACAGAATGTACTCTTCCTAACACTATGTATACTACGCCTCTCAAGAGAGAGAGAGAGAGAGAGAGAGACGAATCGAGTCGAGCCGATAGTAGTTCACTCCAAACCAGACTGACAGTCATACTAACACCATTCACATTTTGTATTATTATTCCGTGTAATGTATCTTCGTTATTTCTACTCTTGTGTTCGTGTTGTTCTTCATTGGTCCTAACCTGGACCATAACACTATTGTATTTGTATTATATTTTATATATTTGAATTATATGTGTATTATACTTGTATTATATTTGTATTATATTTGTATTATATTCTGTATTATATTATATTTGTAGTATATGTTTTATTTTTATCTGTATAGTGTACCTTGTGTTTTTAGTGCACCTTACATATTTTCTTTTGTCCATTTTTCTCTTGCATCAGAATATAAATATTTTGCATTCATCACTAAAATTTAGTTTTTGCCACTTTCCAACATCAGTGCTTAGATATTCTTTTGACCACATCATTATTCCATTCAGATGATTTTCTTTTGTTAATGGTTATTCTTTTGCGTTTATATTGGTATTCTATGTACTGTATCAACTGAAACCTTACTGTTAAGAATTCTTTCCCTCCTCGTTTCTTTGGCTTTTAATTTTTCCATTGCCTAGCCAGACTATCACAATCATTTTTTTTTTGTCTATCTCTTGTGGCCTTCCAGTTTTCTTTGAGTTCTAAACATTTCCAGTAGTAGCAGAGGTCGTCATGATGGTTTTAACATTGTTTCCTGAAATTCTTAGCCTCCTGGCTATCTCTCGTTGAGTTATCTTCTCCTTCAAAATCGAAAAGTTTTTTTTCTTTTTTTTCTTTCAACAGAAATGTTAGATGTTGATTTTAGTGGTAAAAATGCAGGCTAATGTTCAGCTAAAATGACTTGCCAATAATTGATCGCACTAACACGACGGCCGTCGGGTCTCGTGAGAATTTGCCCTAACAATTGTCGACGGTCGGTTAAGTTCCTATCTTGATTTCTACCAAACTTTGACCAATTTGAGAAAGGCAAACCGCGACGATAATGGCGGAATGACGCGCATCGGTTTCATTCCCCTGGACACGTAACTATTGTTTTTTTAACAAAAAATAAAATGAAAAACTACTCTCGAAATACAGTTATACATAAATTAGGCAGTTTTGGTTAAAAAAGAAACTTTTTTCTATTTTTATTTGCCATGTCTTTTCAGGACGCAGGCGATCATGACTCCCCACTTCCCTCTATCCCTTGCAGTTCTCAACAAGTTCCGTGCGTCTGCCCCCTCCCCCAGACCATGTACAATCCACTTTCTTAAGTCCGCAATGTATGTCATGCGTTGTTTTCCCTTGTCCTTCTTTCCTTCTATTCGACCTGTGAGTATCAGATTCTCCAGGCACTCCTTCCTCATTATGTGTCTCAGCAACTTCAGCGGCCTCTTCCTGATATTAACAATAAGCCTTCTCCTTGTTTGCATCCACCCTAAGACCTCATCGTTGCACACAAGCTCGGTCCATGATATCCTCGGCATCCTTCTGTAGAACCACATCTCCGTCGCCTCGAGTCTCTTCTTCATCTGTGAGGAGACAGTCCATCATTACGTAAAGGAGAACAGATATCACATAACAGCTCAGTACTATTTTCTTTGTTACCAAAGAAAACCTCCTTTCTCGCATTACTTTGCCCAGCTTTTGGAATGCGTCCTTCGCCATCCCAATGCGTCTACGGATTTCTGTGTCGCACTTATCGTCCGCTGTCAAAACGCTTCCCAGGTATTTAAACTTTCGCACCTGCTTGATTTTAGTGTCCCCGACCTACAAATTACATTTCGGGCTCATCCTTTTACTGATGGCCATGCATTCTGTGGCCAGTAAATGTTGTTAATACTGTTTATTATAAACAGAGCATTTACTTAAATATTTGTATGTATAAAAAGAACGTATAAACATAAAAAATGTCTTCAATAATTGTCGGACTTTTTCCATTTCATAATATAGATGTGTATATAACGATTAATAGATAGAAAGAAACATGATACACAGAAATACACAAACAAATATATTTATTTCATTGGTTTTTTTACCTGATGAAGCCTATTCAGGACGAATGACATCATCTAATTTCCATTTGTCTTTATTTTTAAAGATTTATCCGGATACCCTATCCTATTTTACACAAACACGCACACACCCATATATATATATATATATATATATATGCACGATTGCACTAGCATGAAACAGACTGTCGCCTCTAAGTGCTGACTTCCATGTCCACTTTTATATTTACACAGGCTCTATCTCTGATATTGAGCACTTTACCCCATAAATATAGCACACTTTAAGACTATATTTCTGCATATATATATATATATATATATATATATATATAGATATATATATACAAATTGTAGAGAGAGAGAAAGAGAGACAAACAGAGATTGAGATAAAGAGATTAATAATGCATAAACCAATATATAAGTAAAATTATGCATATCCATCAAGAGAGGATGGCAAGAGAGAGCTAATGAAATAACTAAAAAGGTATATATATATATATATATATGTAATAATGGTTATGACATCTGATTGGGAAATTGGAGGTTTTGTAAAGCATGGAACAACTTCTTACTTGCTGTTGGTCCCAGGTTAACACTGACCAGGGTTTTAACACCTGTTAGCTCCAATCCTTCTAAAATAGTTAACCTGATGATACAAACAAAACACTATGAAAGTATAAAATCCTTTTTTACAATAAAAATGCCAGCAATAATTTTTTATATAAATAATCACCAACAACACCTATTGATAGTAAATGACCAACAATGAATATATATATATATATATATATATATATATATATATATATATATATATATATATATATATACATATATATACATATATATACATATATATATATATATATATACATATATATATATATATATATATATATATATATATATATATATATATATATATATATATATGTAAGTATGTATGTATGTATATATAATCTAGATTTCGGCATTAAATAATCCTTACTGATTGCTATGTCGCTCGACAACATGAACCAACCAGAAAAAACAACATTAAATATCGCTCTCATAATATTAATCTATATAATATCCTCTAATTATTAAAGACATCAAACTGCATTCCAAAGTATAACTTCAACCAAAATACAACATAAAGCACACATATCACTGCCTCTAGCAATCATGTCCACACAAACATGTTGAATATCATTTACCATGTATTCAATTGTGAAAACAGAAACATATATCATATTTTTATTATTTCGAAGTTTCAAAGAAAAGTAAATTTCAGCATTAAATGATGCATAGAGCTGATTATATGCCTTTATACAAACAAATCAATTATATATATATATATATATATATATATATATATATATATATATATATATATATATATTGATTAATTAATTAATATTAATATATATTAATATATATATCAATATATATATTAATATATATATATTATAATAATATATATATATTATAATATATATATTATAATAATATATATATATATTATAATAAAATATATATATTAATATATATATATTAATATATATATATATATATTAATATATATATATTAATATATATATATTAATATATATTAATGTATATATATTAATATTAATATATATAAATATATATATTAATATATATATATATATATATATATATATATATTAATGTATATATATTAATTAATTAATTAATATTAAAGCTCTGTAAATTTACATTGAGCACTATTGTGCAAAAATAAAAATATCTATAAGAACACCGGATTTTATATCTTACAGTTTTTTCTTTTTATTCATATATATATATATATATATATATATATATATATATATATATATATATATATATATATATATATATATATATACTTATTTTTAAAAAGATATGATTCCTTCGCTACATAAGAGTTCTTATGTTTCAAAAACAAGAGCCAAAGACCTCAGTATAATTATTAAAATTAAATTGAATTAAAGTATCAAGCCCAGTTTCATCCTCAAGCGAAAATTTAGGAATAACCAATCTTGAAATTTACGCATCGTTATAAGCATGTTCATTCGCAAAATTAATTACTATGGGAATGGCTGGAGCGACTATTTTGATAAGGAGCGTAAGATTTAACAAGTTGTATCCAGCTATCAGTCTCCTTCGGAAAGAGGTCTAACCGAGGGAGGGCCGGTGGTGTCCATTCAACGAAGAATGAATTTAAAATTAGATGGAGACACACAAAAGCTCCTTCAATAATCTTAGAAATAGAAAACAGACATCCCTAATAAATATTTTTGGCATTTAAAAGAAATGAATAAAACACGAAAAGTAAAATGGGAAATAATAAAATAAATACAACAAGAACTTGTAAAACCTGGGATTACCCATGCGCTTTATGCCTACATGAAAAACTACACATTATTAAGTTTCTAAATAATTAAAATTTATTAAACCATAGACATGAGTTAACGGTTTTTGAGTGAAATTACTTGTGTTTTTCTTGATTTCCAATGAAAGTCGACCTCACGACGCCATGGCTGATATTCAAAACTCCTACTAAAACAAGAGATTCATTTTGCTTGAAGACATGATGATAGGTTTCTTCTCGTCTCACCATTGAGCAGCCTAAAAGTTAAGAAACTTTATATATATATATATATATATATATATATATATATATATATATATATATACTTAATTTCTTTAGACTAACTTTTTCCTTTCGAAGTCAGTAAAAATATCCGAGACGTACACGTTTTTTGTTTTCTCCGTATATTCCCTTTTCGGAAATTACCGTGACATTTCACTTGCATTTTCCCGGGCATTACAATGTCAGTCTATTATTTTCTGTCTGGTTTGCGAAGCAAAATTATTTTGGCAACTATTACCAACATTTAAGCGACTGCTTTTAAGAGGAACGAGCGCTGATCTTTTAGAAAAATGCAGGGTTCGATATATTTTTATCTACCAAATTATACGCTACTCGTTACAAAAAAAAAAGAAAGAAAAAAGATTTTTTTTTTATTGGGATGGGGGATGTTTGAAGCATTTTATATATGCAAACTGATATTAGAAGCTGCAAAGATGCTACCTATGCGGGAAAAAAATCGATTTGTATTCCTGCACTGTTTAGACGGTTCTTCCAGACTTAGTGATTTTTTTCTATATTATTTGGTAAGTGGATAAAATATATCGTACTTCACAATATTTGCCTGTAAAGTTTTTTGTCCCAAACAGATTCACCATGATCGTGGTCAGGAAATATCTGTTTAATTATTTATTTATTTTGTATACTTTAAAAAAAAGGAAAGAGATACTTCATTGTTTGTTGATGGGTTCCAAAACAGACACACACATTTAGTGAAAGTAGGCTTGCTTTCAAGAGTCGGTTGTCAAGTCTTTTCAAAGGTCAATATTTCAAAGGGTGATTCTCAAGGCAAGAAAATTCTGATTTGAATGTTTGATGCAACGATTTATGTTAATTATACAAAATGTTAATTACCTATTATGCTAATAAAAATTGTAATTACTGACCAATGAAAATCATATCACCTTCCATTTTTTTTCAATTTTCGACATAAATGCTAAATACTTCAATATATTTTTCAAATATGAATGCTACAGTAAAAAGGTGGCGTTAGGGTAATGGTTACCTGTGTGGAATCAGAGTACCAAGTTCAGACTTATTACATTAGTTTCGGAAATGCTTTTAAAAAGAAAAGCCCATTTATTCTCTGCTCTATTAGCAACTCCCAGTGGAGCAATACTCTGATTAAAAAAATCTCCGAAAAGGCCACATAAACAACTCCATTATATCTCCCAAGAAGTAATAACACGTTCAAATTTTAAGTGATTTTCAATCAGTCATAAGCCTGTGAATATTCTTCAACTTGCATCAATATCAAAATTTAAGAAGAAGTGGGTTATGACAATTTTTTCTGTGAGGTACCAACATTTTCTACTCACTAGATACAGCTTGTGATGATAATATATATTTTTTTAAATTTCGATATATTACTCCTACATTATCTGTCTACGTATATTCGTAGAAGAGGTGTGGCTCACGCTTTGAAAACAATTTTTTTTTTAAATTCATCCACTTTCAAATGCTATTGATTTAATGTGTAAAAAATTCAATGCAACAAAATTGTTTTCCTTTGTTTTGTATATACCCCATTTTGGTTTCATCTGCTTTTCTTTTTATCTAACTTACTTATTTTCCTAAGTTTTCTCTTTAAATAACCAATTTCATCCCTCCATTGGCTTACAGATAGGTTTTTGGTAGCAATATATGGGATAACGATATATAATTCTTTTATAAATCAAGAACAGTTTTGAAAGAAAATATACCTGACAAATTTCAAATAAGTTCTTGTGACGTGTTTCATGAATTAGGAATTCATTAGACTGTGTTTGCTTCGGTTATTATGACTACGCATGCGCGCAAATTATAAATGTTGGGAGTTTTCTACATATATAGCTATATATAGAAATGCTTTGGATCTGTAATAATATTCATTTAGTGCATATATATTATCCTAGCAGAGGAGCAAACATATTGTGATTCGATGCATAAGTCGCCCTCCGCATGTAATGAACGCAACAATTTTTACCCTTTCTGACTGCCATTCTCTCTCTCTCTTCCGATATATATATATATATATATATATATATATATATATATATATATATATATATATATATGTGTGTGTGTGTGTGTGTGTGTGTGTGTGTGTGTGTGTGTGTGTGTGTGTGTAGAAAAATAGGAAAGAACACGTTAGGTAAATAATCCGGATTTATTTAGTATTTTTGTTTTTATTTTTAAAAACAGTGCTCCATACAGAAGTAGAGCTTAAATTATAATTATTTTTAAAAAAATATGATTGCTTCGCTTCGCTACATAAGAGTTCTCATGTCTCCAAAACGAGAGTCGAAACCCTCAATATAATAATCAAAATTAAATTGAATTAAAGTATCAAGCACTGTTTCATCCTCAAGCGAAAATTTAGGAAACCTAATTCCTAAATTTTCGCTTGAGGATGAAACAGGGCTTGATACCTTAAGTCAATTTAATTTTAATTATTTTATTGAGGGTTTCGGCTCTCGTTTTGGATACATGAAAACTCTTATGTAGCGAAGGAATCATATTTTTTTTTAAATAATTATATATATATATATATATATATATATATATATATATATATGTGTGTGTGTGTGTGTGTGTGTGTGTGTGTGTGTGTGTGTGTGTGTGTGTGTGTGTGTTTGTGCGGTTAACATTTTTATGTCAAATGTTTGTATGCCCGAGCGCTTTCGGATATATATACACATACATACATACATACATACATACATACATACACACACACACACACATGTATGTGTGTGTCTCTTGTATGTGTGTTTGTGTATAAAAATGGAGATGTAAATATATGTATATACAAAGAAAACAAAAGTAATACAAAGCGGAAAACGTGTTTATTTCTTTGATGAAATTTATCAAGGCAAATTCAGAAATATTATTCAGTAAGTTATATTTTTACATGGAACAATTAAATGTAGAAAAATAACTAAAGTGTTCAAATTTTGAATTAGAGAACACTGTAAAATGCTAGAAAAACATTTCGAATATATATATATATGATAGAAATTGTAAGGAGGATTTGATAATTACAATTAAGTAATTCATTGAGTCTAAAAAGAAACCTCAACAGAATGCACTGGACGGCCGTTTTGTCCTATATTTGGGACTCATCAGCAAAGCGCATCCACTACCGAGAATTGAAACCCTGACAGCTAGGTTATCATGCAAACACCATACCAACGGTTCCAACGGGCTTCGGTGACGATGAGATGGCAAATCAGACTCAATGAATTACTTAATTATAATTATTAAATCCTCCTTAATATTTCTATCATATGTATATCATTGCTTGATCCGGCTTCTATCGCTTCAGTTTGAGCGGCTTGGTGATAATAGTCGTGGCTCCGGGGGGCACAGTCCTATGGTTACAGAGAATTTCAGTTGAGTTCCACCACGGCAATATGTGAGCGAGCGGTGCTATATTGAGTCTGATTTGCTATCTCTTCGTCACCGAGGCCCGTTGGAACAGTTGGTATGGTGTTTGCTTGACAACCTAACTGTCAGGGTATAAATTCTCGGTAGTGGATGCGTACTGCCGATGAGTCCCAAATATAGGACGAAACGGCCGTCCAGTGCTTTCTGTTGAGGTTTCTGTCAGACTCAATGAATTACTTAATTATATATATATATATATATATATATATATATATATATATATATATATATATATATATAAAGAAGAGTATATAAAAGGTTATGTTCGAAAAAACGCTCTAAAATCATTTCAAAAATATATATATATCTAATAATATATAAAAAAATCAAGAAATAAAAATTATAGTCGAAAATAAATATTTGGAAAAAACGCTCTACAGATGTTTGAATATCTAAAGAAAAAAAGCTTTGGCATAAATCTATGGCGTATTAACAGCAAACAAATCAAAAACACTGAGAAGTTATTAAATATTCTTCTAGTTTACTATAGTTACTGGGCGCCTGTTAATAATTTAACAAATGTAGAATAAACCATATATCCATTTTTAAACATACATATTTTTGAAGAAACTTGCATCAAACATAAGAAACTATACTTGTTTTAATCATTTAGACCCAATGAATGCATTGAAGCCATTAAAACGCGAGTAATTACTGAATGTTAGAGAATCTGAAAAGAGAAGAGAAAACACTATTAATAATAGAGAACAGTAAAGAAGACGAATTATGAAAACAGTAGATGACAATTGACATTGCATTTAAATTTTTGAAGGCTAAATATGACTTGGGAAACAAGAAGCCGGAAGTGTGATTGAAGAATGTGTTATCATAGATCGTACGGTTACATCTACCATTTCAACTGTAGTATTATGGGACCTTGCCGCCAATCTAGTACTGCGCTTAAATTCAGAAAGTCTAGTTCCCATAGAGCGAAGTTAATCAGAATAATTACCATGAAAGTGTTTATAGAGAAGGTACAGGGAAGCTACATTACAATGGTGGGAAAGTGACTGATGCCGAGATGCCAGATCAGAACCAATAACATTGCATATAACTTCTATATTGTCTGCTAGTTATTCATTTTATCAAGAACCTCCAAATACATAGCAGAAGCAACATTCAAAGAAAAGACGAATAGTAGACGTATAAATATGTGTCTGGCAAAAATTGGTGTAGTGTGCCATGGGGAACCCACTTTCCTAGCAGCGGACCTAGCAATTGATTCAATATGATTTTTCCACTTGATAT
Source organism: Acanthosepion esculentum (assembly GCA_964036315.1). NCBI lineage: Eukaryota > Metazoa > Mollusca > Cephalopoda > Sepiida > Sepiidae > Acanthosepion > Acanthosepion esculentum. The sequence continues at coordinate 26,313,349 of OZ038478.1, forward strand.
CAGCGGAAAATGTTAGTCCAAATGGACTCAAAGAATCACTCTCTTGGAGGTTTGCATCAGCCATGTTTATAGAAGGTAAGTCAATAAAATAACTGTAGTCTCCAAGCCCTTATTTTTGGATGCATGTAAAAAAAAATAAATTAGTTAATATAATTGAATACATTTCTTTGCACGTAGTCGGTGCACGTTGTTAATATGACGTTCTGTTTTGACTTATTAGGGCAACATCTTAAATTTAAATTAGGACAACATCTTAAATTTATTAGGACAACATCTTAAATTTAAATTAGGACAACATCTTAAATTTATTAGGACAACATCTTAAATTTAAATTAGGACAACATCTTAAATTTATTAGGACAACATCTTAAATTTAAATTAGGACAACATCTTAAATTTAAATTAGGACAACATCTTAAATTTATTAGGACAACATCTTAAATTTAAAACGTGGATAAGTCTGTCAATTGCATTAAGATCAGGAATAAAAGCCTTGATTTCATGCAGCAAAATTAATCTTGTTTAGAGATCAATTCTTAGGGAAGATTCCAGATCTGTTTTCAATTATTACCTGTATCACGCCGAGTACGTTGTATTTCGATGCACACAAATCCGAAATGAGAGGATTACTGATATGATCACTGTTTAAATGTCAATCAGTTTCAACTGAGTCATATGTCTCCGTGATCCCACATTTAATCCGACCTGCGTAGTTAGAGGTCATATATTTACTGTCACATACCGATCAATGCCTGTACATGTTTTTAATTATGACATCTATTGACGTGATTCAATAGGTTTTATTTTGGAGAGAACACGTAGAATATTATCACAAGGATTTGAATGCAGCGACATGTTGTTTGGGAAATATATTAACACGGTTGTTTTTTATTACACAAAGCTATCTATATGTTAATGTACTTGTAAAATCATACATATATTAAATAAATTGATCTCTATCACTTCATCGGAATCACACTGATCGTATTTATTTTTCATTTTTGATTTAGCCAGTTCTAAAAGAACGAAAACTCATTTAACATCTATCTATCTATCTATCTATCTATCTATCTATCTATCTATCTATCTATCTATCTATTAGGTTGGTGCAAAAATAATGTCGTTTTTTGCTATTCAACTTCAAAAGATCATAACTCCTTTCATAATAAACTTTATTAATCGAAATAAGAACCATTAGAATCGACACATTTTTGTCAACGAGAAACAAGTTTATTTATCCCATTAGCATAGAAATCCGGAGTTCTGGAAGCGATGAAGTCATTGAAGGCCGATTCGGCATCATCTCGGCTTTTGAAGCATTTTTCGCACAGGAAGTTGTCCAGATGCTTGAAAAAGTGATAATCGGTGGGTGAGAGGTCCGGTGAATATGGCGGATGAGGCAGAGTCTCGTAGCCCAATTCGTTCAGCTTCTGCAGGGTCAGTTGAGCAACATGCAGGCGAGCGTTATCATGGAGGAGAATTGGTCCCTTCATATTGACCAATCTCGGGAGCATACGTTGGAGCTTCTGGTGCATTTCGTCAATTTGTCGGCAGTACTTCTCCGCCGTAATCGTTTCGCCCGGATTCAAGAAGCTGTGATGGATGAGTCCGGCCGCAGACCACCAAACAGTCACCATAACTTTTTTTTGGTGCATTGTGCCGAACGTCGCCGGTTGTCGTAGAGGATCCACTTCTCATCACACGTCACAATCCGCTCGAGAAATGGGTCGTTTTTGTTGCGCAGAAGGAGCGTAGAAGACACCTCAAAAGGACGATTTTTTTGCTTATCGTTCAATTCATGCGGCACCCATTTATCCAATTTTTTTTTACTTCCCTATTTGCTTTAAATGGCGAACGACTGTTGAGTGGTCGACCTCGAGTTCAACAGCAACTTCTCGTGTGGTTTTGCGAGGATCGGCTTCAATTACGGCTTTCAAATGTTCGTTATCAACTGCAGTCGGCCGGCCGCGACCGTCTTCATCTTCGAGGCTCTCGTCACCATTGCGAAATTTCTTGAATCACCGTTGTGCCACAGGTTCGATAGTGGTTCCTGGGCCAAACGCTTCATTGATATCACGAGCTGTCTCGGCAGCTTTTCGGCCTAGTTTGAACTGGAACAAGAAAATCGTGCGGATTTGAATTTTGTCCATGCTGTCTAAAAGCCTGCAAAAAATGAATGAAGAGATTTAGAACGGTAACGAATAACACGATTCGATAGTGCGAAAAACGCGCTTCAAAATTATATATAACATGGCTATATATATCAATGAATTAATTCAGAAATCATATATAAAAGTAACATATGTGAGAAAACGACATTATTTTTTCACCAACCTAATCTATCTATCTATCTATCTATCTATCTATCTATCTATCTATCTATCTATCCCAGTCGGTTCATATCTATCTATCTATCTATCTATCTATCTATCTATCTATCTATCTATCTATCTATCTATCTATCTATCCCAGTCGGTTCATATCTATCTATCTATCTATCTATCTATCTATCTATCTATCTATGTCTACTTATATCTATCGATGGTAATCTTTTCCTCTCTCTGTTTGGTTATATATATTTTTCTATGTATACATATTTTGAGCTATCTGTATGTTCTTTCTGCATATGTATGTTACTTTCTGTCTGTTTATGATATATTCAGCCAAAAACCTCCGCCATTAAATTCTCGACATAATACCTCATCCAACATCGAATTCTCTTTCCAGTCAATTTTCGCTAGAGTCTTTTTCATACATATTCTTATAAAATCTACAGTCGTACGATTAGAATTAACGTTCTTTTCTGGCCGATTCATGTGCATAGGACTATATCTATATAACTGTTAATTCCTCAATATATCTCCGTTTTCTTTCGTCTGCTTGCCTAACTTGCCAGGAATTAGTTGCAGCGATATACTCAATGAGGATCTCTGTGTATCGTTCTCTTTGCCGGCAGCGATTGAGGCCAATCATAGCTGGAACCAATCAGTATCGATGAACCCATCATTGACGATGTTACCCACATGAAAATTAATTACCCACTTTAAAATTTGATCTGCGTCTCAAATTCACTTATCTTTACCCTTCTATTCGTTCCTTCTAATAATAGACTACCTTTCATGAAATCGTCTGGCTTCTGTAATCAATGACATTCTCAACGCCTCCAGGAAAACATGACAAACTTTTAAGTGGCGGATCGTTTGGAACAGATTTGAGTGTATGTGTTTCAAGAATATCTGGATGTTTGGTAAGGTTGGTTGGTTGGTTATTTTGTTTTATGGCATATCAACCTCAGTGGGTCATTTAATGCCAACAGATTTTTGAAATAGATTCATAGCGATAGTTATGTAAAAAGGTGTGTATGATATATATATATATATATATATATATATATATATATATATATATATATATATATATATATATATATATATTTGAACCATTTTTCAATTACTTGTTTTAGGAAATTTACAATCTTGGATGATTTTATTCTCGTAAAAATGTTTTTTCTTAAAATACTCACTTGTTTTGGTTTGGTTTGTTTTACGGCATATCAACCTCAATGGGTTATTTATTGCCGACAAACTTTTTATTTCTGGTAATATTTTGTTTTGTCAAAAATCTATTTCTGGTAATAATTTTTAAACAAAAAATGTATGGCTTGTAATTTTTTTAAAAAGATTTATTGCTGGTAATATTTTTTCCTCAAAATTGTATAGCTGGTAATATTTTTTTCAAAAGCATATTGTTGGCAATATTTCTTTTTCAAAAATGTATTTTTATTAATAGTTTTTCTTCAAAAATTTATTTCTGATAATATTTTCTTACAAAGTATTTCTGGTATTAAAACCCATTTTTACACTTTCATAGTGTTTTTACCCCACTTTCAGGGTTATCTATTTGCTCATAGCCCGGGTCAGGATGGAACTGAGAACGCAAGCAATTAAGAGATGATTCTACGCTCATCCTGATCAGAGGCCTTGCTGTTGGACGTAGTTTACCGTCTTACCCAGGACGCGGATGTAGTTTTTCATCTTACTCAGGATGCGTCTGGTAAGGTAAAATGTGAGCGGGGTTCTTCCCTAATTTTTTATTCGAATCCAGTCCATGCAAGTAAGTAAAGCCACTGAGACATAAGGGGTTACTGGATGTGGAAGATTTATAAACGGAAACATTACTGTTGGACGGGAACAAAAAAAACATTAATCAAGAGGATAGTAGATAGCGATTCACATTGCATTTAAATTTTTGAAGATTAAAGTTGGTTGAAAAGCTTGGAGACTGGAGGGACGTCCACAAGAAAACAGTGCGAGAAAAGAGATGGTTACCATAGAATTTGCGGTTGCGTCTAGCCGACTCAACTGTAAATTGATGAGACCTCAACACCAGTCTAGTACTGCGTTTAAATTTTAAAGAAGTCGAGGTACAATAACGAAAAGATCATCCGAACACTTACCATGTAAGTATTTATAGAAGTACTTAAGGCGGTGGAAAAACGACTGAAGCCGAGCTGCCATATCAGGAATGATAACATTGCTGATTTTTCTTTGAATCTTATCAAGGAGGTCTAGGTATATAGCAGTGGCAACGGCCTATATGTGACGGCAATATTCTAATGGTACACTTGTAGATATGTTGAATAGATTCCGGAGAGAAAGATTGTCTCGCACGACACAGAGAACCGACTTTCTTAGCAGACGACCAAGCAATGGATTCAATATAGCTTTTTCACTTCATATTGACCGTGAAAGTTAGTCGGAGAAAGTGCAATGCGTCACCTTTACACTGATGGAAAGTAGAGTACGGACTCTGAGATGATTAATGGAGAGCAGTTTAGTTTCTGAGGCATTAACAAGTCATCTTTTGCCCCAGTTAACAAAAATCTGAAGGTCGTTTTAGACATCGACCGCCCATTTTCGCCTTATTGAACTGATCAGATTTATTATTTAGACAGGAGTAAATGGTTCTTTCATCAGCATAGATACCAACGTGAGAGCTGATGTCGTCGGGAAGGTCATTAATGAAAATTAAAAAAAAAAGTAGGACGAAGAATGGAGCCCTAGGGGACACCTGCATTAGTACGAAAGTAATTGGAACAGTGGCCATTCAGGTTAAATTTCATTTCATGATTTGATAGAAAAGAATGGATAAGTGCAAACATTTGTCTTAAGACATCGTAATTCTTCGGCTTTTGGAGAAAATCTTTATGCCAAACCCTGTCGAAACCTTTCGTGGTGTCCAGCGTAACCTCACGGGATTCACCATTTTTATCGAGAGAATATCTTGAGAATAACATACTGTAATAATCGTCAGTACATTAGTAGGTAACCCGGAGAAACGAAAGCCATATTGCATGTCTTAAAAACGGGCCCTGTTCTATTTTCATTAGACTTTTACTTGAGGCCCTAATCCATTCTTAATCTGGGTAGAAGAAGAGAAATGCTAATGAGTCCCAAATAAGGACGAAACATCCGTTCAGTGCTTTTCTGCTTTTGTATGCGTTGAGTATTCCGCTCCTAGATAAGATGAATTATTATGAAATTATACAAATCTCCAAATTATTAATCTATAATATAAACTATGCTGGCTCCAGTTTATAATGTTCTGGATGGAGTTGCACTATGAAGGATGTTGCTGTTGTTCTCGGGGGCCAGTCCTGTCGCGTTATGAAGGCTTCGAGAAGTGTCCTCCACGTCACCGTAGCCCGTTGGTCCAACGGTCTGATCCGTGCATCGTATCGGAGCGGCCCATGTTCGACACTCAGAGCCGGTAGAGGATGAACACTGATGACGAGTCACAAATAAGGACAAAACGGTCGTCCAGTGCTTTGCTACTTGTATGTACGTTAAGGTTCTAGATATTATGAATTATAATGAACTTATACAAATACCCGAATTATTGATCTATAATACATATATATATATATATGGTGGCGGCAGAATATATGAAATGATTGGATGTTCTTCAAAGCATAAAGAGTGAGCAACTTCTTATAAAGGGAACTCCCCTGTATTCAATTCCTGAGCAATCTATCCATGTTCTATCCATTTCAGAGTATTGCTCGTTAAATCAAGGCGCCAATAACATTAGGCTGGATGCTTGTAAATCTTTGACCATCATAAAGCACAAAGATAAGTGTCTGCTTTCTGGGAAACGGACACACATATCCCTATGTTTAATTACCTACAAATCAATATATATATATATATATATATATATATATATATATATATATTTTAGAATTGGACATAGTCCGACAATTTATTTAAAGACATTTATATTATGTTTAACGTTCTTTTTATAGATACAAGTATTTAAGCAAATGCTCTGTTTTATAATAAACAGTATTAAATAACATTTACCGGCCTGAATGTACGAAAAATTTTCATAGAAAATGTCCTGTTGGAGAGCGAAAATTTTCTATGACAATTTCTCGCACTCGTATTTAATGCACAGAAGAATAGTAGATTTATAAGTGTTTAAGATGGATTCTGTTGAGAAACTTCTTCTGGCACGGCACAGGGGACCATCTATCTGCTCGATCACGGAGAACGACAAAGCAGTTCCTATTTTCTCACATTCGCTCATTAACCTATACGAAACGCAATCAAAGCGGTTTCTAAATAATAAATGGATTTATTATTTATCGTATTTAAAATAAACGCCTAATGTATATTTTTTAAACAGTGTGTATTCCGTCTTTTGGCCTGCGCATTCCTTACAACATGATAAATAGAACCTTCCTTCTTCGACGTTTGCTATGGCCGAACGGTAAAACAGAAATGATCATAGAATCAGTACGGCCTATTCTAAAAGATGCTTTGGATATGAGAAAAGTTTTTTCACTAATTAGTGGTGTAAAAAACACATTATAATAATGACCAGTAACTTCATTTACACGATTTCACATCCCATGATTTTTGGCTCCATTAAAAACAAAAAATATTCTGTAAGAAAAAAAATCTTTTATCTGACATCTGGAACGTGAAATAACACGTGACCACATGAATTAGATTTATTCCAGTAAACGAATTTCAAGAATGCTTTCAATAATGACATCATCGTCTCACCAAATGCATATCATTACAAGGAGAGTGTTTTGAAGGAGTTGTGTTCAGGTAAGCGGACACTGCTTTCACGGGGCCATTCAGAAGATTAAATTGTCATACTCGAATATATCCGTGTGGGTCGCAATAATTGTGTGTATAATTTGTCAGTGATGATTAGATGGAGAGCCCAGTTCATTATACCTAATTAGAAGCAGAGGATAAGCGAGAGAAAGGGCGATAGACAGATAGATGGATATAGTGAGAGAGAGAGAGAGACTGATGAACTCTGGTAATTTACTTCGTCTAATTAAATCTTCATTTTCTCCACATGCTTTTGGTTTCAGAAGGTGACCGATGAAGTAATTGCAATTGATATGCTGGCCAACAATTACTTACTTGGGTTCGGCCAATATTCCATAACACCCATATTCTCTCATACTGCAAAATTGCATATTAACGGAGAGACAGTTACATATATAATCATGCAACCAACACATGATATATATATATATATATATATATATATATATATATATATATATATATATATATGATAAATTAAGATATGCTATATTTATGGGTAAAAGTGCTCAGTATCAGAGATTGAGCATAGGTAAAGATAAAAGTAAAGTCATGTTTCAACGCATGCATCATGCTTCAAAATTGAATATATATATATATATATATATATATATATATGAAATTATTATGAGAATTTGATAATTATATTTAAGTGATTGATCGATTTCGTCCTATATTTGGGACACATCAGAGGTGCGCATCCACTACTGAGAATTGAAACCCTGACAGTTAGATTACCAAGCAAACACAATACAAACTGTTCCAACGGGCGTTGGTGACGAAGTGGTAGCAAATCAGACTCAATATAGCGCCGCTCACTCACATATTCCGTGGTGGAACTCTACTGAGACTCTCTTTAACCATAGGACTGTGTCCCCTGGAGCCACGATTAGTATCACCACGCCGCTAGTTCCAGAGCATTAGAAGCCGCTTCAAGCAATGATATACATTTGAAATTATTAGGAGAATTTGATAATTATATTTAAGTGACTCATCGAGTCTGAAAAATCAACAGAATGCAGAAAGCACTGGACGGCCGTTTCGTCCTATATTTGGGACTCATCAGCAGTGCGCATCCACTACCGAAAATATATATATATATTAAAGTTATGCACGAAGAATTGTTTTAAGTTCTTGAGTTCAAGTTATAATCAAGATGATTTTTTCTAAAGATTATATTTCTGCTCGATATGGCTATTTCCAAAACTGAAATATTGAATATTGTTCAAGTCACCAGAAAAGTTTTCTAAGACACCAAATTAATTGTGGCCCAACATTAATACAATAATCTTAGTACAATAAATAAAACGTCAGCATCTGTATATATTTGTGGGAGGAGGTATTGTATCTATTTACATCGTTTTGGATAATTGCTCTTATCTTTATTGCCATATTCTCCACGTTTCGGCCGTTGTATGTTTCGGCCTTCTTCAGGTGAATACACTGCAGCTGAGATATATCCAAGAAAAGGTATGGCAGATGGAATTTGAACAATTCACCCTCGTGGATCATATAAAGGGTTCGGTTCGAAATCCCAAAGTATATCACCTGAACAAGGCCGGAGCGTACAACGGCCTAAACGTCGGGAATATGGTAATAAAGATGAAGAAATCAGTCTGAAGGATATAAATAGTGTAAATGAAAAATGAAAACTTGAGGTGCAACATTAAAAGAGATGGATATGAAATTAGATAAGGGTTTAATTAACGAAGAAATACAATATTCAAAATTAAATATATAAAGGGTGTTTCATTAAGACGGATTATATATGAGGGTGTTTCATTAAGACGGATCAAGGTCAGCATTAAATAGGTCAGTGTTATTGATGAACATTCATTTATTTCTCTATTGTATCATGTTAAGTCATGGCAATTATGTGTAAAAAATAATATCGCCCAAAATGTCCGCCAAATCGGAAAGAAAATGAAAAAAGAAATCATGAGACGCTTAAGATTAATTGACATTTAAATCGCTCCAAGTTAGTGGAACACCCTTTATATATTTTTCCATTTAATATGTTAATATCTAGTAATTCTGTGGCATCAGTCATTTGCCCTCTCTCCATGTCCACTAGAATCACTTATTGATACAATGTCATCCATATCGTATAAATGACGCCCTATTTTCTTAAATCCTTATTATTATTTGAGAGTTTCCACACGCAACGATTTAAATATAATTTTCCAATTATTATAACGATATGTAATATTGTAAGGGAATTAATTCATGACTTAATAACTATGCAAAATCGACCCCCCCTATTGTATATCCAATAGAATCTTATAAAGGGTGTTTCATTAAGATGGATCAAAGTCAGCAGTAAATAAATTAGTGTTATTGGTGAAAATGTATGTATTTCTCTGTTGGATCATGTTATTTAAGTCATGGCAATTATGAATGAAAAATGTGCTTTAAGACTAACCTCCACACCGAATTGTTTTGGAGACTAAAAAGCAGATCGTTACCGGATGTAAGTCCTCTTCCATATCAACAACCCGGTCGAAATCATCTGCAGGGTCAATCTATCTGATGGGCTGGACCAAGTGATTCTTCAGCCAGAACAGTCAGGGGTTTTGCGGGTGCAGATGTACATGCTGTCGGTGCCTACAATTCTGTAGCTTGTATATATTTCTATCAATACCGAAAACTGTAGGTTACAGCTCAAAATATTTCTTGACGTATTCAATTATCGGATTCATGAGAAGTGTCGAGAATGACACAAAGAGGTCATGTCTCATAGGTCATCATCCGGTAAGCAGATAAAAATTAAGAACAATTTAGAAAAACTGCATTATTTACCAAAATTACTCACCATCAACGTCCAAATCCAGGAGGCGATGTTAGAAAATAGCAAATGTTTTATTAAGTTCTCCAAGTATGTTTGAGCCGCACTATTTTGTCAAACAAAGGATGTGAGCTGCATCCCACAGTTTTGAATACTACTTGGAATGGTTTTCCAACAAGCTACAGAGGTGCTGACAGCGACATAGGGTAAATCTGCACGCGCAAAGTTACCGTTTATTCAGCCTGTAGCATCTCCTGTTTGAAGATGATGTCGGTCTGGTCGTTGATATAGAAGTGAGCGTACATCTGTTAGCTGCATTGTAAAGTTCTCAAAACCCTTCGGTGAGGATGTTTGTCTTAAAGGTCATTCACCGTGAAAGTAATGTTGGAAGTGGTCCAAAATTCGATCTACATTAAGAGCATCATATGCATCGACAAGAAACTGGACGGACAAATAGGCAAAACATTGACCAAGTCTAATCAAGTCTTTGGTAGATTACACAATCCTGTCTTTCGCTACAGAGACATCACAAAAGACTTAAAGACCTGTGTCTAAAAAGATATCATACAGCTCACCTATATAAAATGGTAAAAAATCTGATGTTCTACATTCATGTTCATTGCGATCGCTGAAAAGTTTCCGGCGTCTTGAAGTGAATTTTTTTTTTTTTTATTATTTATATATTTTGTGTTTATTTAATTTTTAATTTATATTATATGACTAATATGTTTGTTCATACTATTTTATTTATGTTGGTTTATGTTGTTTTTTTATTATCTGAATGTCACCTTTAAAAAAATCAGTGCCTAATCCCACATGAACATAAGATACTAACAGCATTTATAATATTTTCATTTAAGAGTCATTTCTTAATTACTTGTGTCTAGAAAACAATGAAAATGACTATTATTCTCTTCAAACTTTGTTTTTATGACCTGGACATCGAGATTTTGAAACTAACCTATTTTCTATTACATTCCAGACAGTTTAACGTCCTGGTTATGAAGATAAACTACATCCGGCAGCAAGGCGTTTGAATGAAGAACAGCAGTACATTTTTGAAATAGAAACATATTACCAGCAATACACTTTTGAAGAAAAAAATATTACCAGCAATAAAGACACTTGTCGGCATTAAATAACCCATTGAGGTTGATATGCCGTAAAACAAAATAAACCAAACCAAATCAGACAGGTCGAATGATAATTTTCTAGAATTTTCTAGAATTTTCAAGAATTTCAAGAATTTCGAGAACGTTCTGGCTAACAAGGACCGTATAACGAAAACATGATGGGAGACTATATTTGTGGATGTTTAGTGAATGTAATTCATAGTATAAGCGTGAATGGCGAAAAATTGTAAATGTCTCTCTTTTATATTCTTAGAATAAATTCCACTTTGAATCATAGTTCGTCTTGTTGTTAATTTGCGTCAACGAGAATGTTCACATTGGCTATTTTCCCCCAATGGGAATAGTTACATTTCACAGAAATATCATTATCCTGGTCACAAGCAAAGTTAGAAGGAAATGTTAGCCATTTTTATAATTTCTCGACGGCAACAAATAGGAAATAACAGTTGCTACCCAAGGACAAACAATTTTTACATAGTGCAATTCTCTTTTATTGCAAGTCGAGAAATGATCATTTCAAAATTCCCGTCTATGAAATCAACTAAAATACATTCATGTTTTCTTTCTCAGCTTGCGAATGTCGTTTGTTGTTCATGGGCCTTCTCAACCCCTCATGAGAAAAAAAATATGTCATTAAACTATTGTGATGACCAAATGCGCGTTCATAGGTTTAGATATGACAAATGGATGATCCTGTCACTTTTCGATTCACGATCACCAAAAGTAAGTGAATTTTATTAATTAAAAGTTACTTTTTGTGGATACGCATATTTGAGTAGACGTTCCGTTTATTTAGTGAACTGTATATTTAATTTCGTCTCCCGACCTGAATATTCGAGAAATCTTATTAAAGTGAAATATGCGCTCCCGGGAAAATTTTCAACCTGTGTCTCCCTGGAATGCGGAAACAGTTGTTACATACGTCGTTTAGACAAAGTTTCATAGCGCCTTTAAAAGCAAATCATTGCTAGATTCTCGAAATATTCATATCTGCACAGTCTCATATCCTAATGTAAACAAAGCAATTTCTAAGGATGTGGCGATTTTTTTTTATTTATTAATGCAACAGATCTTTTTACTTCAACGTTATTTTTACAGGATACTCGTATTTCAGTAGAGGCTAGGGAATGATCTTCTTTTATATGATTTCTCGAATATTCAGGCGGGTAGACGAAAATAAAATAAATATACGGTTTCATAAATAAACGGAGCGCCTACTCAAATATGGTTATCCCCTAAAAATAACCTTCAAGTAATAAAATCTGTGTGATTAATAAATTAAAAATAACATCAATTCTTTAGACATTGCTTAAGTGAAAATATATTTATACATATTCTTTTCATGCGAACATATTCTAAAAATCGTATCATCATTAAATAACGCATTGATGTTAATCTCTATCTATAAAAGGCAGGATGTGTGTGTGTGTGTGTGTGTGTGTGTGTGTGTGTGTGTGTGTGTGTGTGTGTGTGTGTAACGAATGCACGGCCGCAATTTTCGACGGATTTTCACCAAAATTTACATGCACATGCTCCAAGTTAGTGAAAAGGCCAAGACTGATTTGGCATTTCCCAACTCCCATCGATAGTGGAAATAATCGATTTTTTCATGCTCCTACGGTAGTTTTCATGTAGTTTGCGGCCATTTTCTACTGGGCAGCGTGAGAGCCTATAGCTGGCTGCCACGAATAGGCAGGAAGATTCTATTGGCGTGAGAGCCAACAGTTGACTGACACGATGTTAAATAGCATGCTAGCATGCAAAAATAATCGATAGCTGCATTCGTCACAAGTGAGACAAATTTAAATCTGCATGGCATGTTACTCCAATTGGCTCATTCGCTTGCTTAAACTCAACGTTGATTCTGATTCCGCAGAACTGGGTTTGGTGTGAAAAAGTATTTGTTGTTAACATTCTTTTTTCATTTGGTTTTTCCAGTTACGAGTCCTTTTTTAAAACTGATCGTTTTGTGTTCATTTTGTTTAGTTCATTTTTCGTAACAGATTTAATGTTTAGTATAGAGCTTAGAAAAATACGCAGTGTGAGATAGGCAAGAAGTAAAACATGTAGCAAAATCAGCACGGCAAAGGGCACTCCTTTAAAGGCAAGGAAGGGCAAAAATATTTTAAGTCAAGTGATAGCGATTGCTGTATGAGTCGTACAATTTTTGAATCAAGCACAGGGCAACGCCGGGCCATGCTGCTAGTATGCCATAAAACAAAATAAAGCAAACCAAATCAGACAGATTGAATGATCATTTTCTAGAAGTTTCAAGATTTTCGAGAATTTTGTAGAATTTTCAAGAATTTCTAGAAGGTTCTGGCTACCATGATCGTATAGCGAAAATATGATGGGAGACTATTTTCGGTGACTGATTATTGAAAGTAAATTACACGAAGTGCGTCGATGATCAATCATAGTTGACTAGAGCCTTTAAATACAATCATTCCTAGACTCTCGAAATATACATATCTGCTAACTTAAACAAGGCAATTTTTAAGAAAATGCAGTTTTTTTTATTTATTAATCTCTCAGATTTTATTACTTCAACGTTATTTTTAGTTGATACTCGTATTTGTGTAGACGCTACGCATATTTGTCTATGATATGATTTCTCGTAAATGTAACACACCCGAGAGGAATTTGAACACCGCTGTCCTTTTTCTGATACAGAGCGGTTATCCATGAAACCATCCTCACATCGCACATCCAAACTTACAGCACCTGGTATTGGCATACGACCAGCAATCTAGTAACTGGCCATTCTCGGTTTTTAACACCATTGATCAGACGAGAAACGGTGGTTCAAACATATGTTCGTAAGACTTCTGTCTTTGCTTATTTAAATACATGTATGTGTGTCCAATGATTTTTCCTTAGTATATTTAAGATTCTTACCTTTTTACAATTATTTCCGGTATTTGTTATTAGACGACAGACAAAAGTTTCCAAATTAGCAAGCAGAACATAACGAAGCATCTGAGCCAATGAGCAAAGAAATTCGGCTTTTGAAAAAGCAACATTTTAGAAGACCTTTCGATGGCCGAAAAGACTGGACATTAAGAATTTTTTATTTTTTTTACGTAAAGATGATATTTGAATATGTCATTTGGTTTCACTATGTTTCGTCATATTTGAGGCAGCTTTATTATATTAGCATCTCAGTATTTTGTGACTTTCCGGGTCTAAGTGTTTTTAAAGGCTTCCGGAGAATTGAGGTTCTTCGTCGGGATCGAAATAAGTGGCAATTCAAATGAGCAGCATCAGATGAGTATGATAGTTGTGGTAGGATATTCCAGTAAAGCTCTAAGAATGTTCAATCTCCTTCCAATTGCACCAGACCCCACAGCATCATCTTCTTCGGATGCACACCGATTTTTAGAGTTGTTAACGGTGGCCCATTTCCATTTTCCCCAGGAAATTTTTCATTCCGCATTGTGGTAATCAATCAATTTTTCCAAAATGGATTTTGTTGCGTGCGACCAGAGAACCGCAGATGAAATTGGGGTCAAATGTATTTCCAATTAAATTACGAGGCGCCAAAATAGCGTACCTATTGACGTATCCAAATGTCTTCAAATCCCTTACAAAGTCCATGTGAGTTGTGTAGATTACCTTCGCGATATACGGTTTTGTTTTATCGGGATTTGCTTTTTTTATTTTTACAAAGGAGCAGTTCCATTTAAGCATCATAGAAGCCTATTAGAAGGTTTTCAGTCTTTCAGACAGTATTTTCATATATATATTTTGTCGATATTCTATATCCTATTTTACAAACACACACACACACACATATACATATATATATATATATATATATATATATATATATATATATATATATATATATATATCTGTGTGTGTTTGTTTAAAATAGGATATAGAATCTCGACAAATTTTTTTATTTAAATTGCCAATTGTAAACGTTTCATGAAAAAATAGATCTGATTACA
The DNA here is from genome assembly GCA_964036315.1 of Acanthosepion esculentum. NCBI lineage: Eukaryota > Metazoa > Mollusca > Cephalopoda > Sepiida > Sepiidae > Acanthosepion > Acanthosepion esculentum. The sequence goes on from OZ038478.1 coordinate 26,328,350, forward strand.
CGTTTCGCCTTTCTAGGTTTCATCAGATCCCGGAAACGAAAAAAAAGAAATGTGTGTATGTGTATTTGTGTACATGTTTAAATAATGAATCATAGTACTTTTTCCCTGAGCTTGCGTTTCTCGTGAGTCAAGAAGAAAGGAAATGAGTGCATTTTTAAAAAGCCATTAATATTTATTCTGTATCTTTTCTTTTAATTTTTAGTTCATGTCGAAAGTTGTTAGTATATCCCCGCAGCATTTTTGTATTGAATTAAAGGCAAAACATCATCTCTTTTTAAGAATTGGCGCGAAAGCAAGAAATTCATGTTGCTGTTTCTGAAATGTATCCAATGCGAATCCTGATATAATTCTTCATGTGTGCGTACGTATGCGCATGTGTGTACGTATGCGCATTGTGTGTACGGATTCCTTGTGGTGGGACAATGCACGTGTGTGTGCGCGCGCGCGTGTGTGTGTGTATGTTTATGTGTGTGTATGTATGTGTACAAATGTGTTTACTAATTCTTCGTAGTGAGATAGTGTATATATTGAGAGGGGAATATACACACACATATATACACGCATGCTGATAGGAACACACAAAAATGAAAATAGATCAAAGAACATACAGGGGTCATTAAAACATTAAAAGATAAAATACCGACAACTAATTCATCACTTCTCAAACCAACCTTAATTGTTTTATGACCCTTCGCGCAGAATTGTTCACTGCCATTTCAAGAAAGACATTCGGATTACCAACACAAAAACAGAGAATGTCTCGTATCGAAAATATGTAACATTGAAAAACATAAAGAAAAAAATTAATTATTTTTAATAATATGTGGAAATCTCCACCCTTTACCTGAAGACGGTCGCGAGACCAGAAACACGTGTTGTAAAATTGTGAAAAATAAAGGATAATATTTTTTTTTAAATCCACATTACAGCCAAAAACGTTTGCGGTACCTCTTCTTTTTAAAATATATATATATATATATATATATATATATATATATATATATATATATATATATACAAGCATATTAGGTTTTCAGTCTTTCAGACATTATTTTGATATATATCTATGTTTTTAAAATGGGGTATATAATCTTGACAAAGTTTTTAAGGCATTTGACAGATGGAAAACGTTTCCTTGAAAGCAGATTTGATTACGCGTTTCGCCTTTCTAGGCTTCATCAGACCCAAAAACGAAAGAAAGAAAGTGTATTTGTATGTAATGCTTAAATAATGAATCATAGTATCATTTCCCTAAGAGGGAGTTTCTAGTGATTAAAAAAAGATAGAAAATGAGTGACTTTTAAAAAAAAAACCCTTAATATGTATTCTGAAAGTTTTCTTTATAATTCTTATTTCATACTGAAAATTGATAATATATTTTCCAAGATATTTTTTATCGAATTAAAGGTAAATCCTTATCTCATTTTCGTAATGGCTCGAAAGCAAGTAATTCATATAGCTTTTTCTGAAATGAATACAGGGCAAATCCTTATATAAATCTTTAGAATGAGACAGTTAAAAGAATTATGTTTTTGATCTCCCTCTCTCTCTCTCTCTCTCTCTCTCTCTCTTTCTATCTATCTATCTATCTATCTATCTATCTATCTATCTATCTATCTCTCTCTATATATATATGTATATATCTAAATAAAAGGAAGAGGTTATAGTAGTTCCAACGTGAGAAAAGTGTATATATTAAAAAGAAGAGAGAAACCGCAAAAGTTTTTGGTTGTAATTTGGATTTTTAAAAAAATATTATGCTTTATTTGCCATTGTTTTGCTACACGTTTTTCCGGTCATCAGGCAAAGGGTGGCGATTTCCACATATTATTAAAAATAATTAATTTTTTCTTTATATTTTTCGATGATAAATATTCTCGATATGAGACATTTTCTTTTTTGTGTTAGTGATGCAAACGACTTTCTTGAACTGGCAGTGAAAAGTTCTGCGTGAAGGGTTATAAAACAATTAAGATTGGTCCGAGAAATGATAGACTAGGCATCGGCATGCTTATCTTTTAATGACCCCTGTGTCTTCTTAGATCTATTTCCATTTTCGTGTGCTTTTGACAGCATGCGTGTATATATGTGTATATCCCCTCACAATTCATAAACACACTCTCACTACGAGGAATCAGTGAACACATCTGTACACCCACACACACATACACACAAACACACACACAAACACACACACATACCGTCCCATTACAAAGAATCAGTATATACACACACATACACACATACGTACATACACTTACTTCCCAAGTTACATTGAATCATTATACATACACACACACACATACATACACACATATATATGTACACACATACACACATATTTCCTAAGTTGTGTGGCGTTTGTGTGTGTGCCTGTGAGTAGTTCTCCTGCTTTTGTCAATATGTATGTATATATATATACACATTCGTGCCCCACAAACACCCGCATGTGAGCGTGCGTGCATGTATGTGAGTGGTTTGATCACTGTATTTGTTCATTATGTTTGCATCTTGTGTGCTTTTGCGTGTGGGGCTATGATCTATTTACTTCTGGTTTAAATTTGTTTAGGAATTTTTTTTCTTGCATTTGTAGGTAAGAATAATTGTCTGTTTGATATATTGGCATAATTAAAAATTTTCCCTGGTTACATTTGAAGATATGTTGTGATACAAAAAGTTTTCTCTTGTCTGGTAATTTTATGTTGCTTTTGTGTAGGGAGACCCTGTTGTTCAGATGTTGACTGATACATATATATGACTTCTTGAATTTTGTGTATTTAAGTACATAAATCACATTTTTGGAGTTGCAGTTTAAGTTTTTATTTATTATGAATGTCGTTTTGGGGTTTTCAAAAGTATAGGAAATATATATATATATATATATATATATATATATATATATATATATATATTCAGTATATTCATGCCTATTCATCTCCATCTCTTTCTTATTTTAATTTTCTTGCCTTTCTGTTTTTTGACTTTTTCTTCAGCTTTGAATTTTCGTTAATATGTGAAAAATCGATTCATTATTTGCTTTACGATTTCAAATGCAAATGTGTTTGAGAAGGTTAATTAAGAAGGATATTAGAATAATCAAGAACCATTTCTGGTAGGTAACTGCCTACATACAGCTAAAAAATGAATTCAGTATATATACAGAAATAGAAAATGCTAAATGATAAGGATGGGTCTTCTCACCTGACTTACTCAACCTATACGGTGAGGCGATTCGGAGAGAATAAGACGGATTACGAGGTTTCATTATTGGCGGACACAATGTTTGTAATATTGGATATGCAGATGAAAGCGTTGGCAGCAGACCCAGAAATGAAACTACAAGAACTACAGATGGTAGTTAAATGAAGCGAAAAGAAAGAAAAAGAGAGTATTTATGGTTGTCAGCAAAAGAAAGTGCCAAACATGCAAATTACAAATCAGAGGCACCAAAATCAGGCAATTACAGCAAATTAAATATCGGGGAAGAATTTTAACAAAGGACAGAAAGTGCAACCCTGAATCTCATTCGTCTCTTCATATCTATCTATCTATCTATCTATCTATCTATCTATCTATCTATCTATCTATCTATCTATCTCAGTCTCATCTATCTATCTATCTATCTATCTATCTATCTATCTCAGTCTCATCTATCTAGCTATCTATCTATCTATCTTAGTCTCTTCATATCATTCTGCCCATATCTATTCATCTCATTCTGTGCATATATATTGACCTCATGCTGCACATCTATCTATCTATCTATCTACGTCACATCTATTTATATATCTACCTATCTCAGTCTAATCTATCTATCTACCTCAGGCTCATCTATCTATGTATCTATCTATCTCAGTCTTATCTATCTATCTATCTATCTATCTATCTATCTATCTATCTATCTATATATATATATATCTATCTCAGTCTCATCTATCTATCTATCTATCTCAGTCTCATCTATCTATCTATCTCAGTCTTATCTATCTATCCATCTATCACAGTCTCATCTATCTATCTATCTATCTCAGTCTCATCTATCTATCTATCTATCTATCTATCTATCTATCTATCTATCTCAGTCTCATCTATCTATCTCAGTCTCATCTATCTCTTTGTGTATCTGTTTGTCTTTCTCACTCTGGGAATATGTATCCATCAATGAAAAATTTAATATATTGGATAACTAAAGCGAACTTTGAATAGGATATGCTAAGTGTAGTTTCCCGCAACTACGTGAATTACTACAAAAGCAAAACAATAACCTAAAAAATAGCCTCGGTGTATCCGCAAATAATAATAGGTTTTAAGACACACACACACACACACACATACACACACACACACACAAATATATATATATATATATATATATATATATATATATATATATGTATATATAAATAAAAAGAAAGAACAGTAAGATATAAAATCCGGTGTTCTTATAGATATTTTTTATTTTTACACAATAGTGCTCAATGTAAATTTACAGAGCATTAATATTATAAATTAATTGATTTAAAATATGTTTTTCGCTACACGGTGATAACCATGTTTCAAAAATGGAAGCTAAAGCCTTTGAATTTAATTTTGTTATTAAATTAAAGACATTAGTTCCATTTCCTCGTCAAGCGAATTTTGTAGTAACTTTTTTTTTAAATTTACGGTTTTAAAGGCACGGCAAATATTAAATAAAAATAACAGTACGTCGGATTTCCTACATATATATATATATATATATATATATATATATATATATATATATATATATATATATATCCGAAATTCGACGTACTGTTATTTTTATTTATTTTGTATAAATGTTTTTTGTTTTTAATTTTTATGTATACTGGCTATTCGAGTAGATGCTGTTTTTAATGTAACAGTAAACAGTATTTTTCATCAAACTACATCCACCGGCCTGAATATTCGAGAAATTGTTTCTGAAAAATATGCTATTTAAACATTGCTTGATACAGAAGTACAGCCTAAATTATAATTCTTTTTTTTTTAAATATGATTCCATCGCGACACAGAAATTACTGTTTCGAAACTGGTCAAGTTTAATTTCAATATTAAACCTTAACAATTTCGTGGCAGTTTCATCCTCAAGCGATATTTGGAATAACTAAGCAACGGAATGTTTTACTTATATATATTTTTGAAATGGTGTTGGGGGTGATCTAGAGTTTATTTTTCATTATCAAGAGGTCTCTACTTTGATGGAATAGTGGTGATTGTAATATGTCATGTTTTTAGAGCCGTGTCAGCTTTTTTTTTGTCTGGTTACAATGGCTAATCTTATCAAGCTCCCTGCTAAAACTCTAACTAATTGGTTTTGTAGCTCCGGTTATTTTTCGTGTTTATTTATTTATTTTTTTGTTGATGATTTCTTCATCAACAAAAAAGAAGTCAAGAAATCATGAACATTAAGAAATCATCAAAAAGAAAAAAAAATATAGGGAAAGGACGAGAAACCCAGAAGATGGAGGTCACATCCCCAAGATCATTCAAATGCACCATTTTTCTCCACAAATTATAAAAATGACATAAAATCAATCATCATTTTCTTACAAAAATCTGTGTGATTCGCAGCAATAATTCGGCTAGTATAATATATAATAATAATATTATTTTCGGAAAATTCAACAACCGGTTCGCTAACATTTTACATTTGGTTCACGTGAAACGGTAGGATGCCACCAATATATATATATATATATATATATATATATATATATATATATATATATATATGAAGAAATATACTATTAACGTGTGCTATATTTACGGGAATAAAGTGCTCAATATCAGAGATAGAGCGTGTGGAAAAGTGTACATTGAAGTCAACATTTAAAGGCGACAGGCCACGACGATTGCGTCTAACATGAAACAGCATCCAAAATTGGGTCAAAACAATATGAAAGTATAAAAATAAATTTTTATAGTAAAAATATTATCAATACATCTTTGGAAAAAATATTACCTTCAATAGCTTTTTGGTAAAAGATATTAATAATTATTCTATTTATACGAATTTATCCTAAAAATCTTGTCGGCATTAAATAATGCATCAAGGTGTGCTATATATATGGGATAAAGTGCTCAACTTAGAGGCGATAGGCTGTCTCATGCTAGATG
>OZ038478.1:26339490-26346990 GCA_964036315.1 Acanthosepion esculentum
TGGTTTGTAATTGATTGTTTCAAGAAAGTTCTCCTGAGAGAAAAATAGTCAGAAACCAATATTAGAAGAATGTATTTCTGTTAAGAATAGGTAATACAAGAATACAATTGATCAAAAATGGGTTGTGTTATAGAATGGTTCGAATCAACAGAGTTCTGGTTGATTGAGCTTGGCGAAAGTACAGAGAGAAATGTAAGTTTATATTACAAATTTCTGTGTCTGTGTGTGCGTTTGAAATGTTATGAGCAAGATCGTGGACTTGTGTGGACAGGCGGAATCGTACTGGATCTTACTGACGACCTGTGAAAAGTCGCCCCTTTTAAGAAAAAAGGGTAGGCTCCCACGGAAACGCGGGAAACTTAATCTCGCATTAAAAATATGTGATTGTTTAAAAATTAACCGATCACTACACTCGTACTAACAAAACAACCAAGCAAGCTCAAAACCGAAGGATTCAAAGAAACGACTGTGATGGCTAAATTGTCCTACATAAAGGTAGTAGTGATTTATTAGCTAATCGCAGGCGAATAAAGTGTGGGCGTGGAAAACATAGCAACCGCTACAAAAGCATGGAACCAAAAGAGAGTTCCATACACGAGAAGAGCAAGAAAAAAAATCGTTAGCATAGAACATACGGTTACATGAAACCAACTCAATTGTCAAGTGATCAGATCTTGTTGCTTATCTATTACTGCGCTTAAATTCATAATGTCTACGTACCATAGCAAAAAGATATTTCCGGACAATTACAATGGAAATATTTTATATAAAATGCACAGTGAACCAACTTTACGGCGGTGGGAGAGTGACTGAAACAGAGATGCCTGTTCAAGTCCAATAATATTGCTGATTCTTCTTTGATTTTATCAAGCATCTTTAAATATATAGTACGAGTACCGAACCACATGTAGTAGCAATATTCGAAGCACGTACAAATTGTAGACTTCTATATATCTAAGATAGATTCTGGAGATAAAAATTTATATCACGACGCATCTAACCAACATTCTTAGCAGCAAACCAAGCAATGGATTTAACCTTTTCACTTCAGGTTAGCCGAGAATGTTATCCCGATAATGTTATTCCGATAAGAGGGAGTGAGTCACTCTCCTGGATGTTATCATCAATCATGTTGATAGAAGACAGACTGGGGTCTCTCATATACTTCACGGGGAGTACTATTGCTTTGGAAGAGATAAAATTATCAAGCCATTTTTTGCCCCAGTTTACAACCGTCTGTGTGTCATTTGTGAGATCAGGTGCCAAGTTGAACTTACCGAACAGCTCAAACATACTATTGGAACGTAAAAAATGTAGTATAGGAAAAACGAAAATTAAACACTGTGCTGTTTGCCGTAGAGATAGTTAATCAAAAACCGCAAATTGCTATAAAACTAGATCTAAATACTCGAATCATGTTCTTAAATTCTGTGATCTCATCGAAACTTTCATACGGATGTCAAACTCGTTCTCAAACATATGATCTCTCAACCTATTTCTCGGATCAATGGTTAAAAACGGCTTTGAATGAAAGAAGACTGCCGCTCTGACCGTACCTCTTCGTATCTCCAGGCTACAGACTAACAAAGCAGAAACCATGCCACTTGATTACTTTCAACATCAGCAACAACAAAAATAGATAACATATGTAATTCGACGAGATATTCAAGAGTTGGCATTTTCACAATGTTAAAAACACCGCAGTTTAGCCAAGTACACCTTGCTTAATATAGCGATTGCTCACAATTCTTGACAATGAGTGTGACAGTCAAAAGTACACGAATGCAAAGAAAAATGTACTTTGGACAATTTATTAAATATTTAATTGTAAAGCTGCTTAGTCGTATATCGGAATGACACTTTAAGAAGATGTATACACAGACCTTGTTAATCTTGCTTAATAAAACTTATGCGTGGCAGTACTTGTTGGCTAAATACACCTTTTAAACACAAATGGAAATTCAAAGAGATATTTAAAAGAAACTAAATCTAATCGGCTAGATTTTATGACAAAAACACATATAAAATAACAAAAAGAAAACACCCTTAAATTTAAAAATCTCAGCATTGCTCGTTGGTGCGCATGTGTAGTCGCACCAACATTAACATAAACTTAAAGTCCAATAAGGTCCAAAATAAAGAAACATGTCACACGTAATGTTTTTACACTTAGCCATACACCTTTCCCTAAAACGTACACACATAGCTCTCCACCACTCACACACACACACACACACACACACACACGCGCACGCACGCACACACACACAGAAACATATATATATATATATATATATATATATATATATATATATAATTAATTAATTAAGAAATCGAAAACTTCCAAAAGTCATGGTAATATTTTATTTCGCAAAACTTAGACTTCGATTTCGCTTCATCAGACCAGATGGTTTCAAACAATGAATGGATTAAAAAATTCTTCCAGGAACCAACCGAAAAAAGAAAATTAACAGAAGTTGTGTTTTACCAATGAAAATTATCATATATATATATATATATATATATATATATATATATATATATATATATATATATATATATATATATAGTGAGTGTTAAATAAAATATATTTTAATAAGGTGTCTTCAATCTTTGTGCGTCATGGGTATGACGATAAACTACCGCCAGGCGCAAGGCGTTTGGTCATGAGGTTTTGAGGAGCATGGAATCACCTCTTAATTGTTGGTGTTCCCGGGCCCACTCCTACCCGGGGCGGTAGCTCATATTAGGCAAATACTTAGCCCCTCCCCCAACTGGGGTCAAACAATATGAAAGTGTAAATATAGGTAATAATAATAGCAATATATATTTTAGAAAAAATATTGCCAGCAGTACATTTTTTAAAAAGACAAATATTACTAGCAATACGTTTTTGGAAAAAAATACTACTATCAATAAAAATCTTCTCGTCATTAATTAAGCCATTGATTTTGATATGCCGTAAAACAAAACAAGCCAAATTAAACCAGATCAATTTTCGTTATTTTAACACCGTAATGGAATACACAATTGTGATTTATATTTTTTATTCAGTAATAATCTCTATGTCGTCTTCCTTATATTAACTTACGCAAGGATACCTTTGGGAAGGTATTAATGTATATCATCTTTGATTAAAATAGCAGGACACAGTGGGTCCCTATATGCCTGATTGACAACCTGTCTACCGCATAAAGAAACGGCAACTTACTGCGAGGAAATCTCTGCCTAGTAAGACATGAATCGGAAGAGGCATGATCGCCTATGTGTGGATCACGTATGGCAGTTAACTGATTGATTGCCCCTAGTACTACACGATTAGCGTACAGGGAATGTCCAACTGGTCACTCGTTTTATTACTAACCTGGTACGAGCTTGCTTAACTTTAATTCGAGAGTCAGATAGAAAGCAATTACGATCATCTAACTGGAAACAAACTAGGTTCTGATTCTCTCTTTCAAATAACTGTCTTGTCCTTGTCAAACGACACTGATTACTTGGAATCTTCGATCGCAAGTATATGGAAAACTATGAATGAGTAGGATCAGGTACGCATGCGCTGATTTGATAGTGTTATTCATTCGCAGGCTATGGGTAATAGATTTATTTTTCGTTTTCATCGCAAGAGTGTGTCATTGACACTATAGGGAAAAACGGAACATGTCGCACAAATCGAATTTTCAAGTAGGGATATCGCTGTAAAAAAAAAGAAATAATATAGATAAACTACAACACAGATAAAAGAATAACTAAAAGAAAAAAAAAGAAGCCTGGACCACGAGGAAGTTGGAATAAAGCTGCTTGGAGAATTTCGTTGAAGTAATGAGACTTTTCCTGTCGCCAAAACTCGCGGATTCTGATTTGAAGCGTAGCTAAACCTTTCTGGATGCAATGTTATTACGTCCAGTCGCTAGAATGATTATGAAAAAGAAAAAAGCAAACAAAAACCAACAAAAAAAACGCCAAGGAAAGTAAAAGACACTCTAGCAAACGGAAAAATAAAAAGTCCATCGGCTATCGACGAATGGACATTTTGCCTGGCTATTCCACTCGGGCTTCATTCGATTTCACCAATACCAATGAAAAAGAAATGTAACTTATATATATATATATATATATATAATAACATAATATGTCTGTCTATATTTCTGAGATGAGGCGTTGGTTAGATCCAGTGACAGGACCCAAAGAGTGTGAGTTCAATAACCTGTTAAGTCAGTGGAGAACTTACAGAGGGAAAATTAACAGTAGATAACTGATAACTGACATCAATTAAACATGGCACGTGGAACTAGGAAAGTCTACCCCAATGAGCGAAATAAAGGGTTCAGTTCGACATTCCAACCACCTGAAGACGGTTGGAGCGTACAATGGCCGAAACATTGTAAGAAATATGGCGACAAAGATGAGGACAATAGTCCAAATAATGTATAATAATATGTCTGTTGATATATGCATACATGTGTGCACACACATACACATAGACACCCATATATATATATATATAGCACGTAACACGTGCAATATATATATATATATATATATATATATATATATATATATATATATATATATATATGTGTGTATGTGTGTGTGTGCGTGTGTGTGTGTGTGTGTGTGTATTCGTATTTATGTGCCTGTTTGCGTGTGTATACTTTACAAATATATTTTATATACGTGTTTGTGCGGACATATAGGTATACATACATACACATACATATATAAATATAAATATAAATATATATATATATATATATATATATATATATATATATATATATATATATATATGTATGTGCGTGTGTGTGTGTTTATTTTTGTTTTAATCATTCCAAGTCCACGAATCAATTTTTGTTAGCCGTAAAAAATTGGTTAAGAAAAATAGCAAAATTTCCTTTGAAATAAATTTTATTTTCAAAAGTACTTTCGGTCGAAGATGAGACCATCTTCAGGGTCTTAAATTGTCTGTTTATGTGTATACGTACTTCTTTAAATTCGAAACATTTTACTTTACTTTATCACTCTATATCAATTTGAAAATCACGAGATTTCTATCCGTGCAAGGAAGTAACCTTTTGTATTTCTCTATCTATATTATTATTATTATTATTATTTTTATTATTACTATTATTATTATGCATTAAATCTTACTGCTACAAACATTTAAGTACTTTTTTATATACTCATAGGTGAATTTATTTATTTATTGCTTTAATTCTCATATATATATATATATATATATATATATATATATATATATATATATATAGGCCTACTACGATTGTAAATTTTTGCTTAAATATATGCTGCCTAAATGCACATATATATATATATATATATATATATATATATATATATATATATATATATATATATATAAACTCACATATATATATATATATATATATATATATATATATATATATATATATATATATATATATATATATATATGTTGTGGATTCCGGGAATGTAATCCTGCACAAATAAATAAACCACGCCAGTAATTGAGATAGACAAATAAGTGTATTATACGTAAGAATAGAGACTTGAAGTGAAGATTAGTAAAGTATATGTACAAGTATCCGTAAGTGAAGCCGTAATTATCTCTCTCGCTGTATTATATTGAAGAGTTTAAATGGGAAGGGAATAAGAAATCAAAATTTTATTATGGGTGTTATTTTATTTGTTGAATCAAACGCTAAATTGGAAAAGTTAAAAATGTATGTTAGAGGTTCTGTGTGGGTATGTAATTCATGCTTGTCTAAATTGTCTGCTGTGTATTAGACGTATCATCCTCACTTCCTTTTAAGAACATATATATATATATATACATATATATATATATATAATACACATAAATACCGAAGTATATGTATCGAACAATGAGTAATTTTCCCATTTTTAATTTATTTTTATACATTAAGACTTAAAGGGCCTCGTATATGACTAAATTATTTTTGAAATATATTAAATTATTAAGGTTCTCTAGGATGGTTAACTAATTTTTATATATATTTTTTTATGTATTTAATTATAATAATCTACAACGCAATACTTATATTGAATGGTACATTAGACATGGCAATGTTAAATTAAAACTTACTTAATAAATTACATATTTTATCTACCATTATATGTAATCAAATAACAGATGTATAATATTTAATTATAGATCTTTTAATAAAAATCCTATTAATTATGTATTAATGTAAAGATAATACAATACCCGCAAAAAAACGAGGTAATTTGTTTCGTTGATTGAATAAATCACTTTTTGAGGAAACTTAATAATATATAACTTTTTATGTAGGCATATAGAGGACATGATGCATTTAATAATCAACAAGTTCTCGTTTTTTTTATTTTTTAATAATTTCCATTTTTACAGTGGAGGTGTTATTTGTTTCTTTTAAATTCCAAAAGTATTAAATAAGGATGTTTAGTTACGATATCCATTGTTGTTGAAATAAGTAACTTGTTGGTACTACCTTAATTTTAAATAATTTTTAGTGCTACCAACATAATTTTAAATTATTTTTCAATACCTGTATTTTCAATAGATGAAAAAAATTTAATTAGATTAAAAAAAAAGTTTCTTCATATCAATAATAATTCAGTAGATTAAAAAAAAATCTTATCCCACTCCCACGTAAAGACTTCAGTATAATACTACTTCGCTTGCAAAAATAAATCTTTTTTTCCTCAAGTCATCAAAATCGATTGAAAATGGAACAATAAATTTTAACTTTCGATTCCGAAATATAGAAATTGCCGTGTCGCCATGATAAAATATTTTTAAATAATAATAATGATAATATATAAATATATATATATATATATATATATATATATATATATATATATATATATATATATATACTAGCAGCATGCCCGTGCTAGATTCAAAAATCGTACGACTCATACAGCAATCCCTATCACTTGACTTAAAATATTTTTGCCCTTCCTTGCCTTTAAATGAGTGCCCTTTGCCGTGCTAATGTTGTTACATGCCTTACTTCTTGCCTATCTCACACTGCGAATTTTTTCTAAGCTCTATACTAAACATTAAATCCGTTACGACGAAAAAAGAACTAAACAAAATGAACACAAAACTATCAGCTTTAAAAAAGAACTCGTAACTGGAAAATCCGAATGAAAAAAGAATGTTAACTACAAATAATTTTTCACACCCAACCCAGTTCTGCGGAATCAGAATCAACGTTGGGTTTAAGCAAGCGAATGAGCCAATTGGAGTAAAGTGCCATGCAGATTTAAATTTTTCCCACTTGTGACGAATGCAGCTATCGTTTTTTTTTTTGCATGCTAGCTTGCTAGTTAACATTCGTGTCAGTCAACTGTTGGATCTCACGCTGGCCAATAGAATCTTCCTGCCTATTCGTGGAATGGCCGCTAACTACATGAAAACTACCGTAGAAGCATGAACAAATTATTTCCACTATCGATGGGAGTTGGGAAATGAAAATCGGTCTTGGCCTT
>OZ038478.1:26349490-26464490 GCA_964036315.1 Acanthosepion esculentum
ACAGTTAAAGGAAGTAATCAGGCTTGGTGATAGTAGTCGTGGCTCCGCGGGCACCGTCCTATGGTTAGAGAGAATCTAAGTCCGCCACCACGGAATTTGTGAGCGAGCGGCGCTATATTGAGTCTGATTTGCTACCTCTTCGTCACCGAGACCCGTTGAACAGTTGGTATGGTGTTTGCATGACAACCTAACTTTCAGGGTTTCAATTCTCGGCAGTGGATGCGCACTGCTGATGAGTCCCAAATATTAGACGAAACGGCCGTCCAGGGCTTTCTGAAATTCTGTTGAGGTTTCAGACTCGATGATATTACTTAATTATATATATATGCTAAAACTTTATTACAATCCTTCATGAGTTTCCGACCCTTACCCATAATTAATTAATCAGGAACAATTTATTTCCTTTTATGATCGACTTCATCACGATTCTTCTGTTAAGCTAGACGAGTAATTACACATTCTTATTGCTTAAAGTAGAGTCAAATGGTGTTATAGAATCCTCGGTTGTTAGATGTCTTTACAACGGTTCAAGGATTAATCCAACAATTGGACAAGTTTACTGTTGCACGATTTGGACAAATTTGCTGTTACACCCGGTATATAAAGTTCCAAAGAATACTGATATAATCTCAGATACGATCTTAATATATGATTATTAATACACGAATAGCGAGCCACAAGTAAAAACCTTAGTTATCATGCAATTTTCTTTCTACACAATTCATCGCTTTCCGAATAATTATTGCCTCTCCTCAGAGACTTTCTTTCGTCTACAGTTCCACTCGGCAATCCAGGCCATTTTCTTTGTGTCTCTATTCTGTCCGTCACCGCACCAACTGCACCAATGGCAATAGTACAAAATGAATGAAACAGAAGTAAACATGATTGAACTTCTCTCGGTTATAGAAGCGTTTGATTGCATGAGAGAAGAAACGAAATGCCAAGGTACCGCCGGTGAGATGGAAAGAAAAATAAACAAGAATTGCTACGATAAAATTCTTTGTATAGCCGATATAGATGATCAAGTTGAACTATCAATTGGTATGCGTGGGAAGGAACCTGGATCATGGGAAGTGTCGGTATGGCCTGAGGTTGATGTATATGCCGGATCGGTTGTCGGAGGTTGAGTGCCGACAGTATTGCGAGCGGCGTTCTTAAAAGCAGTCAAGGTGGATCATGACTCGGTTTTTTAGCCATGACATTTGCTTCAGCGGCAAAGTTTGTGATTGTTTTCTTTTATAATCATTTTTTTTAGGGAAATTGTTTTGCCTTATGAGTCGAATGTGATGCTCTGGCCCCTGCACGGAGACCAAACTTCTTTCTTTTTTCTTTTTTCTTTTTTCTTTTTTTTTATTTGTTTTCACATCCGGTTTTGATGTATAGTCAATCAGAAAGCGATCTATTTTGTAGGAGTATTTAAGATCTCACCGCTTCCACTTTCCGCCTTTACTCTACGCAAACACCGTATCTATTGTGTATCTATTTGTTATTTACAAACCGAAGCTTCCATATGGCACAAGGTCTTAATTATGGAGCCTTCAGGAAGACAACACTCATTATTCTGTCATAATAATTTTAGAAACGAGCGTTCATACTGATCCAATATTTTAAAAAAAATGAGCTAAGTCTGACACACGACCTCAAATGTTGGAAATATCCTTGTGGCCGAAATACAGAATAGCCATGTCCTGCGACTCGAGTCGCATTATATGCACATGTGACCTATCAAGTTGTTATATTCCGTGCTAAGGGAATAAATACTTAACACCAGGTGGATAAGAGAAGAAAGGTTTACAGTACACAAATAGTACAATATAAAATACGATACAGTAATACACACAGGTGAATCTAGTAGTGAGTGCCACTAATTGGAATGTCGGACGTGCTTGCGTCGTCTCGCTCTCACTCTTTCTCCAGTCTCTCGTAGACAATTGACTTTATACGTACTTACTACCTATAGTGTAATCATTCTTGGAGGTGACTGGTTATTCCATTACATCAAAAGTAAATCAGTACCGACTCAAATATAAACGACCAATATTTAGATATTCCTGAACATAAAAATACTTACAGATATAAGTACAAACGACCGATAGTCTCAAACCTAAAAGCTGAATATTTTTCTATTCTTGTTTGCTATCATTCGTCTGAGACAAGGCTGAAGAGCGAAGCAAGTTCAAGGTGTATTGAATGAGGTTAATTTATGTACGTAAGAATTGAAGTTTTCGAAGTTTTTGTTAATCAAGATGTTAAGATTTTAATGAACACCGATGATTTTAATGATCGACAAAACATCTTATCGCTTTTGTATAGACAACGCACAAGCAATCCCACGCAATTGCTAAAAGACCCAAATATTTGAGAAAAAAATAGATTTCGACATTTAAATGATGCAGTAAAGATATGTCATAAAGATATGCAGTAAAATTTAACAACCAAATGCATATTTGCAATAAATATATAAACCTCAATAATACATGCATAATACACACACAAACACACACACAGACATATATATATATATATATATATATATATATATATATATATATATTTTAAATTAATTGATTTAAAATATGGTTTTATCGCTACACAGTGATAACCATGTTTCGAAAATGGAAGCCAAAGCCTTTGAATTCAATTTTGTTACCAAATTAAAGACATTAGTTCCATTCCCTCGTCAAGCGAATTTTGGAGTCTTCGAATTCAAAGGCATTGGCTTTCATTTTCGAAACATGGTTATCACTGTGTAGCGATAAAACCATATATTAAATCAATTAATTTAAAATATTAATGCTCTGTAAATTTACATTGAGCACGATTGTGTAAAAATAAAAATATGTATAAGAACACCGGATTTTATATCTTACTGTTCTTTGTTTTTATTTATATATATATATATATATATATATATATATATATATATATATATATATATATATATATATATATATATATATATGTCAGAATATGATATATACATTTGTATATATTAGACAAATGCTAGGTAAAAGAAAACCAAGGAGAGGAAAAGAAATCTTTGTAACACGTTTCGTTAATTTTTCTAGATTTAAGTTAGATGAAGAGACGATATATTCAGGACTGGTCAGAAACAGAAAAACTGAAATTCTAAAGTCAGAGTATTAATGCGTGACAAACGTACCGATAAGCTATAGTTTTAAATAAGTCCCCCCCCACCTTCCACTTAGGACACAAGCTTTTCCCTGTGCGCAGGTTTTCGTAGTGCCGCCCACACGACGCCAGCGTATCCGACTCCAAGAAAGAATACTCTGACTTTAGAATTTCAGTTTTTCTGTTTCTGACCAGTCCTGTATATATCGTCTCTTCATCTAACTTAAATCTAATATAGATATGTCTCCATTAACCATGTCCTGAAGAAGGTCTATTTGACCGAAACGTCTGACGTCGACAGAATAACAAAAACAAAAACAAAATAAAAACAGTAAATTCACATATTCGGATTTTGCTTTGTCTTTTCCACATTTTCATCATACCGTCGGATCTACATCCACACATTTGCTTACATATACATATATATATATATATATATATATATATATATATATATATATATATATATATATATAAAATTATAGTCTATATAATATATATATATATAATCTATATAATATATATATATATATTATATATATATATATAATATATATAAAATATATATATATTATATATAATATATATATAAATATACATATATGTATAAAACATACACACACACACACACACACACACACACATATATATATATATATATATATATATATATATATATATATATATATATATATATACGTTAAAATCCAGGTAAGCAGTGACCGAACGCGACTGCTGTGCCATTTCTTCTAGAACTGACCACACTTTTAATGCCAGTGTGCAATTTTAGGTCGAGTCTTTTTGGAGCTGCCTATCCTTTTCTCTGATAACATATATATATATATATATATATATATATATATATATATATATATATATATATATATATATGTATATATGTGTGTGTGTGTGTGTGTGTGTGTGTGCAACTTATGGTATAGATGTGTACGCATTTGCGAACATAATGAATAATATTTCTTAAATAATTTTTTTTTATTCGGGTTTGCAAAATCGTGCCTTCGTATTTTAATTTAGTGCTATTTTTCGCCTTCATTCATATCCAATTTCAGCTGATAATGGATCCCTAAATTACATTTCCATATTCACGCATGCGATTTTGACTTCAGTGTTAAAGGTCTACATCAGGCGAATTATGATTCGCGATTTTTCATTCGGACTGCAATTTCCCTTTTCCTATTGTCGCTTTTGTATAGACAATACACAATCTACATATTTGTTCCTTTTAAACATGACATCCAGAAACAAAATATCAGCAATTATAAATGTTGATACGACAAAGCAGATAATTTTATGACTCTTTCATTCAAACAAAATGTATAATTATTACAAGAACCTCAAGACTAGCTTTTTGCAAAATCCATGCGAATATATATTAACTTAAACAAATCTTAGCGAAACGTTGTGTCGAAGGGGACGTTTTTCTTTTGTTATATATATTGCTGTTTGATTCGTCAGCAATTTTTATAGTTTTATAAAGCTAATTTATAATTCTAATAAATCTCAGGCATATGCGTTGTGTAATGTGGAAACATAGTTGTTTCCCCCTGGTCTTGTTTTAAAAGAAAAAAAGCTCCACCTGCTGCAATTGAGCTATCGTTGAATATAGCTTCAAATAAATCTACTACCTCGTTTGATTTTTCATTACAATATGAAACTGGAAATGTTCACTTTCTTTCTTTCTCCAGAACTGAAAAGAAACCTTTTAAACATTATTTATTTATTAGAATTTTTATTTAAAATAATATTTTTTATAATTACAAGATAATAAAATATGTGCCTATAATGCAACATTTATAATTTGCCTTTTCTAAAGGCTTACAGCCATATCACGTGAAACAAAGGTTCTCATTCACTGATTCAAGTTTACTAACGCTGACGTTAGTCATTACCTAGACGACTGACTGCTCTGCAATGCCAGGTGCAGTAATCCCGTAGTGACACTCACTGGACCAGCTCGGTATAGTAATGTTACATTCCTCCCCGAAAACAGCAAAAGGGAAAGATAAGGGATGGTCTACGTGCAAGAAAGCATTTTCGCAGGCTTATGATTAAGATAAATTATAATAAAAATATTAAATAATGTTGCCATATCTGGTCGGTGTTCCTGCTGTACATCTCGTGATTCTTGACAAAATCCGAAAAAGTATCTGTAATAAAGGTATGAATCCATCTCTTCTCGACCCCCTCCCCAATTGCTGTGGGTTGAATAGCAGCACATACTGGGTTCTTTAGCCTTGGTTGTCAACCAGTCTATCGCATAAAGAAATGGCATCCTATTACAGGTAAAAATCTGCCTCTTCAATCAGGTATCGAAAGATACATGATCGCCCTAGCGTGTATCACTTACGGACTGACTGAATGTATTCGATCCTAAACTGGCACTTCAACATCAGTCACGTGACGTGGCTTCCCTCAGTTTTTACTACAATTATTTTCGTGGCAATTCTTCTGATGGGTTCTCTTCCCCCTGATGCCCCGACTACATGAATATAAACATGCCACTAGATTGGCATTTAGGTCCCAGTTTTATACTACCGAACTAGCTAGAGGCAACCGCCAGTTTTACTCTAAAATTTTTCTCGCATTTCCCACCTGTGGAATTACTTTCTATTTCTTGCCTCCCTGAAAACTACAATCTTCAAAAATTTAAATGTCTTCTCCTCTTCATCTTTTGTCCCTATTCTCATTCTTCTCTTTTAAACACTGCGTACAAGTGGCATTAGCGACTTACATGTGGTGAAACGATAAAAACAATTCTATGATTTTTTTTTTTCATGCATGTAGTTCTTATTTCTACAAGAGAACAATAACATTGAAATAAATACATAACGATCAAACCGGATGAATCGGTGAGAAGCAAAGTTGAAGAATACCTTTATACACAGATTTTTCAGTCTCTTGAAATAGATATATCTTTTCAGTTTCGTAGCCTAACGTAAACAAACAATCGATCCTTTCTTTAAAAATTGCTCTGATGATGGCCCATAGCCACATTTACTTAGGGTTATTCGCATACGAGAACAAATATCAATCAATTTAATAGTGTTGTGACCAGGTAAATGGTTAAGTAATAACAAAAAACAGGTTTGCAGATATATCGTATATTAAACAGTAAGTACAACAGTAGAGTATTATACGACTAGTGAGAGTGTATCGAATGAACTAGAGCTCAATCTATTCACTGTTCCTGAAGCCTTCTGTCCTACTAATCCTATAGTAGGGGGAAGAGTCTAACATAGACTCTTTAGAGGGAGGACACCACAACAAATTGATATAAACTATATTTATTCTATGTACTTATATTTGTAGGAGTGTGTGTGTGTGTGTGTGTGTGTGTGTGTGTGTGTGTGTGTTTGTGTGTGTGTGTGTGTCTGTGTGTGTGTGTAACAATCCTATTATTTCTTGGGTAAATATCGCCCCATATACATTGAAATTTGAACTGTGACATTTCTTTTTTGTCCACGAACGAGACAAGGATGCCATATTTTCTGACACTTGAAGAGAATATTTTTTTTAGAAACACTGGTGGATAAAATTATTTCAAAACCTTATGTTTTCGCTCTTGAATTGTAGGGTAAATAATTAACCAACTATATTTTAACCAGTTACAATATAGAACAAATTCGTAATTTTTATTCACATTTGAATGCTGATTATTTACATTATTAGGACTATTGTCCTCATCTTTGTCACTATATTTATTACAACGTTTTGGCCGTTGTACGCTCCGGCCTTTTTCAGGTGGAACTAGAACAGTCTAACCCAGTGAGCGAAATAAAGGGTTCAGTTCAACTTTCTAACCATCTGAATATAAAAAATAATGTACATAATACCTCATCTCAGAAATATAGACTGATACTTAGTGCCGATTGTTTTTCTAAAAATTCATCAACTGATGTGAATTATCTTCGATAGAAATTTTGTACTTTACAGATTACATGATATCGGTCTGTCTTAGTTGTGTCTATAAAATTCTCATATTTTATTTACTCTTATTTTAGTATCAGCTTTGCTAAATGTAACTATACGATTTATAAAACTGAAATAGACTGTTATGGTTCCTTACCTATAACTACAGAATGAACTCTTCCTAACACTATGTATACTACGCCTCTCAAGAGAGAGAGACGAATCGAATCGAGCCGATAGTATTTCACTCTAAACCAGACTGACAGTCATACTAACACCTTCCACATCTTGTATTATTATTCCGTGTAATATATCTTCGTTATTTCTACTCTTGTGTTCGTGTTGTTCTTCCTTGGTCCAAACCTGGACCATAACAGATAGATAGATAGATAGATAGATAGATAGATAGATAGATAGATAGATAGATAGATTAAAACTCGAATCTCCGATGGGAAATTTGAAAAGAACAAAGGTGTATTGCCGATACATAAAACCAAAGAAAAATACAATTCTTAAAAAATAGGCATGAACAAATTAATATAGATAGATAGATACGAAATTATATATATATATATATATATATATATATATATATATATATATATATATAAGGAACCGATAGATAGATATATAGATAGATAGATAGATAGATAGATAGTGTTATGGGTCATTACCTATAACTAGAGAATAAACTCTTGCTAACACTATGAATACTGCGCCTCTCAAGATAAAGGGACGAGACAGAATCGAATCGAGCCGATAGTAGTTCACTCTAAACCAGACTGACAGTCATACTAACACCTTCTACATCTTGTATTATTATTCCATGTAATATATCTTCGTTATCTCTACTCTTGTTGTTGTTCCATGGTCCTAACCAGGACAATAACATCGACGCATAACGACAAACAGCTGTAATAATAAATTTGGGATATCCTTTCTGGTTGTCTCCTTCATTTATACTCGACACATGAATTCTCTAAAATAGCTTGAGAGTCAAGATAACATTAAATAAATTCAGGTTTATATGTTTCAATTTTATTTAAATACTAAAATTAGTTTTGTAAAACACAGGGCCTTACCCAGCAATAGCTGTGCTAAGATATAGATACAGACAGTGTTATTTAGGAGATACTTTATTTAACCTTGCTGCGACCTGTTCCAGCAAGACGGTCGAACTATCTGCCTCTGAGCAGAGAGGAACCCGGACGAGGTTCCGCCGAAGGGCAGAGTCTCGTTCGGGGAGGTTGAGCAACCCGATTCTGTTTTTACAGTTTCTACCGGCATTTTTTGGCCGAGCCCACGGGCTCGGAACACACACGTAAAACTCGGCCCTGTGCCACATCTTTCCATCGTGTGGGGGTTCAAGTAACTATTACTTTATTTAAACTTTATTCAAAATTTTGTATATCAGAACGATGTTGGTTACATGAATGTCAAAATAAAAAATATATATATGTAACGCTTTTCTTCACTTGTAAGAATTTCATCCTACTAGATCTTATTGATAGAATTATATATATATATATATATATATATATATATATATATATATATATATATATGGTATATACATTTCTATAAATGAGAAAATGTTACGCAAATGAAAGCCAAGGAGTAAAAAATTTATTTTTAACATATTTCGTTAATTTTTTCTAGAGGACAAATCACGTTATACATACTGTTTCCACTTTGTTATTCATTTGTCTAATACGCATGCATATATATATATATATATATATATATATATATATATATATATATATATATATATGAGAAATATATATACAGATATACTTTTACATGTTGGGGGCAGGTTCCTTACACCTAAACAAGGACAAAAGACGAATTTGAACCATATGCTCATAAGGATACTTTTCATTTTTTGGTGTGAACAAGCATTCCGGAAAATTTGTAAAATTATTTTTAATACACCTTGCATATTCATGTAATCTTATTAGAGAAAAATATTCGCCCCCCCCCCCCCCAGGTTGGATCCGAACCTGCGCTCATTTAGAGGAAATCGTCATTAGATCCGTCGTGTTTTGGTCCTCTCGCCTACGGTGTGCGCCTATGAGAAAGCGACGTTGAATAGTAGCTTTAAAGGTTTTTTGGTCTCCCGAAATAAACATATCTTCTGAGTTTTGTAGCCTAAGGTAAACAATACATCCTTTCTTTTAAAATTGCATTGACAGTGAGTCATAGCCACATTTGAGAAGTGTTATTCGCATACGAGAAAAACTAACAATAACTCTGATATAAAACATCTATTCTGTGTACATATGTGTGAGAGTGTGGGTATGTGTTTGTGTAACAATCCTATTATTTTTGCGCAGAAAATGGCCGCATAGACATTGAAATTTAAATTGTGAAATTTCTTTTTTGTCCACGAATGAGAGTCCTCGAAATGGAAGCCATATTTTCTGAAACTTTAAGAGAATATTGTTTACAGAACACTGAAGGATAAAACTATTTCAAAACCTTATCTTTTCCTTTTGAATTGTAGAATAAAAGAATACTAACGAACTACATTTTAACCAGTTACAATATAAAAAAATGTTCGTACATTTTAGGCACACTTTAGAGCCGATTGTTTTTCAAAAATTTCATCAGCTGATCTGAATTATCATATTTCGATAGAATTTTCGTAGATTATACATTAAATGTTTTTTTTATATTATTCACTCTCAGAGGTATTTATACAGTTCTTATATTCTATTCTCTCTTATTTTATTTTCAGTTTTGCTAAATGTAACTACACGATTTATATCTATCTCAGCCGACTTGACATATTGCCCTGTTTGAGTGTTACGGATACATCTACTGCTGGTAAATACACATCTACGCTTTCAGCATATTCAAAATCTCGCTCACTAAATACTTACAAAAACAACAGAAGAGAATTTAATGAACACACAGACAGGCACAAACGTTAATGTTAATGTTATTAAGCTTATCAGACAATATGAAAGGGATTTACTTAAAATAAATTGACAAAACTTGTCTATATTATTTAATGAAACATGCATCAATATATATATATATATATATATATATATATATATATATATATATATATATATCATACTTGATTGGTTGAAACATTGGTGGAATTGAGACTATTCTGATAGATTCACAACTTATTTATCAACAGTTCATAAGAAAAAAGATTTTTTTCTAATTAAATTGTTTCAGTTTTATTGCATTTTTTTTATTTTAAAACTAAGTGCTGATTTTCCGGAATAGCGTTACTTTTTGAATAAAGGAATTTGATGACTTACATTTTCCAATATATGTCCTTATAGCAAATATAATCTTTAAGTGATATAAGAAAGAATTTCTCAAAATGTCATAAAAATAGATGTACGTGGGCAGGTATTAGATCTAACTAAATTTTTCTAAAAAAGAAACGTTTAAAAAATAATTTCAGTTATCTCAGAATAGGTCCTGAATATGTCATTAAAATTCGACTATTATCTGATTTTTGCATTAATTTCAAAATCAATGTGTGTTTCACGTCACAGACTCTCCGGTTTACCGAACAAATTTCTACGTTCAACGAAATTTACGTGATTATAAAAGGGAGTAAAAAATAATAATTTTACATAAAATATCCTTTGTTCATTAATGTCTCTTAATAATGACACAAATATAACGATGATGATGATTTGCTTTTATGTCTTGGGCATTTATTCCATCAAGTATCCTTTTTAGCGAATTCTTAGAGGAACCTACATTATTATATATCTTATTTTAGAACTACTTTTCCTGAATTTAATTTGTTTATCAATTAAGTGCTTAGTGAAAGTTTTGTGTTTTTGAGTTCCTTATAAAATGAAATGTACTTGTAGGCGATATCAAAACCGATCCATTAAATTATATGCGAACTCTAATTGTTGTAATTGTTCTAACGAGACAAGCTTGCTAACCACTACACCGCCTCAAGGTGCCCTTCCGTGTGGCCGTAACTGGTGTATTTAAGTAGTCGTGGGTGTGATTTTTTTTTTTTGGATAGCCAAAAATTTTAATGGTAATGATAAAGATAATATTAGCCGTTTCTTTACAAGGAAACATTTAGCAATCATTGACTGCCGGTTCTGCTTTCGGTTGAAACATATAAAATCTTTCTCTTAAAACAATGTTTCAGGAAAAAACAGGTTTCTCAAGTTTAGTAGCTTTTATTGTTCTGTTCAGTGCTGATGGTGGCTTCCTTACTAAACTTTTATTTGAAGTTTTGTAGCATGTTAATATCTTGATTATGTCGTTATCTTCTCTTCGAGTTACATGAGCTGTTGATAGTGTTGGCAGTCATCAAGGGATGTTGTTTCAGATATGTTCTACAATTCTTTCTTTCTGATTATGTAGCACAAGTCCAAAATGTTCAAAGAATGTTCAGGCTTGAGTCGCTCAAACCCTTGATCTTTAGAAGCGGTTTTATACAGCTGTCAGTTTAAATATTTGCGAACGGGTTTGACGCCATGCATGGCATCAATATGGAAATGTTGATCTAACAAGACTATTTATAACATGATTTGAGTTTTCTCAGAATGTTCTTTTCGTTTCGGAGCAATATTTTTCTGTTGGACGAAACTAATTCTGTAGCGGCCTATTCTATATTGAATTTCCACTTGTTACAACCGATGGATATGTCCAGGATTCTGAAATATTTAGTATTCACTAATTCCGCATGCAAACTTCCATATCATCGTTTCTGTTTTGGAAAGGTTTATCATGATTCCTATATCATTGAAAACTTGGTAGATGATTCTTAGGCCATTCGTACCCCCAACTATTTACGTCACCAGCAAAGCTCGCCCCTTCATCATCATCAGTACATTTACATTGGGACGGAAATCAGAATCGTTGTCTTCTGTTGGGAAACTAGTTTCTGATGTGGCATGGGATGCTGAAATGGCCAGTACCCATCTCTGTACATCTGCATTTGTAAACGCGCAGGGTAGAATCTAGGAAGAAGATTAAATATAGCGAGGTACTCATTTCTCCCTCGTCGTACTCCTAATGCGGTTTGAAATGTTTCCTTACTAGGGTCTTCACCAGACATTTATGATTCTTTAGATCGATGGTGTTCCTTTTAGGATATTAATGCATTCAGCGCATTTGGAGCTTGGAAGACAGTTTCTAATGGACAACAAGAGGAAGTCTCTATTGATGGGGGTCATATAATGCTGTGAGGTCGAAAAAGCAGCAATACAGTTCCGTATTAAGGAATTTCTTGGAGTCGTATCATGACACATCCATTGCCAGAACGAAAACCAAAATGGGTCCTGAGGAGTTTACCTTCCTAAAAAGACGAGAACGTAGTTAATATAATGTTCATCAATAATTTCACTATGATGGTTTCAACTGAGATCGCTCTGTATGTGTGAAGGTCTTAGGGGGTACCTTTCTTACTCCATAATTAATTAATGCGTGACAAACCGCAGTTTTGGAGTTGCATTTTGGCTTCCAGACTTCCTTCACAAAATAGATATACTTGTTATTGAATTCGGGAAGAAATTAAGCTATATTAAAAAGATTGAGCCTCAGTGTCGAGTGATGCTAATCCTTAATTTTAAATAGCTTTCTTAATTTCCTCATCGGTAGGTTAATCATTGTTTATGTTTCGGCACGGACCTTTTAACGATTGGATGAATATTGGTATACGTTCTATTTCTGTGGGTATCTTAAGATTTAAAGATGGCCAGAGTGGATATGTGATTCAAAGTATTTTTGAGACTACGCCATTTCTTCTCTGGAGATTTTGATTGTACGATATTATTGTGACTTTTTACCCTTTCTCCATATTTTAAGAATTTTCTATGCTGCCTGGCTTCATTAATTTCATTTTCATTTTTCCAGAGATGATGTTTTCTCAGCGAATTAACTCTTTTTTTCTTCATTAATTGTTTTCAATTCCATTTTTCCCTCCTCTCTTCAGAGCAATATTTTTTCTGTTGGACGAAACTAATTCTGTAGCAGCCTATTCTATATTGAATTTCCACTTGTTATAACCGATGGATATGCCGTTGTTTCTGAAATGTTTAGTATTCACTAATTACGAATTCTAAATTTCAGATCATCGTTTCTTGTCTTGAAAAGGTTTATCCTGATTCCTATAACATGGAAAACTTGGTAGATGATTTTAATTCTCTGTTCAATGCCATTCTTACACCAACTATTTATGTCATCAGTATACCCCACCTCATCATCATCAGTACATTGTCATTGGAATGGGAAATAGGATCGTTGTCATCTGTTGGTAGACTCGTTTGTGATGTTTTGTATCTATTTTTTCAATTCAGGTTTGTCGTCCCGTGGGTGTATTTTTTTGTTTTTCCTTCTAGTTATTCTTCGAATCGTTTTACGTGCTTCGGCTAATGAACATTTAATGACATTATTTAATTCCTCTGTATTTTGAACAAGATTTTACTGACAACAACTTGGAGTTTATTACTGAATTCAAAATTTACCTTTTTATTTGTAAGGGCTTGGTTGTTATACGTCGATGTTTTTATTGGTTTATGTTGGGTGAAGCTAGTTATTTTGTTGGCTGGTGTAGTCAATTTAGTTACAAGTAATCTGTGATCTAATTCATATGTCACAAACCGCCTAATCCATGAGTCTGATAAGCTGACGTCAATAGTCTTTTTGCTTTCTATTATCTGGCCTATATCCATGTATGTCTCGTGTGATGAACAAACGATGTGCTAAAGATGGAGTAACTTTTTGAAAGACAAAGTTTATCAAAAGTTCTCTATTGCTGTTTAAGGCTTCTGTTTTAAAAGGTGGATTTTTTATCCTCAAAGGAGCAGTGGTGTTTAAAAATACTTAAGGTAGCATTAAAATATCCATTGATGCAGAGTTTTGCATATTTTCTAGTATAAGAATTTTACTCAAACCTGCGTAGAATTTCTCTTTTACCGGGGCAGCGAATTTTTCAGGTGGAGCATCAGCTGTTATCACTCGGATTTTACAAACATGAACGACAATATCGGCAGTCATCAGTCGTTCTGAAGGGAGTGAGATATTCTCTATGATAATACATGAGGGTTTGGATATAGCAATATCAATGTTGTATTTTCTCCCTGTGACCATTCCAAAATAAATTAGGCTACAACACAGCAAGAGAAAACGCAAGTCCCAGAGGAATTACAGTAGAGAGTATAACAAAGAAGAAGAAGTCGGGTAAGCATCCCTGTTTATCACAAGAGGTTTATGGAAATATGACGTGTCTTGCAGAATACACAAGTTGAGCATCGTCTACATGTGTTCCTCCAACAGTGGCGCTCATGTAGATGTATTCAGATACGTTTAAATATAACTTTATTTTCTTACATACATTCTCCAATAAACCCTGTAGAATGGCATTTAGCTACAGAAAAGCGTCTGGTTAACATTTGGACTTTTAATCTAATTTTAATTTGGACTTTGGTAACCAATCGCTTCTCTGTAGCTAAAGGATATCACACGTCAGTTCAAATAACGATTTCCGTATCGGAATACAGGTTCGATTCCTGTCTAAGAACGCATATTTTCTACGAACTTTCTTGAACATTTACCGGTATATGTAATTAACAGTGACTAATTTAAAAAAAAAAACAAAAGAAAACAGAGCATTTACTTAAATAAATTGTATCTTTAAAAATAGCGTATATACAGAAAATATATTAAATAATTATCGGACCAAATCCATTTTATTATATGTTGTAATTGTATACGTTAAGATAAATTTCGTGAGCAGATCTGATCTATCGAGGAAAATTTCGAAGATTGTTATTTAAAAACAATAATTAGGACTTTGCTTACCAGACGCTTCTCTGCAGCTAAATGGTATAGCACCTCAGATCTAATGACGGTTTTCGTATAGGAATACAGGTTCGATTTAACTCGGACAAATTTATCCGGTAAATAGAATTGATTAAATATTAAAAAGCACAGAGTATTTAGTTAAATAATTATTATCTATAAAAATAACGTATAAACAGAAAATATAATAAATACACACAAGCACATACACACACACAAACACACACACAAACACACACAAAAACAAACACAAACATACACACACACACACACACACACACACACACACACACATATATATATATATATATATATATATATATATATAAAGAAATATAGTCTTAAAGTGTGCTATATTTATGGGATAAAGTGCTCAATATCAGAGATAGAGCGTGTGTAAATATAAAAGTGAACATGGAAGTGAGCACTTAGAGGCGACAGTCTGTTTCATGCTAGTGCAATCGCAATTTGCTTGGAGGAAAAATAGCTATCATTACCTTCCCAGATCAAAATAAATTATTAAATAAAAGATCCGAGCTAATCTCAAAATGCAGACATGAAAACAAATTTTTACTACGTAACTTAAAATAGAAAAAATAATAAATATATAAACAAACAAAATAACAATAAAATAAGCAAAATAAATTACTCCAAACAAATTACAAAACCACACCTGTTAGAATATGCAAAAAAATCAATAAAGTAAATAATGAACAAATTATCAAACTATTATGAACAAAAAATTAAACTATAAAAATCAAAACAAAAGAACGGACGAAAGTTATAACTGTTATATAACGATAAAAAATAAAAAAATTAATAAAAGATAATATACTACGTTACTTAAAAATCGAAAGCCAAAAAGAGAAAATATACAGTGTAACAAATAAATAACAACAAGTATAATAAACTGATCTAAATACATACAAATATATAAATAAAGTAACAACCGATAACGATAAACTAGCCGTTTAGACAAAAACAAATAACCATAATCAACCCAAATAGATAAATTAAAAACTGTTCCGACCAAAATAATAGTAAGAACAAACCACAACATCGCACCCCAAAATTCAACAAATAGATTTAATCAATGACAAATAAACAAATATATAAGATAAAAATAAAAATAAATAAAAACAAGCAAAACAATTTGACCCAAATAAATAAGCCAACAACCGACTTCCGGTAAATGACCGCCATAATAGACTACCAACAATAAGCTATATAAACAAATTTTTACTACGTTAATAAACAACACCGATCAAAATAAAAAATAAATAAATAAATATATAAGATAAAAATAAAAAAAATATATAAAAAACAAAAAAAAACAAACAAACAAAAAAAACAAGCAAAATAATTTGACATAAATAAATAAACAAATAAGCGACTTCCGGTAAAAGTAACCACCAAAATAGACTACCCATAATGCACCACTTACCGTTATATATAAATAGCCGAAAAAAATAACAGCACTAGTTGCCTGACGATTGCACTAGCATGAAACAGACTGTCGCCTCTAAGTGCTGACTTCCATGTTCACTTTTATATTTATATATATATATATATATATATATATATATATATAATGTCAAAAATATTGACGATCAATGGGATATTGAGAGAAAAGACATTAAAGGCAAGAAGTTTTTGCTCGATATCAAGTTAGATAAATATGAAGAAATATAGTCTTAAGTTGTGCTATATTTATGGGATAAAGTGCTCAATATCAGAGATAGAGTGTGTAAATATAAAAGTTAAGATAGAAGTCAACACTTAGAGACGACAGTCTGTTTCATGCTAGATGCAATCGTCAGGCCACGAGTGCTGCTATTATTCTTGGCTATTTATATATCTATTTATATATAATTATCTATTTATATATAAAAACAGCACTGGTGGCCTAACGATTCCATCTAGCTTGAAACAGACTGTCGCCTCTAAGTTTTGACTTCTATGTTCACTTTCATATATATATATATATATATATATATATATATATATATATATATGCACACACACAAACACATATATGTGTGTATGTGTGTTTGTGTGCGTGTTTATTTCCTACTGTTTATCAAAAATTGTGAACACCTTGCATTAAAACCTAGTCGGAATTGGTATATTTAGCCGGAAGAATTTATCCAGACAGGCTGGATTACCGAAAATCTACAAGGTCTGACTGTTGACTTTTTTGTTGAAATTTTTAAATTTTTGATTAAGTTGTGTCCTGGTTCAAGATTCTTCATCAACTGTACGAAATAATCGTAAAACATGACCAAATTCTAGAATAATTTAAACTTTCAGCTATTCAAATTATTCCAGTATGTAGCCAAATTAAAAAGCAAAACTCCAATTCATGGTAATTTAAAAGTATGTGTAAAGATGGTCTTCCAATTTTTAAATAAAAAAGGACAAGGCACGATTTTTTAGGTACCCCATTTGTTCATGCAAAGATTATTGCTATCTCTTTCTCTCTCTCTGTATATATATATATATATATATATATATATATATATATAAAAGTGAACATAGAAGTCAACACTTAGAGGCGACAGATGCAATCATCGGGCCACCTGCATCTAGCATGAAACAGACTGTCTCCTCTAAGTGTTGACTTCTATGTTCACTTTTATATTTACACACGCTCTATCTCTGATATTGAGCACGTTATCCCATAAATATAGCACAATTTAAGACTATATTTCTTCATATATATATATATATATATATATATATATATATATATATATATATATATATATTGGTAAATAGCAGTACAGACTGGGTTCTATAGTCTTGCATGGCAACTGGTCTAGGAGAAGGACAACTCTGAATTCAAGACCTGCGGAGGGTCGTTTGGGGACCTTGCGGCACTCAGTGCACCAGGTCTCTGTATTCGTCCCATCAAAAAGTGTGGATGGTCCTGCACGAAACCTTCACCACTATAATCAAATCTCATGTGTTGGCGTCGTGCTCTCAGTTTCTCGGAAGTGATATTCTTGACCCTCATACGTCGAATTCGAGGGGAGAGTCGATGATGATATATATATATATATATATATATATATATATATATATATATATATATATATATATATATATATATATCACTAAAGATATATTCTTCGAAACAATCATTAAGAGTTGCTTTTAGGAAAGCGGAAGAGAAATCGTGAACGCGAAATGATCATAGAAATTCATTTAAAGTCTGATTAATTTTTTAAATTCGCCGCTGGGGAAACTATTCTTTCAATTTAAATTATGACAAATGAAAATTCCTGACAGTCAGAAGACTAAAAGAACATTAATTAAGACCTTCTATTTTACAATGGAAATGGTGAAGCTTCTTTGTTCGGAAATTTCTGAAAAAAAGGTATTATTTTCATTGAAATGAACCCGGGGCTACAGAATTAATATCACTTTACTAATGACTTCAAAAACTAACACGAAGTAACAAGTAGTAAATTATTATAATAGCAAATTAGTGAAGATATCAGGACATTTTATTTATATATATATATATATATATATATATATATATATATATATATATATATATATATATATATATATATATATATATATATTAAAGTGAACATAGAAGTCAACACTTAGAGGTAACAGTCTGTTTCATGCTAGATGCAATCATCGGGCCACGATGATTGCATCTAGCAATATATATATATATAAGTGAACATTGAAGTCAACACTGTTTCATGCTATACGCAATCGTCAGGCCGCTGATGATTTCGTCTGGCATGAAACAGCCTGTCGCCTCTGAATGTCGTCTTCAATGATCACTTTTATATTTATATTCACATACGCTCTGTCTCTGAGATTGAGCACTTTATCCCATAAATATAGCACACCTTAAAACTATATTTCTTCATATATATATATATATATATATATATATATATATATATATATTTGTGTATTTAGGCAGTAATTCTTCTTTCATTCACGTTTCATTGAATATGACAGGAAAGGTGCTTTGATTTAGTATTTTTATACAATTTCTAATGTGATATTATATTTTTTATTTCAATTTGCCAATTCTGTTTTCTTTCCGCACGCTTTCGGCTACGCTTTTAGCCATTTTCTAGGTTGAAATATATTAACTATTAACAAAAAATAGATTGTCGTATATAGGTATTTATATAATGTTTACTTTTTCCAATCACGGTCAAGACATTGTGTCCATGTTTTTATATTATATATCTAACGAAAAAAAAAAGATCACATTAGAAATTGTATAAAATATTCTGCCTGCCATATTCAATGAAACCTATCTATATATATCTATATATATCTATCTCTCTCTCTCTATATATATATATACATATATATATATATATATATATATATATATATATATATATATATATATACGAGGGGGGACCCAAAAGTAACCGAAATCGTTTTCTGTGTGACAAGCCCTAGTAGTTCAGGCTTCCACCGCTAGATGCCGCTTGAGGCAACCCTCAGGCATCAGTTTGCTAACTGGCGTCATCGTGGGAAGACGTCCAGCTCTGTGGTTCACATTTGTTTTGAAGTGTTTCAAGCCTCTTCGTCTATTTTTACCACGGCTGAAAGGATGGCTGTCATAAACTGAAAAAACAGTTGGAAGTTTATCCAGACCTTCTTTCGAAGGTCATCACTGGTGACGAAAGCTGGTGCTATGGCTACGACCCAGAAACGAAACACCAATCAAGTCAGTGGAAGCATCCAACGTCACCACGACCCAAAAAACCGCATCAAGTGAAGTTCAATATCAAGACAATGCTGATTTATTTCTTTGAACGGAATTCTCCACATATATTCTGTTCCTCCTGGTCAAACTGTGGTGAGACGAAAACGCCCTGACCTGTGGCAAAGTTGTTGGTGGTGGTGACATCACGACAATGCGCCAGCGCACACCGCCTTGAGTGTGAGACAGTTTCTGATCAAGAATGGCATGACCCCACTTTCCCACCCTCCCTATTCATCCGATATCGCCCCCTTTGACTTTTTTTGTTCCCCCGAATGAAGGAAGTCTTCAAAGGAAAACGTTTTGCAGATGCGGAAGAGGTTAAGAAGAAAACGACGGAGTCATTAAAAAAACATAATTTCACAAGAGTTCCAGGACTGTTTTGAACATTGGAAAACACGTCTGGACCGGTGCATTGCTTCAAATGGAGAATACTCTGAAGGTAATAAGAATATAAACATGCAACAATAAATGAATAAAATTATATGACACAATTCCGGTTACTTTTGGGTTCCCCCTCGTATATATATATATATATATATATATATATATATATATATATATATATATATATATATATATATATATATATATATAGATAGATATATATATATATATATATATATATATATACGTGTGTCTGTGTGTGTTTGTGTGTGTGTGTATGTTTGTGTGTGTGTGTGTTTGTGTCTGATAAAAATATAGTTTTAAGGTATCTAACATTTTGGGATTAATTTACTCAATGTCAGAGATAGAGCGTATGTAAATATAAAAGCCGAAATTGAGGGCAACACCGATCAGAGACAGTCTGTTTCATGCTTAAACACAGTCTTCTGGCTAAGATTGCGGCTCTGTCAAAATCATGCCATTGTCACACGTTTCTCCATCTCAGGTTAATTATAGAATGTGAAACTGGTAAAGTTACTTTTAGTATATATTCTTAAAGATTCCAGCTGCGTTTTCAATTTCTTTTACATATATATATCCATACCTGTGTATGATATATATATATATATATATATATATATAAACAATTACACTATTTACATTATTCCGACTATTGTCCCTATCTTTTTGGCATATTTATCACAACGTTTCGGCCGTTTTACGCTCCGGCCTTCATCAGGTGGTTGGAATGTCAAACTAAACCCTTTATTTCGCTGGCTGGAGTAGACTGTTCTAGTTCCACGTTCCATGTCAAATGGGTGTCAGTAATCAGTTATATCCTGTTAATTCACCTCCAAGTTCTCCACTGCCTTCACCAGGTATTGAACTCACATTGTCACTGGATCTAACCAACGTCTTTATCCACTGTGCCATGTGATAAATATGGCAACAAAGATAAGGACAATAGTCCGAATAATGTAAATAGTGTGCATAATACCAGATCTTAGAAATATAGACAGTTACTGAAAACAATTACTTTCTTATTTCTGTATATCATTTTTTTTGTTATTTAATTTTTAAAATTTCCGTATTCTGTGTTTTGTGTTATCGGTTAATTTCAGCAAAAATCATATTTATTTTTTACTTTATAAAATTTTCTTTCCAAGTAATTTCGTTGCTACTTTCTATTTCAAGGATTGATCTGCGTGGAGTCACGCAACTGGTTTTAATTCCGGAGTTCTCACGTTTGATGGAAGCAATTTCATGTCTCACAAGGTGACGTCATATTAACAGTCCTATTGATATTTTTAGTCGTTTTTTTAAACTTATTTCAACATACGTTTCCCTATGGAGAAAGATAGTTTATTTAATGTTACCTGGTTCTCCTTCATTACAACAGCCTTCAGAATTTGAAATCATTCTTGGAAATATATCCTATATACTAAGTATTGTTAAGTACTAAAATGTGTCTAATAATAGTACATATGTTTTTTAACGAAAGTATTTGCAAGCAATATGGACCAAATATCTAGTCCATTGTACCATTAATAAACAAGGATCGTGTCGTTCAGCGAGTAGTCAGTGAGTTAATACCGTCTTAATCTGTTAGCGATGAGAGTTCGCCATTAATTACATTAACTTTATAGAATTCTTCTTTGAATTACTATTTTACAATATTAATAAAGCTGCATTAATGTAATAACACACACACACATATATATATATATATATATATATATTAATTTTTTATGATATTATATATATTAATATATGCGTACTCGATGATAATATATTCCCCCTACTCCCTATATGAAATCAGTATCCTATTTTTTTTAATCCTAAAGTTAATTTTTCCACCCTCATTTAGTTCACAAGTTTGATGACTTGAAGCCATGTTTTATCGGCTTCGTTGAAATAAAATATCACCTAAGGTTCCTTAAGTGTTTGTTTGTTATTATATATATATATATATATATATATATATATATATATATATATATATTTGTGTGTGTGCATGTGTGTGTACACATACACACACACACATACGCACACACACACACACACACACACACACACACACACATATATATATATATATATACATGCATTCATACATATATGTAAGAAGCGAGGGGGAAATTGTCGCCATTTTATCTTTTTAATTTCGCACATACGAGCTGTATGTTTTTGATTTTGTCAACTGCGCAGTATAGGAGGATCAGTTGGGCACCGCCTGTAAGGAAATGACCAACATGATACAATTGACTCTGCCAGAAATTTGTAAATGCCATTATGTAGTTCTTGGCATTTGCACGTGAAGCTCAAATATGAACATTCCATAGTCGCCTCATATATTATAAATTTTCAAGGTGGGGCGTGAACGTCCGTGTCAACGAGGATTATTGATGTTATTGTTTATCTATAATGTACCCTGTTATATGTGCGTAGAGGTGTAATGGATAACAGACCGGAATGAGAAATCGCAGAGCCGAGTTCCAATTGCAGTCGAGTTCATTACATTCGCTTATGCTTGGGAAAGGTATAGATTTATATATTGTTTCACAGGTATGTAGAACTGACTGGTTCCGATAGACTTGGTGGCAACCAGTCTACCCAAAAAAACAACGTGTGTTTATATTTAGTAAAAATATTAGTACCTCCTCGATGTATTTTTTGTGTTTTGTTCTTGTGTACACATTATAAGTGTTATAGTGAAAGACACCTTGTCTAAATAATAGACTCTCCCACCTATTATAAGTAGGAGTCAGTATGTAGTCGAGGAGGAGTAGTGTTCAGCGACCACAACTCGATTACTCTCCGTAACACTTATTTACAAGTTCCTAACGTTTCTGTACGTTTACCCCATTTAGGACGCATTTAGTCCGACTACAAGTTCTATTGTGGAAATAACTCCACAACAACTTTTGGCGAGAAAGATTCGAACTCATACGGGGGAGAGAAAAAAATCGTTGGCCAAAACAACTTTTGGCGACGAAGATTCGAACTCATACTGGGGAGAAAAAAAATCGTTGTCCAATACAACTTTTGGCAGCGAAGATTTTCACTCATAAGGAGGAATAAAAAGTTCGTCCGCCACAGTGGTTTTGACGACGAAATTCGTACTTATAGGGAGAAAGAAAAAATTTGTTCGCCACAAATAACGTGGGCAACAAAGTCTCGGATTTAAACTTTGAAAAAAAAAAATGAGGGAATGCAAAAGTCTACTACAGGATTTTTTTAAGTTCCAATTGGATCAACAAACGAAAATATTGGAACAACAAAATACTTTCCAGAAGCAGTTACAGGAGGAAACTTTCAATAGACAGATGCAATTCCAACAAAAAATGGAACACATGCATGAGGAGTTTCAAAACAAAATTCTGGAAATAACCGAGAACAGGAAAGAGAAAAGTCTACAAAATGATTCCTTCCCAGAGAATACAATATGGAATTCAATTGGAATATTCACGTACAGTCTAGATGAAGAGGTAACTTTTCAA
The DNA here is from genome assembly GCA_964036315.1 of Acanthosepion esculentum. Taxonomy (NCBI): domain Eukaryota; kingdom Metazoa; phylum Mollusca; class Cephalopoda; order Sepiida; family Sepiidae; genus Acanthosepion; species Acanthosepion esculentum. Next base: position 26,373,002 of record OZ038478.1, read on the forward strand.
GAATATTATAAAAAATATAGAGACGTATATAACGAGGACTGCCATTTGTGGTCTGAATGAAAGAAGGTTAGGCTTCTTTTAAGTAAATTAGGAACTGCTGAGCATAACAAATTGGTAAACTACATTTTACCGAAAAAAACTAACGAGTTGACATTTACCGAGGCGGTAAATATATTAAGCGAGTTATTTAGTCAAAAGACATCTTTGTTCCACAAGAGGTGGAAATGTTTAAATTTGATTAAAGATGACGAACATGACTATATAACGTACGCAGCCAATGTGAATAAGCATTGTGAAGAATTCAAGCTAGCAAAGCTAAGCGCAGACAATTTTAAGTGCTTAGTGTTTTATTCAAGTTCTGGTAGCGGAAAAAGACGCAGAGTTAAGAAAATTAGTACTGGCAAAATTGGAAAGCAATCCAAGTATTACGGTACAGAATTTTGCAGAAGACTGCAGCACAAGATATGTTAGCGTAAAAAAAGACGCTAAAAAGATAGAACAGTCTGGCGTTTCGCATGTAAGGAAAATGCGGTACAAAAAAGAAAGTCAGTCTGACAAAAAGAATTGTAAAATTGCAGAAAGTAAAATAGCAGGAAAAAACAAACAAAAGCGCCCGAAGCCATGTTTTACTTGCGGTGAACTACACTGGTACAGATATTGCAATTTTAAAAATAAAAAATGTTTCAATCCGGTGTACTCAAAAAAGTTGACTACAGTGATTGGGCAGCTCCGACGGTATACGTGAAGAAAAAGTCTAAAGACATTCTTGTTTGTGCAGATTTTTCAACGGGGTTAAACGCGGCACTCAAAGACTATAACTATGCTCTACCAACAGCAGAAGAAATATTTGCAAAGCTTAATGGAGGTACTGTATTTTCGAAAATAGACCTCAGCGATGCATATCTGCAAATACCGGTAGAGGAAGAAACATCTAAACTTTTGTGTATCAACACACATCGGGGTCTGTATAAATTTAACAGACTACCTTTTGGGATTAAGGTCGCCCCCGCCATTTTCCACACAAGTAATGGATTCGATGTTGGGTGGTTTGGATTTCGCAGTAGCGTATCTAGAAGAGATCCTCATGAGAAATACAAGTATTGCAGAACACGTGAAACATGTCAATGCAGTAGTTTCCAGAATACAGGAGTTTGGATTTAAACTCAAGGAAATAAATTCGAGTTTTTCATGGACAAAGTAAAATATCTGGGGCAGATCAACGATAAGAATGGTAGAAGGCCAGACCCAGAGCGAGCAGTGGCTATAAAAGACATGCCGGCTCCGAATGATATTACAACATTACAAAATTTTTTGGGGACTAGCTAATTATTACCAAATATACATCCCTAAAATGTATGATCTGCGGAAACCATTAAATGAATTACTAAAGAAAGGAAAACCCTGGAAGTGGACTAATGAATGCCAGAAAGCATTTGAAAAGATAAAGGAAGTATTAACCTCGGAATTATTTTTAACCCATTACAATCCGGATTTAGAAATCATAGTAGCTTGCGACGCAAGTGCGTATGGAATAGGAACGTGTATTTTACACAAAATGACAGATGGTCAAGTAAAACCAATTGCTCATGCTTCTTGAGCACTACTTCCGGCTGAGAAGAATTACTCTCAGATAGAGAAAGAGGCGCTCGGAATAATATTTGCAGTAGCGAAATTTCACCGTTTTCTCCACGGTCGACATTTTATGCTACAAACCGATCATAAGCCTCTAATTTCGATTTTTCGATCGGAAAAAGGGTTGCCGAAGCATACAGCAAACCGACTACAAAGATGGGCTACTATATTGCTAAATTATAATTTCAGCATGGAGTACATACCATCCAATAAATTTGGCTATGCTGATGGGCTGTCCAGGTTAATTCCTAAAAGGAGCGAACCGTTAGAAGACACGGTAATTGCTTCACTAAAATCAGAAGAAGAATTGAAATTTACTGTGTGAAATGCAGTTCGGGAACTTCCGGTATCTCTAGAAAAATAAAAGAAGAAGCCACCAGGGACGAGTATATTTTGAAAGTAAAAGAAAAAATAGCCAAGAGGGACCAGTACATAACAAATGTGTTTTCGCTTTGCGATTCAGTATTGTTATATAGATAACGTGTGGTGATTCCATACACACTTCAAAAACAAATATTAAAAGATTTCCATACTGGTCATCCAGGCAGCACTAGGATGAAGAGCCTAATGCGAAGTTTTGTTTATTGGCCGAATATGGACAGGGACATTGGGAATGCAGTACCAAAATGTAAAGGCTGTGCTCTGGCTGCAAAGGCACCACCAGTAAAATTTAATCCCTGGCCAAAAACAGACTACCATGGTCTAGGTTGCATGTGGATTTTGCAGGTCCACTGAATGGATACCATTACATCATAGTAGTGGATAGTTTCTCAAAATGGCCTGAAATACAAAGGATAAGAAATCCGACGACGCAAAGTACGAAAAACTTCCTGCTGGAAGTGTTCGCAAGGTTTGGTGTAGTAGACACAATTGTGACGGACAACGGAAGTCAATTTACGTCGAAACAATTTAAAGATTTCTGTAAGGAATATAATGTCGAACATATTACCACAGCTCCATATCACCCAAGATCTAACGCGTTAGCTGAAAAATTTGTCGACACCCTTAAAAGAGCTTTAAAGAAAGCTAGGGAAATACCTGCAGATGAAGCCCTACAGAAGTTTCTACAGGTATACAGACTTACCCCAAATAACCCAACACCAGCGTCACAATCGCCAGCCGAGGTGATGTTTGTACGTCCGGTAACATCTGTTTTCGACAAGTTATTACCGAAAAAGACAAAGGCAGGTACTGAAATATTTATTCAAGTTAAGAAGTACAATCCTGGTGAAAAAGTATACTTTAAGGTATATAAACAGAATAAATCATTCTGGGAGAGTGGAAAAATAGAAAAGCGGATTGGTAACATGATGTACTTCGTGAAAGGTGAAGAATTCATGTGCAGACGGCACATTAACTAGATCAGACGACGCTCTTCAGACGTGGTTGACAGGTTCCAGTTGAAGAAACACCTATGGAGGTGATTTTTGATACGTTTGATCTTCCAACACCCAGCAACGATGTTACCTGAGATACGCCGATCCAAGAGAAAAAGAAAGGCAACTGACCATTTAAAAATTGATCCAAAACGTAGGAGATACGCTACGATGTTGCTAAAAAAATGTTGTTTTTTTTTCTCCTTTTTTCTGTAAAAAAAATAAAATAAGATAAAAAATTAAAAACTTTTTACTCCTAAGGAGTAGAGTTATAGGAGGGGGTGTTATAGTGAAAGATAATAGACTCTCACACCTATTATAAGTAGGAGTCAGTAGGTAGTCGAGAAGGAGTAGTGTTCAGCGACCACAACTCGATTACTCTGCGTAACACTTATTTACAATTTCCTAACGTTTCTGTACGTTTACCCCATTTAGGACGCATTTAGTCCGACTACAAGTTCTATTGTGGAAATAACTCCACAACAATAAGTTATCATCCTGATGCCGCATAGACCAAGTAGAATTATGAGACACGTAGACGCACGAATTATACACACGCACGCTGCTTGACAAGTCAAATGCGCAAGAAGTCTGTTTAATGAACATCGAACAACACAAATACATCGAACAACACAAATACTGGGTTTATTTTCCATATTCCATTCTCAGATGAAACTTTAGCAATAGCGATATATGTTTATAAACGTTTCCTATTTGTTCTTTATAGGATCTATCTATCTATCTATCTATCTATCTATCCTCCCCACACGCTTCTACGGTAGTTTTCATGTAGTTTGCGTCTTTTTTCTACTGGCCAGAAGATTATATTGGCCAGCGTGAGAGCCAACAGCTGACTGGCACGAATGTTAACTAGCATGCTAGCATGCAAAAGAAATCAATAGCTGTATTCGTCACAAGTGGGAAAAATTTTAATCTGCATGGCACTTTACTCCAGTTGGCTCAATCGCTTCCTTAAACTCAACGTTGATTCTGATTCCGAAGAACTGGGTTGGGTGTGAAAATGTATTTATGGTTAACATTATTTTTTAATTCGGTTTTTCCAGTTACGAGTCTTTTTTTAAAGCTGATCCTTTTGTGTTCATTTTGTTTAGTTCTTTTTGCGTAACAGATATAATGTTTAGTATAGAGCTTAGAAAAAATTCGCAGTGTGAGATAGGCAAGAAGTAAGGCATGTAGCAACATCAGCACGGCAAAGGGCACTCCTTTAAAGGCAAGGAAAGTCAAAAAATATTTAAGTCAAATGATAGCGATTGCTGTATGAGTCGTACGATTTTTTAATCAAGCACGGGCAACGCCGGGCCGTGCTGCTAGTATATATATATATATATATTTATAAATATAAAAGTGAACATAGAAGGCAAAAATGTCTGTTTCATGCTAGATGCAATCATCGGGCCACCGATGGCCCGATGATTGCATCTAGCATGAAACAGACTGTCGCCTCTAAGTGTTGACTTCTATGTTCACTTTTATATCTACACACGCTCTATCTCTGATATTGAGCACTTTATCCCATAAATATAGCACACTTTAAGACTATATTTCTTCATATATATATATATATATATATATATATATATATATATATATACAGGAGTTGGACAAAATAATTCGAACAGGTGAAAATTCCACTCCTATATTTCAAAGACCTATTATATTAAGAACCGTAACTAAAACTTCGTAATTACTGGTTATATCTATTGTAAATACGTTTATTTATCTAATATACTGTCTTTGTCTTATTTATTTTTAGAATTTAGTAAAATTTAAGCTAAATGCGTGACCTCTCCAAGTTAGAAAAAGGGCAAATTGTTGGAGCTCGCATGGCAGGAGACTCGATCATTAAGGTTACTAAACTGTTTGGTTTTTCAAGAGCTACCATATCAATAATTATGACACAATTCAAGAAACAGGGTAAAACCTCTAGCAAAACCTATAGCAAGCTTAGCAGTTTTGGCCGGATTTGCAAACTTAAAGAGAGGAAACGACGTGCATTGAAACGCAACGTGGCAAAAAATCACCGTCGTGTCTTAAAGAGCTAGAGCAGTTGTTAATGGAAGAATGGCTGAAAATTCCTCTGGATGAAGTCAGGAAACTGTATGATTCCATACCTAGACGTATTAAAGCTGCATGTGAGGCTAAAGTAAGACCAACTCCATATTAAATAAATTTTCTTCGAATTTAACAAGGGTTTCAATTATTTTGTTCAGCCCCTGTATTATATATATATATATATATATATATATATATATATATATATATATATATATATATGGGAATTTTCTAAAGCAATGAAGTTTTATTAATCTAACAGTTATTTTATCTCTTCAAACGTTATCTTACTTCTTAGTGAATACTCGTACTCCAGTCGGCGCTATGTTTATTTATTAATCAGTGTCGAAAATAAATAAATATAATTTTTAATAAATAAAAGGAGCGTCTACTCAAACACGAGTATCCAATAAAAGTAACGTGTTTTATATATATATATATATATATATATATATATATATATATATATATATATACACACATATATATATATATTTAAGGTATGCTATATTTTCGAGTTAAAGTGCTGAAGTGCTAAAAGGAAATCATATATATATATATATATATATATATATATATATATATATATATATATATATATATATATATAGGCGTAATATTCTTAACTAAAGAGGAAATTTAAACAGAAAATTAGAGAAGCCATGTAAGTATATACATAAATTCTGATGCACAGTGCATATCAAAGACTTTCTGCATCGTGATATATCAATGAATAGGCCGATAGGTATTCATCAGAAATCGCTGTCAAACGCTTTGGGATTTTGTTTTAAGCCTTGTCATTTCTTGTAAAGATCCTTCTTGTCTCAGATACTTCACATTCTCTGCGCCACCAACATGACGTACCCGAGGTGACGCTACGAAATCTGTCGGATAAACTCCCTAATACCCAGGCGATATGTCATTCTAAATTTCTATTTGGCCTATCTGACAAGCTGCTGATGTCCAGAGCAGTACACTTTTTCGTGACGATGACGTGACTCGATTCATTCTTTCTTTTACAATCTCCATTTTCGACTACGAAAGCGGCTTGCCATATGCTATATCGGTTTTCAGATTACAAATATATTAAAACTGATATGGAAAACAGGGAAACGGACAAGAGTAGAAAAGGAATAAATAAATATAAATTAGATTATGAGAATAATATTTGAATAAAGTGCAAATATTCTTACAAAATATGAAAAACTATATGAACATAAATGTTTTTTTTTTCTTTCTTTCAAGAAATGAAAATCAACTGCGAATCTGCAAAAAATGACTATTGATTCTTAACTCGGGTATTGCACTTTCGACTTGAAGATTTATTTTTTCTCTCTTTTACTTGTGTTGGATTTCTACACTAGCTTAAACATAAGTTGAAGAAGGCAGCCTCCATCAGTTCCGGAAAGAGGGATAACCTACTTGGGAAAACTACTTTGCTGAAAAACGCGTCTAAGAGAAACATTGTCGAACAAAAATAGGCTTTAAACGAACGAAGAGAAACTCTGATAGATCATGGAAAGCTAAATAATGTGGTAGATTTGGATAAACAGTAAAATCAGCAAATTGAGTATAAATAGTCCATTAAATTATCTCGAAAAAGAAAAAGAAACTGGTCAGAATTTATTTCTTACTGTCTCGAGTTTGTTCGTTTTATTTCAGTGAACAGTATCAGTTTGAAAATTACATTTGTAGTTGTTTGGCTGACGTCTTGCTTGGTAAAATCTTAACAAATGAAATAGGGAATATGTGGAAATTTTATACTGAATAAACCACACAAGGAGCAGTCCCCCCAACAACAACGCATGATATTACAAAACAAAAATTCAGCTGTTACTTTAGATAAATATTTAATCAGTTGTAAACCTACCCTCATGTAAAACAGTATATCTTGCGTCATCGGGCTAGTACCTGAAACTGTAAAAATTCACAACTGCTACAAAGAAGAATTGCGTCTTCATTGTCGACTTCAGAAATGGAGAAAAAACGTTATTGCCTTATGGGTCGTGCAACACAGTAAGCAGTTTCTTTAAACTTTTATGCTAAACTGTTAAGTGCGATTTAAACAAACGAAGAAAAAATCTAATGGATCATAGAAAGCGAAATAATTTGATAGAGGCGGATAAGCAGGAAAATCGGTATATGAAGTTTAAATATGCCATTTAAATCACCTCGAAAAAGCAAAATAAACTGATCAGAATTTCTTTCTTCCGGTCTCGAGATTATTTTTTTCAGTGAACAGTATCAGTTTGAAAATTACATTTGTAGTTGTTTCGCTGCAATCCTGCTTGGTAAAATCTTAACAAATGAAACAGGGAATATAAGGAAATTTAGTACTGAATAAACCACACAAGTAGCAGTCCTCCCCCCCCCCCAACAACAACAACGCATGATATTACAAAATAAAAATTTTAAACTAAGAAATCGAGTCATGTTCTTAAATAGTCACGTCAGATCAGGAAATCTTGTATGGATGTCATTCATTAAATTCCCCTCCTTCGAAATGCCTAAACTATCAGGTATATACAACCTTTTCTCATATCAATGATTAAAAATGGCTTCAAGTTGATGAGCCCTGCGTGTCTTAGAGAGGACTACATTTCATCGAATCCCGCAGACTGGCGATAGATAATCACAAAGAACTTTACTAAATTACAAAACCAAATCAAAAGTAGCAACAGCTAAAATGCGTACCACATCTATTCTACAGGAATAAAGTGTTGCTGGCGTCACTTGAGTTTGAACATGGATCACCAGTGAGCAAACACAGACGTTCCCATTATTAAATTAAGTAGACCATGTGACAATAGATGAAACGCATATATAGGAAGTTGCTTGACTTCTAAATCTATTTCTAGTCTATCCTCTGTTACTATTCGGATTACCGTTTCTACTCTATCACTATACAGATCCTTATTCGAGCCAGTATTATCGAACAAGTACTAATAGTGCGAGTGATATTCGAAGGTGTCTGATAACAGCATTACTCAACGGACTACTATAGTTGTATCTGCGATTACAAAGTCTCTACTACAACGAGCATTACAAAAGTGACAATGAGTATTCGCTGACATCACAAAAGTGGCAACGAATATTCGATGATATTACAAAAATGTCTAACCCGAAAATCAAATAATAAACAGATTCAAGATGTTGGCTTTTCCCACTACCTTAAACAAAAGATTAGGAAGGAAAGACCATCAATACTAGTAAGAGCGATAACAGTGGAAGCCTACTTCCCCGAAAAACTGTTTTAAGAGAATGATAAATTCCAACCGTCTGTAATGCCAACTTATAAGGTAATCCCACTATTAACATCACGTTGTACGCGTATCGAGAAAATTGTTAAAAAATAATTGTTCTAAGACAATTATTCGAAAGACATTTATTGTAAATTGTTTGAATGAAAATTACTCGAAAGGACAATTGAACTAAATGATAATTATTCGAAAAGCAAACGTTTCCAGGTATTGAATACGTTCCGCGTTTAAAATAACCGCTAAATATTATGATGTTGAGAACCTGGGATCTGAAAACCAATCAATCGAAGAGGAGTTGATTCAAATAAAATTGGTAAACAGCCTCCAAAATGAGGAATATCGGTAAATAACTCTAATGCATTTATAATCGGGTAAGTTGTCACAAAAATATGTGTTGAATTAGTTCAACAATAAGAAGTGATTCAAAAAACTAATAGAACAAATGTTACGGATCCTGTAGAGGAAATGGGCACATACGTAATAAAGAACAAAATGCAGAATAATATGTACTTCTTGTGGATAGCGACATCAAACAGAAAAAAAAAAGTTGCCCGGCATATATAAAAAATGTTAAAGCTGTTTTCAAAATTAGTCATTTTATACTTATATGTAAATCCAAAAGAAAAACGTAGAGACGGTCCAATAAAATATATGTAAATCCAAAAAGAAAAACTTAGAGACGGTCCAATTAAATGAAAAGGAAATAAGTATTGTCGTCTTTTCATTGAAAAGAATAAAGGGTTATTGAAAATTTGAATCAATAATGTTTTATTGGACAAGCAACTGGATACAGGAAGTGATGTGACGTGACGTTGAGACCCAGAAATTTCTGGAAGAAATTATGAAAACAATATTAAAGAGAACCATTTTCCTATTGAATCAGTTTGATGGATCCGTGATAAAAACGTCAGGCTATTTTGAAGCTTACGTAGAAATAAAATATGCTTGACGTATTACCAATTATCGTGGCAAACTCTGAAAAGAATCATGGTCTAATAAGGAATGATGTATTGAACATAAATTCGACAAAATTAGTAAATGAAGCCAAGGCAGAAGAAACTGTAATCTTAAAAAATTTTTGAAGCAAACTTAAGACTGAAGGAAAATGTCCCCCTCGCATATTTTCAAGCACGTAGGTAACTTCTCGAATTCTAAAAGGGGCCTCAATGTTAATTGCGTTTGACTTTGATATTGATTACGTGAAAGGTAATACCATTCCGCATGTTGTCGCTTTGTCGAGATTGAGATTCATTACTTCTGAAAGTAGGAAAGAGGAGGAAAATTCGAAGATGCATTCTTACACTCGGTGGAAATTATATTTGTTGTCGATAGACAAGTTGGCGAAAGATACGAAGTGATATCCCATATTGAACAGTATATTGTTCAGGATAAAAAATAATTAATGGAATTATTGCTCACGGACAGAAAAACTTTGTAAAGAGGTTAAACACAAATTTACCGTAGAAGAGGGTCTAATTTGTAATGGCGACGTAGTGGTTCCGCCACCAACGCAAAGGAGCAAAATTATAAAAAGTATAAATGATGATGTTCATTACGGAATAGCGTCTACGGATAGAGACATGGTGGCCAGTCTATTCTACAAATGTAGAAGGATAGATAAAAATGTGTAAAAGATGCAATGAAAGAAGAAAATCCAGACAGATAAAAACACATACATGTTCTAAAGAGTCCCAACCTTGGTACAGAGTACACAGGAATCATGTGTTAGGGATTATATTTCCAAGAAATGGAATTCTGAAAATGCTAGTATCTCACAGAACACAATAATTTTGTAATGAAGAACTATGCCAATGATTGAACAAAATTGGATGTAAACCATATAAACCCTACCGTACAGCAAATTACTTTACAAATAAAGAACTGCATTAAATTCAAAACACAATAAACGCTTGTAAATAAAGAAAGAGTGTTCATGGAAAAGTCGCAATATGTTAGTGAAAACAATTACTCAAAATAGCATTGAGATTAAAATCAAACACAGCGCTTGATGAAACTATGGGCCTAAATAATTCATCAATTCATTTTACAAAGAAAGAAACATCATTAAATGCCACATAACAATAAAGACGAGGAAAATGAGAATTTATGGGGAAAAAAATTATATTTTAATGGGAAATATTTAATAAAATAAAATCAGCATCTGAATCCAAAGTAATTTTCGTAGTAATTCTGATCCATATTAATCCATCAAGTCACAATTGAAAAATTCTGAATAGTTTGATGAGAAATAATATTCAAAATGTTGTTGATAAAAGAACCAAAATTAAGGTTGGATGAAAGGATGCTCTTAAATAATCCGTCAAATCGTTTGACGAAAAAAGAAGGCGCTTCAAATATAAAATTTAATAAAGATTTGAGTGAAATAATGAAGAAAGCGAGTTTATGGGAAAAGTCCCGTTAATACTTTAATGTGAAAAATATTCACAACAACGCTAACACAATAATCAAAATAAGGTCTAAAGAAATTATTGTTTTCAATCTTCAATGCAATCATTTCACACAAAAAATAACATTAAATGCAAAACACAATAAACATTTGAGTGAAATAAAGAAAACAGCGTGGATAATAAAAGTTTATAATATTTTGATGAAAATTTTTCTTCAAATTAAAGTTTACATATGAATTAATATAATGTTAAAAGCATAAATAATACATCAATGCATTTACAAAAAAATATAAGAAATGTAAGGGTGCATTGGGGTTTTATTTAATTTTTGAATTTCAAATATATTTTTTGTACATTTAGATTTGTTGGAAAACATCTGCAATTTTATCCCAAATCAATATAATGTTTTCCTTCCAATTTCCGAGAAGTGTATCTGGAGCCTATCTGTAGGTGATTTCAGTGGGGCTCTTGGATTTAAGTTTCAGAGTCGACGAATAGCTGTTGCAGGAACCCTGGTCGCCCCGATCCAGAAAGAAAAACAATCCTGTTGAAATTTAACAACGACCAGCGGAGAATCGAAAAGAACATCAAAGTCCCTCGCGCATCAAAGCAAAATTCTTCGGCTGTTGTACTTGTTCTATTCTTCACTGTTACCATGAACTTTGCTTCGAAATATTGTCTCTTTTTTCTACATTTTATATAGTTTTCTTTTCTGATGACCTTAGGCAGCATTATAATTTTCATACGTTATTGGCTATCATTTGGCACACAATTCACTTAGTTTGCATAATTCATTCATTTTTGTGTGTTAACAATAAATTTATCGTTAATTTTTAAAATGGACAAAGATCACCCTGTACAAGAGGCCACTTGAGGTAGAGGGTTACGTTAAGGGCAGTTTATATGGATAGGAGCGGTTTGACTAGACATGAGCAGGTTAAGATTATATTGATCGGGGAAACATCCATCTGTTCCATAGGGCACTGGTTCGCGAGAAGATGCTATTTGAGTGAGGAATGCGTGTGTTTTGCTACTAGGAGATGAAGTTCGTTCCAGGACTTTCCTTGGTGGTAGCAATGGAGCCACATCTCACCTGTGTGAGAGAGGTTGGATGGTGGAAAATAATTCTTCTCCAACAAGGACTCGGAGACGCTCCCAAAATATACTACAGAATTGACGAAAGTAAAGAAAATACTGAAAAATATTCCCATGTCTTGATCAGAAATTATATCGAGTAAAAATTCAACATTAAGAAGCAATGAATTATTTCAAGAAATGAAGACGTTAAATAATCCATCAAATCCTTTTACGAAAAGGAAAGATCGTTAAACGCACAAATAAACGAGACTTGAGAGAAATAAGAAAAGAAAAAAAACAGAATGGTTATAAAAACGCAACAAAATTTTGATATTATGAAAAAGTCACAATATTTTGCTTTTTATGAAAAGCGTCATAATATTTTGCTGTTATGAAAAAGTCATAGTATTTTGATATAATGGAAAACGTTAAAATATGTTGGAAAATTATAATGAGAATAAAGACTCAAGGGAAATCAGATGAAAAAGCGGTTTTTGAAATGCCAACAATAATTTGGTGAAGGATAATATTCAAAATAATGTTGATATAAGAAACAAATATATTGTTTCAAGAACTGATGATCCTAGATAATCTATCAAATCCTTTTACCATAAAGGCAACATTATAAAAAGGTAACTTCTTATGGCCATATATTGTAGTTTTTATGTTTCAAGGAGACGATTTAGAATGGATTGATGTGTGTCATTCTAGTCCTGATTAATTCTGCCAGGCAGGAATATTTGTCGAGACGCCAGGTATGACCTCGAATTGGGCAGATCAGAGCATGTGTTTTTGATTTCGTTTCTGACGGATATTTCAGCTGAATATGTTTTGGGTTTTGGATCAGTGGCTCTGAATCAAATGATGTAAAATCAAAACATAGGATTTAGGCTTTTAACCGCGACTTTAAACAATGGAAAACTGAGCTATTTTGAAGTGTGAACAGTTTGATATGTTGGCGGATAATTATGTATAAATTCATCTCGAATTTGAGGATATAGACAGAGACAGATGGGGTGCCAGAAACAGACGGGTCGTCAGATACACACCCAGTTGTCCACCTGGACGAGGAAAGGACCCAATATTCTCTGGAATTTCTGATAGAGCCTTGCGGAACACATAGATCGAGATTCCAAGTCGACGCCTTCTAATCATTTTGTGTTAATAGATGCCAAATATATTCAATTGTAAATGATTATATTCGCCTTCATTAAATCGTCTGTATTTAACCAACACTGGCATTATTATTTCTTCGGTGAGAGCTCGACTTTATTTCCCGATAGCCCAGTTGTTCTCAAGGCGTTTACCACAGCTTATTGACTAAAAGTAGAAGGACAACTTTCGTCGAACAGTAAGAATAACAACTCTTGAAGAACCAAGACTGGGCGAATTTATACAGTTTGGAAGCTGTATAAATCTCTTTATCCTATAGCGTTCGAGGAGTGAGATATCGGAACAAGCAGGCCTGAACTGAGTTACTGCACGTCGAAAGAAAGCGAGTTTAGACCAACGGGACCCCGAAAACATGTACGGAAATAGAGGGGGATGTAACAGCGTTAAATGCAAAACACAAGACTGAACTGAAGAAAATAAGGAGAAAAGGCGAGGCTATAAAAAAATGTCGGAATATTTGGATTAGAAAATATATGTACAGGATAACGAGCATGGCTTGAAGAAATTGAGATCCGAAATAATCCATCAACCTATTTTACATAAAGAAAATCTCATCGAATGCTAAAACACAATAAAACTTCTAGGAAATAAGAAAAAAAAACGTGTGGATTTGAGAAAACACAATATTTTTATGAGAAAATATATACATACAGAAGAAAGTCGATAGAAGTATAAAGAGTATTGTCGATATAAAAAATCAATGTAATGTTTGAAGAACTTATGATCTTAACTAATCCATCAAATCATTTTACGAAAAAGCAACCATCATCAGATGGAAAAGCACAACAAAGACTTCAGGGAGATAAGAAAAAGAGATTATGTATCTAGACAAAATATTTTGATTCAAACGAAACAAAATAGTGAGTTATATAATATGAAGATCAAAATATTGTGGAGAGAAAAAGAAATAATCTATTAAAAAATGTATTTAAAAAAACCATCAACAGCGAACTTGATAGAAATAAGGAAAATAAAATGTTTAAAACGTTCACAATATTTATAATGTAAAAGCAAATTCAGATCATAGGTGACATAATATAAAAACTAAAGTGATATTTCAAGAAAGCAATATCCAAGATAATCCATTAATTCATTTTACAAAAAAAAAGTATCCATTGTGAAAAGCAAAAGGAAATAAAAACTTTGAGGATACAAGTTTATATTAATAGAGGCAACATTTTGATGTGAAAATAATTTAAATATCTACTTCCTCTATATAAATAAATATAAATGTCAAGGCATCACACGTTCTCAACTTTATTCCTAGAAGCTCGATAACCAACATATTATACCATTTTGGAATTAGGCCGACTCCATGAGCAAATTAAAAATATTCCGGACCCGCAATCCTGAAAATTTGGTTTCCCAAGTTTTCATTACTGCGATTGTTTTCGGCGATTCTATTAAGTGATCCTTTGAGATGAATTTGTTTGTGCAATAACAATTTTTATAACTTGTAAATAAATTTGGGAATAATTGAAATTAATTGCGAAATCCAGCGAATCCCACTCATGAAATAAAAATAATTGTTTGTACGGAAAGTAAGCACATACGTACATCAAACTGTCTTTAAATTAAATGGCGGTAGAAGAATTATCGTTGAACTTTTGAAAAGTAAGCTTAAATATTAATGCAATACATAAATATATCGATCACTTTTGATTTCTTCTGTAGTATATTGTTGCCTAACGCATACGGCAGGAGTATGTCTCGCAAAAAGAAATCTCCGCCAACAGAGGACCAGATTGCAATAAAAAGATCCAAGGCTGCAACGAGGAAAAGAACGTCTCGTGCAAATTAAAATTCATAAAAAACGGCAGCGAGGAGAGCTTCCAGTGCTGAGAATATGCGGAGATTTAGGAACGGTCAAACACTTGATCAAGCCGAAGACCCAATCAAGAGCCCTGTGCAGGAGGTAGCTTAATTGCTTCCCGATATGGTGGTTTTAAGTTCGTACATTATAGATATCAAATTAATGTTGATAGAATATAAATGGCTAGAAATTCATTAAACATCTGACAAAAGAGGAAATATTGCGTCATGCAGAGCAGAATGAAGATGTAAGGAAATACGGAAAAATGAGCAGTTAGAAAGATTTCCCAATACTTCCATGGGAAAATATATTCAGAATATATTCAACATCGCAAATATTGGCGAATAAAACAGGAATTACTAGGAATGCGAGGTGGACAACATATTGACAGACTATTGCTTTTTTGGTGTATAAAAATGAGTTGCTTCCCTTGAATCTTCAGTGTTTTCCCTTTCAAGCACACAAGCAGTAAAGAAAAAACAATCTAATTGAAATTGTCTAGACTATATAGTCAAAACAAATATTAAAAAAAAACAAACTATTAATTAAATTTAAAATTCCCAGCGCCTTTCGTTCCTGCGCATGTGTAGTCCCATCAGTGTAAACATAAACAAAGACAGATGACGTCCTAAAGGATGAAACGCGTTGCACAAAGCTTTTTTCCACTTTGTCATACATCTTTCTTCTAATTGTCTTCTTTATAATATAGAACTCAAAGTCATTTTGCAAGTAATTAAAAGACAAAATTAGATTTGAAATCATTTTACAAAGATGGGAACGTAACGCAATTCAAAGTACAATAATGACTTGAAGGAAATATGGCAAAAGGAGTGATTAAGAAAAAGTCAAAATATGTCGATTGAAAATCTAATCCTTTATATTTTAATCTATAATTAATCTATACAATCTTTAACTTTAATCTTAAGTTTAATCTATGCTTTACCTTTTAATAATTTATTTAATTTTTTTGTCTTTATATTGTAAAATGTTTTTTGGGCAATTAGTTGTCTATTTAAATTAATTTCTTCTTTTATCTATTATTTTTAGTATACAGGTTTCTCGTGTTTATATACTAATAATGTCTTCTTTTTTATTATTAACTTCGTTTGTTTAATATCAAAATTAAAAATAGTTTTAATATGAAATTCTAATTTTTCTTTTATCTACAGTCTTTAAAACTCTTCCTTTTCTTAACTTTAATGATTGCATTTTCTTATGTAAGTTATTCCAATTTTAATTTTGTTCATATTTGAACAAGAGTAAAGATTTTAAATATAGGTCAATACTAATCTTCAACCGTTTTTAACTTCTCTCTAGACTTTTATATGTTCTGTCTTCATGCACCTCACAACACTACTTTGCTGTTTCTTTTTCTATTTTTTCTATCTCCCTCTGAAATGCCCTTTCCGTTATTCGCCGTTTGTTACTGTGTTTTCTTCTCTTTTTTTCTTCTTTCCTTTTATCCGTTTTTAAGTTTATATTTCCTTTTAAGTTACGATTCGTTTTGTTAACAAAAGGTTTTGTATTGACAAGCTCCAGGGAATTTATCCCGAGGAGTGAAATGGCCATAAAAATGGGATACAACTGAGTTTCCTTTCTATGTAATTCATGCATACCTACATATATATTTAAAGACATTTTTATGTTTAACATTCTTTTTAGAGATTCAAGTATTTAAGTAAATGCTCTGTTTATAATAAACAGTATTAAATAAGATTTACCGAACTGAATGTCCGAGAAATTTTCATAGAAAATATTCCTCCTCCGACAGGATTCGAACCTATATCCTATACGGAACCGTCATATAGCCTGACGTGCCTTAACCGAGTCAACCACTGAGGATCGTTCGGTTGGCAAGGTCGAATTTACTGCTTATAAACTTCAATCTTCCATGAATCTTTCATGTACATTCATAACAGCTCATGGCGTATCAAATGTAAGCAAATGCCGCCATACATTATGAAGTGGACATAGTCCGACAATTATTTTAAGACATTTTTATGTTTAACATTCTTTTTATAGATACAAATATTTAACTAAATGCTCTGTTTATAATAAACAGTATTAAATATTTCTCGGACATTCAGGCCGGTAAATGTTATTTAATACTGTTTATTATAAACAGAACGTTTACTTAAATACTTGTATCTATAAGAAGAATGTTAAACCTAAAAACGACTTTAAATATATATGTATGTATGCATGAATTACATAAAAATGAAAATCAGTTGTATTCCATTTTTATGGCCAATTCACTCCTTGGGGTTAGTTAGACCAAAAGAGCCTGGCAAACCTCACTTTACCTCACTTTACCTCTTTAGACAGTAGTCCCTTTTGATCCACTTAGGTGAAACCGTGGAAGCCGTTCTCACTTTACCTGTTTAGCCAGTAGTCCCTGACGATCCGCTTAGGTGAAACCGTGGTAGGTTTGTCTGGCTCTTTAGGTTTAACTTAGGTTTGCTCTACTTAGCGTAGCGAGCACTTTATTTAGTTATTTTACTTACTCGTATCGAGTTTTTTTTTTTTTTTTTGGACTCTGAACTTGGATGCTAGAGGATTATTTTCGGCTGACGTACATGTTCTCTGTTCTTTCCTTTTTGTATCATTTTCCCCTTTGCTATTGGTTTGTTTATTCACAAATAAAGGCACCTAAGGTTTTACGGACGAGTATAATTTCTTATATTTATAAGATTTCAACTAGTACATATATATATATATATATATATATATATATATATATATATATATATATATATATATATATATATATATATATATATATATATTATAATTTTTCATATAGACAAAAATATTTTACTCACTATATTTCGGTTCATTTCAATTGCGCCTCGACTGGTGAGATTCAAAAATGGTTATGAACAATTCTGCTTGTAAGCAAGCCGTATGTGAAACGTCACTTCCTTTTTTTCCATTTGTTTGAAGAAAAACATTTTTGCTTCTCACCAGTCGAGGTGCAATTGAAATGCATTGCAACGAAGTTGCATTTTTGTAGTGAGTAAACTGTTTTTGTCCCTATGAAAACATTATAAATAATTATTACTCTATTATCGCTATCGATCCCTCTTTCGGATTAATGCTGTGAACGTTAGAATTTATATATTATTTTCGTTCTCATAGCACCGGTTATATATATATATATATATATATATATATATATATATATATATATATATATATATATATATATATATATTAAATGAATTTTTTTTTTATCTGAATTAATTATTTCATTCCTAAAATCATTACATTTTGTTGGTACACACATTGGAGTATTCGTGTATTTTTTTATTTTCGTAAACAGGGAAATTAATAATAAATGCATCGGAAAATCATACTAAAGATAAAAATGGGCCTTTTGAAAGGAATCGAAACTGTATACCACTTTCCAGCAAGGAAGGCACTTATTGCATAGATGTGTTTGAAAGTACAGTTTTTCTTTAGTAGGCTTTCTCAATGTAAGTGGGTTTTTATTGTCTTCATTATTTAAGAAAATAAAAATAGAAACTTTTTATTTTCACGTTGATTCCCGATATATTCAGGATTTTTTTTATTCGAACCACAAAGATTTTTCTCTGACAATGATATATTTAGTTTTTATTGTTCTCCGAAAACTTACAACTTCATACGATTTCATTCAATGTTATCTTTTTCTGCTTCTTGAATATGATTCCCTATTTTAGGTATTCAAATAAGAGAGAACTAATTCCCGCGCTTCGCATAAAAAATTCGTTTTGTTTCTATTAACATCATAATTGAAATTATTATTCTTGAAATTAAGTCATCAATGAACTTAATGATTACTGTCCGTAAGGTTACAGAGTGTTGAACATGCGGCCGTTTAATGTAAACGACAAAATGTAGAATCTACAGATCTATGTTACATTGCATACATCCCTCCACTCAAAATACATATGTATAGTGATTTTCCAAGTGTAGATTAGATGTGGCAAAAGACCGAAATTATTGGCCACCCAGTGTGGATCGAACTCACTACTCAGACGTAATTATTCTAGCGAGACAAGCTTGCTAACCATATACACTGCCTGGGTGCCCTAATATAGTCATTTTCCAAACCTAGATTAGATGTTGCACGTGGTCGAAATTATGGGACACCCAGTGAGAATCGAACTCAATACTCAATGGTAATTGTTTTCGCAAGACATGCTTGCTAATAATTACACCGCATCGAGGTGCCCAATGTTTTTTTTTAAGTGTAGCTTATATGTGGTCGAAAGTACGGGACACCCAGTGAGGTTCGAACTCACTATTCAGTCTTAATCGTTTTAGCGAGACAAGCTTGGTGGCCATTGCACCACGCCAAGTTACCCATCAAAAAATACATATGTATATATAATAAACACACTGGTAGTTGGTAAAACGGTGCTTTTAAATAATGTACATAAGTATGCGTGAAATATTCTTACCAGGATTTGAATTATGTCATCTGTATCCTCCACATGTTTCGATTGGCCTTTAAACGACCTGATGAATATTCATGAACGTTCTCAAATTTAAACGCCTTGATAAACCAATGATATTGCTTGATTGTGTATATAAACACGTGCAAGAAAGTAAACACTTACATTTGCCTTGATAAACTCACTCAGAAGCAGAAACGCATCAGTTAAGAATATTGTTTCGTTTCTTATACATATTGTCCCTTTGAAGATATACTCCCCCCACTCATCCAAGATCATCTTCAGGGGTGAATTGCCAATAGGTAGTTGTGGATTTTATATATACACGTTTCATTAAATAATATAGATAAGTGTTGTCTATATATTTTATGTAAGTTCTTTTCATATCGTCTGATAAGCTTAATAACATTATCATTAAACAATGAAAAAAAATCACAATATTGATACATATTTTTAATCCAATCTAAGCTTTCGGCTTACATAAGACATTATCAAAGATGACAATTACACAATATATTAAGCAATACACGAACAACAAATTGATGATAGTCTGTTTTTGTTTACATGGATGATTTCCAAGCAACAATAAACACGTGCATATAAGACGCTGAAAGCGAAAATCGCACCACAGCTCATGACGTCACACATATATATACATATATATATAGGAATTTCGTCTTGAATTTTACTTATAAACTTAATGAAAAAAAAACAACTTCCTTTCTTAGATGTTCTCGTTGATTATAGTAACAATACTTTTAAAACTTCTGTTTATAAAAAACAACTATTAAAGACTATTGCCATCTTAATTTCTCTATTGAATGTCCTCTTAGATATAAAACAGATGTTATTATATATTTCCTCAAGAGAACGCACGAGAATTCATTCACTCGCACACTTAACATCTTACAACAAACGCTAATTAATAACAGATGTCTTAATAAATTATTGGATTTCCATATTAGGCGTTTTCTTCCTAAAATAGCTAATAGCAATGACGAGAATAGAAAAATAAACAATAACATTAATATTTTTTATAAAAATCAAATGAATGAAACAAGACTAATGTAGAATTATGCACAAAACCGTTTGACAATAGCAAAAAAACTACATTAATTATTTATTACAAAAAATTTAAAACCTCTAAACTTCTAGTTAAAAATAATAACTCACCACTTAGAACAAAATTGAATCGGACAAGTACTATTTACGAATATTAAATGTCTATTAAGAAATTGAATTCCCGATCAATCAAAATTCATAAATAATTATGTAGGCCACACTACAACATGTTTGACAGCGAGACTCACTGTACACCTTTCTGACTATAGCTAAATTAGAGCTCATTTAAATATTCATAGAGACATATCAGACCCTATTCTTAACATACTTGCTGACAACATAAGTATAATAACACCTTCTGGCTATAAAAAGGAACTGTAGTGGGGCAAGCGAGCAATATATATTTTTTTTAAATATTTGGTTTGATCTTTGGAGGTGGAATAATTTAAATTCAGAGTTATCCTTCTCCTAGACCAGTTGCCATCCAAAGCTATAGAACCCAGTCTGTCCTGCTATTTACCCATAGCTGGAGGGAGAATAATGATATTAGATTGAATGGATTCGACTGGAATTCGAACAAGACTCTCTGATTACTCAATCCGAGCCGCCATCCAGTACTCCACTGTGCCTTCTCTCTCTCTCTTTCTCTCTCTCCCTCTCTCTGTATATATATATATATATATATATATATATATATATATATATATATATATATATACGAATTGGTATCTGGGAGAGTGAGATAGTATTGACAAATTTAACCGGATTATTTACGCGTCGATCGGTACTTTCCATTAGGATTTAAGCGTACGTACCCCAGGACTTTTCGTTGCGATGAAAATGTAATATCTGTTTTCCGTGCTGTGTTCTGGGACATCGGGGCCTCGTTTCTTTTTTCGAACAAATCGCAAAGCAATGAATAATGATACGTGACTCCTACGGAAAGTTTAAATAGAAGCTCAAGGGCGGCCCCCATGCTTGCATATTATTCTGGAGATATTTTTACACAAAATAGCATTATCCTCATTCTCTTACTATGTTCAAAAAGATGTTGGCTGCTTCTCTACAAATTGTGAATAAAATTAAATATTCAATTAACTTTTCTCTACTCTATGTAAAATAAAAATATTTTGCAACCATGTCATCTGAAGTGAGTATATAATTCAATGAATCAGCATTTGTAGATATGTGTGTCGCATACGCAGAAGAGAGTGTAAGGATTTAGCAGAGTGAAAAAGCCACATTGGTTCTGCTTATATTTGAGGATCACTCAGGAGATGTCATCATTGGGAAACGTGCTGCAGCCATCACTTCGTCAATCTATCTATTTATCTATGTCCGTTTAATAGTAAGTTTAATTTGATCTAACGTTCAGTGAATGTGGGCGTGTCTGTCGAAGTAGGGCAGACGCCCAAAATCATCAAAGAGAAAGGATATGCTGTATTTCACACATGGATTGTGTAAAAATGTGATCCGGTTGATGATAGAAACATAAATAAAGGTAAATGTTATGGCAACTTACCTATAACGATAATGGACTCTTCCTGACTCTATAAATACTGCGCGTCTCTGAGCGAGAAAGAGGAATGAGTTGAGACGCAGTCTCTGACTGTGCGCGACTCTTGTCGAAATCTCTGCTTTAGCAGAGAGGAACCCCGACGAGGCTTTGCCGCAGGGCAAAGTTTCGTCCGGGGTGGTAGACAAGCCCTGAACCCGTTTATACGGGTTCTAATGGGCATGTTTTTGGACGGGCCTACGGGCTCGGAGAAACCCACGTTAAACTCAGCCTTGTGCCACATACTTTCCTCGTGGGGGGACTGTTAAATATCGGAATGAGTTGAGACCTAACGAGTCAACAGACATTAGTTCACTCTAAACCTGACTGACAGTTAATACTATCACGTTCAACTTCTTGTATAATATATCTGTTGTAATATATCTTTGTTATTTACTACTCTTGTGTTCGTGTTGTTCTTCCTTGGTTCTATCTTGGACCATAACCGTGGTCCGAGGATATTAGACCTTAACAGTAAATAAATAGAAAGAACAAGGAAAAAACAATTTTACTACCTCTAAAAAATATGTATATTCATAATCGACAGGCCGCAAAGCCATTTTCCGACCAACCTATCAGAAAGCTTTCACAGCCAGGATATGATAGTGAGCCTACTCGAAGCGAATTTCTGGATATGTATAAAGGAGATTGAAAATAATCCTAAATCAGAATTGTTGAAAGTTTTTTGTCCATTCTTCGATGTTGCCCTTATCATAAACCCAGAGCTGAAATCCGACAATTGCGTGATTCGATGTTGGATTTAATCAGTTACAGCATACTGCCAAATTAAAAATATATATACAGTGTAACCCGGATATAAGAGACCATGATATAAGACAAACCCTGATATAAGAGAAACCCGGATATAAGAGATATTTTCTCTGGTCCCAAATTAGAGCCTGTGTTAATGTATATATAATAGACCAAACCCGGATATAAGAGAAACCCGGATATGAGAGACTTCTTCTCCGGTCTCGACAACTCTCTTATATCCGGGTTACACTGTATACATTGTTTATTCCATCAACTTTTCAGAAGCCCGCTACTACAATTGAAAACCTACATACTTTCCTTCACCAATACTGTTAAGTGGACGGCCACTACATTTGGACACACACACACTCTCTCTCTCTCTCTCTCTCTCTCTCTCTCACACACACACACATATATATAGAGAGATAATATTAGTGGCTAATATATATACATATATATATATATATATACATATATATACATACATATATATATATATATATATAATATGTAAATATATATCCATGCATACATACATACACACACACACACACATATATATATATATATATATATACATATATATATATATATATATATATATATATATATATATATATATATATATATATATTATGTAAATATATATCCATGCATACATATATATATATATATATAAAAATTTCTAAAAGGATAGAATTCAGGTAGAACTCAATGTACAGGACTGAGTAAGAATATAATAAAAAGGCTTAAACACTAATATTCCATGGTCATAATTTATTACATTGGAATCGTAATTACGATCCAATTCATCAGCCCTACAAATTCAAAAAGAAATCTGAAAAATAACTCCGGGACTAAAAAATCAAATTTAGTGAGAGTGTATGTCTGTGAGTGGGGGACGAATGTAAGAAGTAAATGAAAGCTCTAGAGAGCTGTAACAGACGAGAGAAGTACAGGAAGGCCTAAAAGTGAAGGCGGGGATTAAAATTTAACAAAGAGAAGTTTTAAAGAGAGGAGTTAAATGACGGTTTAAATGAGTGAGATACAGATAAATATGAATTATTTTTTATGAATAATTCATTACTGAATCGCTGACCTAAATTTAATTAAAAACCGACACCGGAAAAGGGTGTATACATTTGTGGTGACACTACGCACAATAAAAGACGATATAATCTAAACTTAAAATTCATATATATATATATATATATATATATATATATATATATGAGGATAATGTATGACAAATTGTAAAATATTACTTATGATGCGTTCCGTCATTTAACGACGTCGTCGGAATAATTTTTTTTATATTGGTGCGATTATACAATTTTTTCTTACAACGTTGCAACATTCCAGGCATATCTTCTATTATCACATGATGAGATATCTGCTAACAACATTGCTGAAAAGAAAATAAAGAAATATAAATGAAATCGCCTAGATTAGCTTTAAAAAAATGTCGTACCACCCCTCGTTCGTGCACATCTCTAGTCGCTCCGACATAACACATTTAGGCACAAGAAAACATATTTAAAAAAAAAAAACATATACTCCAAGTTAAAAACATAATATGGCAACAATTTACCCATCGCATCCTATACAGCCCTGGTCAAAATCTTAACAACAGGTACAAACAGCTAAAATAAAATAAAATAAAATACTATTAATTTAATATTTTTTATATTTTTTAAAATATATTTGCGAAACATTTACATTTACTTAGAAAATGTAGTTATCAACAAACAATGAAAATTCTAACTTTTAATTGATTAATTTAAACAAACATTGAAAAATGGTCTTTTTTGGTTGGTTAAAAATATAAGAAGTTGTGTGAAAAAATAAATTACTGGACAAAATATTTAGAACTACTCAGTGTGATCTTCAGACGTGTAGATATCTTCGTAGCTCATTTTCAGCATTAAATTTCAGATTTTAAAATGGCTATGGGTAAAATTTTCAGAAAATTCGAAAAGAGCAGGATTGTTGAAGTTCAAAGATATGGTCTTTTGCAACGATCCATTGCAAATGAAATTGGCCACAGCAGAACTGTCATTAAAAATCCGGATCCGTATGCTTCTCAGAAATCAAGCGGTGACCGCAATAAAATCTCACAATCTCTAGACAGACGCATCAGGTGAGAGCTTAAGAGAGATTCAAGCCTGACATCAAATGAGATAAAAGCGAATACAGAAGCTGAATGCAGCTCTCGAATAATTCGACGGCATTTAAATAAGAAAGGATTTAAGAACTTGAAACAGCTGCAGAGGCCTAGCCTTCTTCTTTGCCATAAAACCTCCCGTTGACAATTTGCTTCCGATTATCAAACATGGGATGTGGATAAAGTGAAGACAAGGAAAAAAACATTTCAGACGAGGAAAAAAAATCAATCTTGATGGCCAAGGCGGTTTTCAGCGTTACTGGCACGCAAAAAATGCCCCAAAAGAAAATGTCCCAACATGACACAGTGGAGGTGTATCAATTATGGTCTGGGGTTCATTTTTGTACAATGGGAATCTTGAATTATAGGAGGTAAAAGGACGTCAAACAACTATTAGTTACATTGGCATGTTAAGAAAAGAATCACTAATTACGGAAAGCCCTCATCTATTTTCCAGCAGGACAATACTGCAATCCACAACGCTCTCCAAATCGAAAACGTTTAGGGGTGGCTGGAAAAGGTTTTTAATAACTACGGATCGCGATTTTAAACTGTGGATGCTCTTCGTGTTGCAGTTTATGCATCCTGGGCGATCATCTCGAGTACCCTCATTCAGAAGTAAATAATGAGTATGGCAAAGCGAAGTAATTCGCGAAAATGGAGGATATACTGACAATTAAAGTGTCGTGTTGTCTTATTTGTGCTCTATTACCTTTATAACCAACCAAAAATATCCCTTTTTCAATGTTTGTTTAAATTAATCAATTAAAAGTTTAAAATATTCATTTCTTTCTTGATAAGCTATATTTTCTAATTAAATCTAAATATTTCGCAATTTGCAAATATATTTTGATTAAATTAACAGTATTTTATATTTTTTAACCATTTTGCATCTAGCCTTAAGATTGTGACCTGGGTATATATATATATATATATATATATATATATATATATGGAGCACTTTGGATGATTGGCATTTGTTTACATTTGTAAAAACAATACGCTAGATTTAGTTGTGTAACTGTACCGAGTGAAGATAGCTCTGGCTGACACCAAATTAATTGTGTTTCAATCATGGCTTGAGGCATTCGGAAGTCTAATCGCACTGAGGAGCTGTGATACAGCGAAACAGTACTGTCTGTGAATGACATATATATATATATATATATATATATATATATATATATATATATATATATATATATATATATATATATATATTAATAATAATAAATAATAATAAATATATATTTAAATTTAAGATTTGCAGGTTTAAATGGTCATTAGCTAATGGTATGTGAATTCCAATTGTACGAAAAATTTTGTTCTGTTTAATGAAAATAAACAATGAGAGTTCTTTTTGTGTCAGTTTTAACATTTAATCTTTCAAATTCTATATTATGTTGATAGGACACGCTTGGCTTATAACAACGGATTACATATATATATATATATATATATATATATATATATATATATATATATATATATATATATAAGCACCCACGCACGCGCGCACACACACACACACACATGCACTTTCTTCCGGACCCCTCTCTCGTAATTGATAGGTCTTTTACAGTTGAAATTCCAAATTTCATCTTATTATATAATGCTGCATAAAGATCTATTTTGTATTTATCCACACGCTTTGCATTATCTTTTTTTAATCATTACAGAATGGCATTACTCTAAATCGAGTCGCAGCTATCATCATAATATTGACGGGAACATAGTCTACCTCGTACAATGTCGAATCCATATACTCAAAGTATTTCCTTGTAGAACTCACAGGCTTAAATAATATTTAGAAAAAAGAAAAAAAACTCGGTGTATGCGGAGATTTAGAACTCCATTGGCCGCCATATCTTAGGTTACATTTCTTAAAATTTTTAAAGTATTACTGACAGTGGAGTTTGAAAATAGATCACCAGAGAGCAAACTCAGACGAACTGAATTAAGTAGATCACTTGACCATAAAGGAATCTTATAAATGGGAATTAGTCTGGCGTCTAATTAATCACTATATCTACTCTATCCTCTATTACTATACGGATCGCTATTTCTAATCTATCCTCTATTACTATACGGATCGCTATTTCTACTCTATCCTCTATTACTATACGGATCGCTATTTCTACTCTATCCTCTATTACTATACGGATTGCTATTTCTACTCTATCCTCTATTACTATACGGATTGCTATTTCTACTCTATCCTCTATTACTATACGGATTGCTATTTCTACTCTATCCTCTATTACTATACGGATCGCTATTTCTACTCTATCCTCTATTACTATACGGATCGCTATTTCTACTCTATCCTCTATTACTATACGGATCGCTTTTTCTACTCTATCCCCTATTACTATACGGATTGCTATTTCTACTCTATCCTCTATTACTATACGGATTGCTATTTCTACTCTATCCTCTATTACTATACGGATCGCTATTTCTACTCTATCCTCTATTACTATACGGATCGCTATTTCTACTCTATCCTCTATTACTATACGGATCGCTATTTCTACTCTATCCTCTATTACTATACGGATCGCTATTTCTACTCTATCCTCTATTACTATACGGATCGCTATTTCGACTCTATCCTCTATTACTATACGGATTGCTATTTCTACTCTATCCTCTATTACTATACGGATCGCTATTTCTACTCTATCCTCTATTACTATACGGATCGCTATTTCTACTCTATCCTCTATTACTATACGGATCTCTATTTCTACTCTATCCTCTATTACTATACGGATCGCTATTTCTACTCTATCCTCTATTACTATACGGATCACTATTTGTACTCTATCCTCTATTACTATACGGATTGCTCTTTCTACTCTATCCTCTATTACTATACGGATCGCTATTTCTACTTTATCCTCTATTACTATACGGATCGCTATTTCTACTCTATCCTCTATTTCTATATGTATCACTATTTCTACACTATCCTCTATTATTATACGGATCGCTATTCTCCATACTATTCACTATACTATTTATCTATACTGATCACTATTCGGATTACTGTTCGAGCTAGTATTATGGAACAAGTACTATTAGTGCGGGTGTTATTCGAAGGCGTCTGACGCCAGTATTGTTCAACGGCGTTAATATATTTGTATCTGCTATTACCAAGTCTCTACTACAACGAATATTACGAAAATGACAATGAGTATTCGTTGACATTTTAAAAAAAGTGGCAACGAGTGTTCGTAGGCATCACAAAAAATGTATGGATGGCGCTGCACAATCTTGCAACATTTTAAACAAATAAATAATATGCAAGTAGTATAACAGTTTAATTCTGTTTTCCATGTTGATATTCTGTATCTTAGAATGCCGGTGGGAACTGCTTGTTGGAGCACTTTTAAGCGATGACATCGTTCCTTAAATAAAAACGCAAAACACAAAAGACCCTATATTTTCTATCTTTTTATAGACTGTCATTGAGAGCATTAAATGGCGAACAGTCATAAGTGTTTAACAAGCATTGAGATGTCTTCCCTTAGACATCACTGAAACTTCAGGTTTAACACGAAATCAAGTATCAGTAAATCAGCTGTTCATACAACAACTCCGCCACTTGCATTCCCGATTAGAATGAAGATCAAAAATTGAATTCGTGTATCAAAATAAAAGCAGCGATCAGGAACAAAAAATTTTGTTTTAAGCCGTTTTAAAGTGAACTGTCCAATCCTCATGGGAAACCTCATGATTTGAAATCGATGGGAAAGTCAATCTCTCTCGCTATATATATATATATATATATATATATATATATATATGCTGTGTGAGTCTCTCTCTCTCTCTTGCTATACATATATATATATATATATATATATATATATATATATATATATATATATATATATATATATATATATACTCCCTCTCCCTGTCTGTCTCTGTTTTGTTTGAAGTCATATAAAGAGAATTTTCGAACCCTCATGAGATGAAACAGATGGGTAAGTCAATCTCTGTTTCCGCTACAGATATATATATATATATATATATATATATATATATATATATATATATATATATATGGTGTATTGTCATCCAAAGACAGACTGTTTCGCAGTATCACAGATTATCAAAATGGCTAGACGTCAGGTTTCCTCTAGCTACGATCGAAACCCGACTGACGCCAGTTCAGTCGGGGATTCTATCACTAAATCGTTGTGTGTGTGTGTGTGTGTATTGAAGGGTCTCCCCTTTTCACATAAATGGACTCCCTCAAGGTATACATATACTACTACCAGTGAATACCCGAACAGTCAAGAAGGAGTCGAGACGGAGCGACAGAAGTGTAGTATAGTTCAGTAGTAGTAGAGTAAGTCACACACACACAGGCGGCAAGCGTCACAGTTAGCGAACGCGTAGACACAGTATAGAGTCATCCGAGATACTTCAATACCAAAACTGTATATATATTAGTGCTACTAACCCACATTCCTTGATCTACTAACCCGTATTACCAGTTTGTATTATTACGTTAATACATTTATTTTCCTTATCCATTACTGGCGTTTGTTATTCATTGATATCGGATTTCATCCCGGAATCCAGACAGTATGTATAGATGGTCACCTGTATTTGATTAGGGCGGCTAGCCAAACCCTATTGCAGACGCTTAGTCAGGTGCATTTGTGTTTATTGAAACAATTTTGTTTTAAGTCATATAAAGAGAATTTGTTATTGAATCTCTTCCAAATGTTGCCTCATCCGTAGACAAGACTGAATTGACAAACGACGAAATACACCATCGGCAAAAAGTTCTCCCATATGAGGGATCAGACGGCGAAAAACCCAGCACAGGTTGAAAATGATACGGATACAAGAGCGGCCTTTAAAGTATTCTTAGATGTGCAACATGCTATGGATATTTGACGTGTGCTGATACTTAGATCGTCTTCGTAGTCTTGCTTGGCCATCCACGATTCATAGTTTTTGGTTCCACGGATCTTGTCTCAGCAACACGGCGATAAGCAGCAGTAACGGTTTGTCCTTGTTTTTGGTGCGAGGAACTCGACCCCAAAGATTCTAAAGTATATAGGATACACCCTCTCTATATATATTCTGTGTATGTATATATTGAGTATCATGTTAGACAACATAATACTGAATTGTAAGTAAAATCGATTGTAATTTCTAAATTTTATATACTATCGTCAAATATCGTTAATGATACACCGTGGGGATATATTAATAAGACTTTGTCAGTGTATCGGTAATATGTTGCGATGAAAGGGGTAGGATTCTAAAAATTCTAGGAAGAGACATCCTAGTATATCAATGAATGGCTAATTTTATATCCAGAAAACGGCTTCAGTACGAACACAAATATAAAAAACATAATGTTTCAGAAACTATTATGCACTTTTCATAGACAAAAAAACACTAAAATGATAAATAACTAAAATAAACAATTCACCTAACTTATCGCAGCGGACCAAAACTAGAACTTTACATGTACTAAGCCCCTAAAAATACATCAGCCTATTCAATGTTAACATAATTAAGGATACGAAAGAGTATCACAACGTCTACAATGCGATATTAACATGTAAGCTAAACAAATCACCCAAACATTAAAACCTATCGATAGAATAAATTCCATCGTCAAATCACAATAATTAATTTCACTAAAAGACAAAAAAAAATTCAAAGCAAATCCAAAATACAGACTCATAAAACATGAGAACATGAAACAGATAATAAAATATAAACACACCAACTAACAGAATTTCCACACATATCAAGCCCAATTGTAATACCCGTTAAGCTGTTGTTTCTTGCAAACAATCTAATATACCAAGCCATTTTAAAATGAGCAGATAACAAAGGATAAATGTACATATGTGTAATTGAATTAACTCGCATACAAAATTCTTTTAGAATAGTAAATACATGAAAGGCATCATACTTTGTAAGAATATATGGGAAAGTAAAATGAAAAACCTATCACGGAACATATTGAAAACAGCACCAGATAAAACAATAGAACTTCACACTCTGTGTTTGGAGGATAGAGAATAAGCACATAATAAATATGGTGATGTTTGTCAATCAAAAGGTTCAGAAGGAAAGTGGAATCAATCGTTTAAAGACCGTGAAATTTTGAGATCAATTTTCTTGAACCTTTTTTTAACAAAAAGATTTTAAACATTTCAGTCAAAACTAGCACGGACTTATCGGTTAATTCCGAATGTTTCCTGGCAGGGAGAAGGCTATCATTATATATATATATATATATATATATATATATATATATATATATATATATATATATATATATATATATATATATATATATATATATATATATATATATATATATATATATATATATATATATATGAGCAACACATACAACACGTCACTCGCCTACTTCTACTTCACACTAGATTAATTAAAACTGAAAAGTGAGTTCGATCCTCGCTGAGTGATCCATGTAACAGGTCAGTCGGGAACTTTTGGCATCTTGCTATGTCAGTTACGACTGACTAGTGATTTTTTCCTCAATGGATACCCCTATACTTTTGGTGCTTTAAAGTGGGTTTAACGGCTATAGCGTAAAAATATCCCAAGATCCCTCGGCATATTTGTGGAGACCTGATCACCGGGCAATAAACCCAGCCAACTTCCAGAGGGCGGGGTGGAGGTAAAGCCTAGGGAGAGTTAAAGCCTCGGTAGATAAAGCCTTTGGCTTAGAGTTAAAAATAAAGCGTATGAGAATATCACCATATAATCGGTCACTCAAATTAACAACACGCATAAATAAAAAAAAGATTCCAACCAGCAAAGAACAGTACTTATAAATTGACTACTAAACATCGGGATAAACATGAAAGACAAATCCAGTAAGGGAAATCAATAATCATTTCAATCATGCTTTCAGTAAAAACAGTAAGGACATACAAACACACACGTAAACACTCACTATTGTAGTAAACATCCTTTGGGAGACAAGACAAAAGTTTACGCAATGCAGAAATACTTATTTCATTTTCAATGTAAATTGTGTAATATGATGTTCGTGTGTTTGTATTTACCGTGAAAGTAGTATTGTCCTTTAATTTCCTGTCTTGAAAGCACTTCTCTCCAATATCTGCCTTTTCACATCTTGTTCATTGAATGTTATGACGTTGCGGAGAAGGCTGAGATAAAATAAGAATTATTTTAATGCTGTGTATGTCACGTTTTTGGAGATAAGACGTTTCTAGATAGTGTACCCAGTAAAAGTGACTCCCTTATTTCCTGCAACTAGTAATCAATAGAAACATAACCGAACAGCTTTACATAAAGAATAATAGAGGTATAATTTATTTATAATAGGTAATATAGTTCGAAATATTTAATAATCAATGGGTCCCCCTTTATTTTGAATAATCCTTTCAACCCTTTTTAGCATTGACTTGATTAGGTTCTGGCAAATCTCATCTCCAAGCATTGAATTCCATTCAGATATGAAATTCACAATCAAATCCTCTTTGTTGCTCAACTGCTTTCTCGAGAGCCTGTACTTTATAATGCTGCATAAGTTTTCTATGTGGTTGAGGTCAGGAGATTGGGACGGCCATGTCATAACATTCACCTGCTTCTCATCAAATTATTCCTTCATCAATTTTGATTTGTGACAGGGAGCATTATCCTGCATAAAAATGAGCTTGGTGGGGTAGATTTGCACCCGTTCAGCAGAAGGGAGTAGACAAGACTCTAAAATTCTCTTGTACTGCTCGCTTCTGAGGGTCTTTTTAATAGGTTTTAAGAAACCAGTTCCATGAAAAGAAAAGCATCCCCAGAACATTATACTGAACGGATGCTTGACAGTATTTACTGCTAAATTCAAAGACCATTCAAAGCTTCTTCTTCGGATTTTAGATCGCTTATCCTCTGAATTCGTTTCATCGGAGAATGAACATTTATTAAAAGAAATCCGGTGAGTCCCTTTTATCGAACAGCACTGTATGTCTGGTGTAGACATAAGAGCAGAGAACATTATATAGATGAGTAGGATAACGATTGACACTAGAGTTAAAGAGATTAGGTTTTAGTGACTGTGGAAGGATCTACACAGGAGTTTGTTCCACAATATAGTTATTCTTCAGAAGAAGTTGTATAAGGGAACTTCCTCCTTACAAATGGAAAACAAAGAAAACGAAGACGGCACAGTGGACATTTTATGACGGGTCGTAGATCTAAAGTTCTGAACTGATGGAACGAAAAGATGGAGGGCATTAGAACATTTGATATGGAAATATTGTAATGGTATTATTAGCTTTTTCTTTATAATGAAAACATTTGATATTCATTGACCAAGCAGCTAGTACTGCTTTTGGTTAAAATTTATAAATCTTTCTCTTAAAACATTTTCTTTTAGGAAAAACAGATTTCTCAATCCAGTAGCTGTTATTTCTCTTTCCAGTATTGATGAGGGTTTCCTTAGCGATAGAATAGTAATAGACTTGCAATGCAGCGCGTACCAAAAAAGTTACACAATGGAAATTAAGTCATTCACTACAAGAAACAATAGGCTTTCCATATTGTGTCAGTGAGGAAGGAGCTATAGGGTGAAAGTAAATCTTCCGCAAAAATGATGCGCAAATGTGTCTGAACGCAATCAAGACGAAAAACTAAATTTTACATGTAACTCGGGCGCGAAATAATCGTCAAATTCATTTGCCTCTGCATAAAAAAACTGGCACAAATTAAACGTCGATTTTAATAGTTTTTTCTTCGGAAACATGTTTCTAAAAGATCATGATTCCTCAGAATATCGTTATTCAGTTGCTTTTGTACATCTAAATATCAATAACTACATTTTTTCCAAATGTTGGCGATTCTCTTAATGTTTGCATAAAACATGGTGCCAAAAAAAAAAGAAGGCTTTCCCCTCCCCACTTCAACGTTGCAATGAACGGCAGGTGGATTGTTAATTCGAGTGAGAAAAATGGCGATACATCCGACATATGTTCTGTGCGGGCAAGCGTTATTTGCCGGAAACGTCAGTTAACGGAGTCGACCCAGCAGGCAACGCGCGCGCAAACGAACCGGAACAAAAGCGAAAACAAGCAGGAAATGTAAGCAAGACACCGGACATTTTACGATTAACTGAATTTATGTACACAAATACGGGAGAAAATAAAGTCGGCTTCCAATCGACGAGTAATAAAATATCGCTGAACTTTATTTAGCGAAAGGTAATTGGCAAAGAATTGTTAGAGATATATATATAGATAGATAGAGAGAGAGAGAGAGAGAGAGAGTGTGTGTGTGTGTGTGCGTGCGTGTGTGTTAAAAAGCCTGACAGATAGAAAAGTAGGAAGAAAAATAATGTTGAAAAATGTATTATGATTTTTTATTCGTGTAGATACCCGGGGATAGAAGCCTATACACTGTGGATGTAGCGAAATTTTTAGGGTTCGGGTTGCCAGCTTGACAGCCAGGATGTTCTGCGCGCAGAGATTTTTAACTGGCCTACTAATTTACCCATAACTATAAGAAAACCTGTATTTCTGCACTTCCTAGTTTATTACTACGACCTGAAATGAAGAGCTCCATCCGGAGTTTAATGACACTCTTATAACCATAGATATCTTTTACTATAAATTACGGTGGACTGATGCTATAAAATAATACAAATACATAATATATATATATATATATATATATATATATATATATATATATATATATATATGGTTACCTTCTCATCTGAAATCTAGTTACCATATATATATATATATGGTAATTAGATTTATGATGAGAAGATAACTCGTAATAGACCTAAAACAAAAACGACAGGATTTTCCCAACCTATGTTGTAAACACATTTGACATACCAATTCGTTCACTAGCTCAGTCATTAAATCTACTTTCAATATCTACCACAATTCTAACTGTAGAAGTCATGACATAATTTTACTATTAGGTTGCAAACTATGTCAGAAACAATATGTGGGAAAATCTGAATGGCCTTTTCACTACAGTATTAATTCGGAATAGAATCAAGTCGCTCCCCCACGAAAGGTTATTACTTGTAAAAACAAATTTCCACCTAGAAAAACATGGTTTTAAATGCCACGCAAAAATCATATTATTGAAAAAGTAGAAATAGACAAAAAAGATAATCTTAGAAAAACACTAGAACAAGAAGACAAATGGATTTTGCAGCTCAAAACACTTCATCCAGATGGGCTTAACCACAAATATTACAACATAGATAGAATTAATATATAACCCCATAAATCAAGTCCTACCCACATTTCTCACACAGACAAGACATACATGACTGCAGAGGCGTTGAGGTCTCTCAATTATACACATACTCACATAAATATATACACATACACAAATCACACAGACTTCCAAAGAACGAAAAGATAATATACACTTAGCACACACACATCCCATTCCCAGCATCCAATAAATCTATCAAAATGAACAAGTGGACAATACTTAAAGTCAGGAATCTCCCATCTGCTACCTTAAAAACAAAAAAGAGGCCGTTTGACCAACACAAGGACTGAACAAAGCAAATGAAAACTACAGGTAAAGTTCACTTTCTTAAGAAACAGTCAACAAACATGTAGTTCACTGCTACTAACAAGCAGGGATTTTTTTTTCTCCTGCTGATGGCCATGCTGGTCGAAACTCGTCGAGGAAACCGTTGAAATAATAATACATAACAAATTAATATACAACCTACTGTGACTGAAAAATTTAATTTTAAATTATTTTATTGTTCAAAACATATATATATATATATATATATATATATATATATATATATATATATATATATATATGTATTGATAATATTAGTTGTAAATATACACATACATATGCAATCATATATCTAAAATATAAATATATATACATACATACATATATATACATACATATATGTATAAAAAATAATTCCAAGAGGATAGAATCCAGGTAGAACTCAATGTCTAGGACTGAGTAAGGATATAATAAAAAGTCATAAGAACTAATATTCGATGGTCATAATTTATTCCACTGGAATCGTAAATACGATACAATTCATCAGACCTACAGATTCAAAAAGAAAACAGAAAAAATATCTCCGGGAATAAAAAATAAAATTTAGTGAGAGTGTATGTATCAGAGTGTGGTGCGAATGCTAGAGTGAATGAAAGCCAAAGGGAGGGGTAACAGACGAGAGAAGAAAAGGAAGGTCTAAAGATGAAGGGGGGTTACAATTTAACAGAATGAAGTTTTAAAAAGAGGGAGGCAAAGACGGTTTAAGTGAGAAAAATTTGCATATTTTCAAAAGTCTGATACAATTAAAGATACACCGGAAGAGTGTATCCATTTCTTGGTGACATACAGACACAATAGACGATAAAATCTTAAAGCTCGGAAGATGAGAGACAGAGGAACAGAAAAAGTGGGGGTTAGAGGAACTAAAACCGTAGGGCTTCTATAAAAGGGCAGCTGTGTAATCAAGAAAATTTGACAAAGATAATATCGACTACAGTTCACAAATCTAATTTAAACATAAAAATAATGATTATCTAAACTAGCAATGACCTAAATTTCTATGTTAAAAAACACATACGTATACATACATACACGACAAATATTTAATATTTACACGTACACACATACATATAGGCTTGTACACACATACCGATACATATATATATACATACATATACATGTACACATACATATATACACATACACACATATACATATATACATACATATATATATATACATATAAATACACACACATACACATACATATGCATATATATACAAACACACATACATACATATACACATAGACACACACACATCCACTCTTACATATATAGAAATTTACGTACATACATACGCATACGTGTACATTAACAATTATTTATAAAACCTTACGCATCTCCATACAAATACCTACAAACACCCATCTAAACAAATAAACAATGTATCCGTCTATCTATCCGTCTAACTAAACATACATACGTACATATACACCCATATACATATATATATGTGTTTATGTGTGTGTATACATACATACCTAAACATGTACACATGCACACACATATAAACAAATCTACATACACATCTACCTACATATATATATATATATATATATATATATATGAAGAAATATAGTCTTAAAGTGTGCTATATTTATGGGATAAAGTGCTCAACATCAGAGATAGAGCGTGTGTAAATATAAAACTGAACATAGAACTTAGAGCGTAATTAAAAATATTAAATGGCAACAATTTACCCATCACCCCTTGCCTAGGTCACAACACTCTTGTTTATAGATCGCCTGGCTGATGAATATATCAGCTAAGAGCTTTTCTATGCTGAACCAGTGCTTCGTTGCTAGCCTAGACACAAAAGGAACACTATATGGACCACGAGAAAACATACGTTAAAGAAGGTTTATTATCAATAGTTACTAACCTGATGTATTTCTAAGTACACTCAATTATAAATTCAGTATTTACTTTTAGTCAGTTATGTGTCATGCGTGATACACGCTCAGGCAATAATGTATTATTTCGATACATGACTGACGAGGCAGATTTTTTTGCTGCAGTAGGTTGCCATTTCTTTCTGCGATAGGAGGCACGGTGGAGTAATGCATAGCGGCTCGGATTGGGGAATCGGGGAGCCGAGTTCGAATTCCAGTCAAATCCATCCCATTCACTTAGGTGCTAATACCCTTGGAAAATTTATGAAGCCTCTTCTCCCCCCCCATCTATGTATAGAATAGCAGGACAGACTAGTCTACCGCAGAAATAATGGCAACCTACTGCGGGGAAAAATATCTGCCTCGTCAGTCATCTATCGAAAGATACATGATAACCTAAGTGTGTATTACGCATGGCACATAACTGACTGACTTATTTACTTTTAGACTCAAGACCTAATAACATACCATATTTCAAGTCTGTAGGTACTGATCAATCTATAGCAGGACAGTCCGGGTTCTATAGCCTTGGATGGCAACTGGTCTACCACAGAAAGAAATGGCAACCTACTGCGGGAAAAATATCTGCCACGTCAGTCATGTATCGAAAGATACATGATCGCCTAAGTGTGTATCACGCATGGCACATAACTGACTGACTTATTTACTTTTAGACACAAGACCTAATAACATACCATATTTCAAGTCTGTAGGTACTGATCAATCTATAGCAGGACAGTCCGGGTTCTATAGCCTTGGATGGCAACTGGTCTACCACAGAAAGAAATGGCAACCTACTGCGGGAAAAATATCTGCCACGTCAGTCATGTATCGAAAGATACATGATCGCCTAAGTGTGTATCACGCATGGCACATAACTGACTGACTTATTTACTTTTAGACTCGACCTAATAATATACCATATTTCAAGTCTGTAGGTACGTTCGGATTTCCTCGTCCGGAATTTCGTCAACGATTACTCCACTGCATACTTATTTATATTTCCACATATGCATTGCTTTTTACTTCCTCGATATTTAAGTAGCATATTGGTTTTCCTCTTTTAATGAACTCTGGCCGATTACAATTTTTGATTACTCCTTTCATACTGATTTCCTCGCCTATCTTTTTCCGTTACTCTTACACTTTAGCTCCAGAATATGCCAAGATAGATATGCGCAATGTTTTCTTGAGCAGCATAAGTTGTTAAGGTTATGTCTGCCGATGTTAAATTTTCTAATCCGCTTAAAATCATTTCCTTTTAAATCAGTGAAATTTTACATACATAAATAATCATACATTATGAAATGGACAAAAACCCGACAATTATTTAAGACATAATAGTGTCTTAAATAATAAATGACATTTACCGACCTGAATGTCCGAGAAAATATTTTTTATGAGAATTTCTCGCACATTCAAGCCGGTATGTCATTAATAGTGTTTATTATAAACAGGGCATTTACTTAAATATTTGTATCTATAAAAAGAACGTATAAACATAAAAAAATGTCTTAAAATAAAAAATTATTTAAACTTCAAACCAGTCCGATGAGACAAAACATCCTTGTCGTCATTTTCTGTCAGTCTTTACATATTCACTTAATTATTTTTCCGTCCGAATAATTGCTTTTTGTTCTCGGCACATATGAGGGATTAGGTCAATAGTTTGTTTTATTTGTTCCTATAAAGAATGTGTTTCCTAATATTTCAAGGAATTATTCGAGTAATACATTATCGAATCTCCTTATGTATAAAACTCTCTGCATTTAACTTGTCAGTATAAGCGAAAAAGTATATTTCTTCTATTGCCTTCGACAAAAATACATTGTTTTTTATTCGCTATTTCCGATAGAATTCTATTAAGAGTTCTATTATCATTCAAATTATTAGTCTTATTTCGTGTCTGATGAGGCAGATTGATTTATTCAACAGTCATTTGCACCTTCTTTCATCGGCAGCGTTATGTGGATTTCTCCTAGGAAGTCCTCCAGTATTTCACCGTTGTCATATATTTCGTTTATCTCTTCAGTAAACTTCTCAATGCCAGAACCATGTATAGCTCTGCATATCCTTGCCATTACTGATCGAAACTCAGAGTTTAATATTGTACATCCTAAGCAAGTACATGTAATGTTTGTTTTCACTCAACGTTACCTGGAAAGACCTATCTTGTGTATTAATTCCATCAGTGTAGTATCTTTTTGGGTTGTCATTATGATTGCTCAGACTTTAAATTTTATACATCTTTTTAAACATTTACATACATCTTTTTTATACATCTTCAAATATTATACATACATACATACATACATAAATATATATTCAGGCCGGTAAATGTCGTTAATACTGTTTATTATAATATTGATGCTGCAAACTGGCTGGTAGTATGGAACCCGAACTCTTTACTAGCACTGAAAGAGATTGATTTAATCAACTGCCGTATAATATCGGGGTATATGTAGCGCTATATCGCGCATGTATAGCCGTCTCCGCATATATGTCCGCTGGGCAACCCTAAATTCACATTATACTTTAGTCTTAGACACCTTCTGAGCAGTGTCTATTGCCAATGATGACAGTGGTAATAACCTTTGTCCCTATTGAATGGCTCATTATAACTACGTCCATGATTTTTGGTATTATCTCTAAACTAGATTCCCACAATGCATATGGGCTTGATGGTATCCATGCAATAGTCCGTAAGAAATGACAGGACCTGCCTTTCTTCTCTACAATAAATGCCTTGCTACTTCATGTTTACTTACTGGAAATCTGCTTCTGTAGTTCCAGCATTTACGAACTTAGGCGAACCATTTTGTTCTTATAACCATCGGACTATTAGCCTTCTAGATATTTTTGTCTTAATACCAGAGGCTCTAATCAACTCGGAATTGGTTAAGCATCTCACCTAGCTGGGCCTTCTTTCAGATAAGCAATACAACTTCGCTTCTCTAGGTAAACTGTTGATGTACTAACGATTGTTGCTAAAAGACTCTATCAAGCACTATTTACATTATTCGGACTATTGTCCTCATCTTTGTCGCCAGTGTGAGTTCAGTACCCGGTTAAGTCAGAGGAGAACTTGCAGAGGGTAACTAACAGGAGATAACCGATAACTGGCATCCATTAAACATGGCACGTGGAACTACAACAGTCTACCCTAGCGAGCGAAATAAAGTGTTCCGTTCGACACTCCAACCACCTGAAGAAGGCCGGAGCGTACAAAGGCCGAAACGTTATGATAAACATGGCGAAAAAAGATGAGGACAATAGTCCTAATAGTGTAAATAGTGTATATAATACCTCATCTCAGAAATATAGACAGATACTGAGTTTATCAAGGTTTAGATATGAATTGTGAAGCTTATGCTGTAGCTTTCGATATTTCGATGCATTTGAAAAATTTGAACGGCCAATCTTTTCGTCTTTTAAAATTCTGGCATTAATTCAGGTGTCTACAATGTATCTACCCTTGAAACTATGTTGTTCCTAATTTTCATCTATGATCTTCCTATTGCAATCAATTCTCATTTATGCTGATGACGACACAATTATTTACTCCCGTCTTAAGAGTAAGTCGGAGAGGTTCAATACGGTCAAATTTGCAGCTGGTGTCAAAAAAGATCTACAATCTTGTTGTAACCTAGAACATGTTACTAAATGAGGAATAACCAAAACGGAGGTTGGAAATGAAATGGTAATCTTTAAAACATTAACAAAATACAATACTCGCCAGCGGCGTCAAGTAGGTAAACTACTGCTAGCTGTGGACTACCTAGACAACGTATTACCCACACTTACAATATTGTCCAACGTATTTATGAGGATTGGGACATAGCTATTAATGTTCATAGGTACGGTATATAGCAACCCTGTTCTATAAAGAACATTAATATTTCGTTTGGCATAAACATACATGAAAACAGACTTAAAATCTTTTTGAAAAATGAAAAAAAAACACATCTTTGAAGAATGTAATAATTTTAAATATTTAACCAATGTTGTAACCTAGAAAGAGGAATAACCAAAACGGAGTTTGGAAGTGAAATGATAATTATTATAACATCAACAAAATACGATACTCGCCAGCGGTGTGAAGTAAGTAAACCACTGCTAGTTGTGGACTACTTAGACAGCATATTACCCCCACTTACAATAGTGTCCAATGTATTTATGAGTATTTGGACATAGTGTTCATAGGTACGGTATATACGAAATCTGTTGTTAACTGAAGCAAGGAATGGATTGTTAATTTTAGCTCTTCCAAAACGAAACTGCTCTCTGTTAATTTTCTGAGAGAACCCTTTTGCATTGCTATTCTACGGGAGAGTGACCGTTTTAATATTTTTCCGCTGACATCAAGTGGAAATTCTGTATTGAATCAACTGCTAATTGGTCTGCCAGGAAAGTTGGTTCACTGTGTTGTGCTGCACCATTTTCTCGCCAGAATCTATCTTATCCCGTTTATAAGTCTACCATTCTTCCATACATTGAATATTACAGCCACATCTGGTCTGGTGATTCTGCTATGTATTTAGAGATTCTTGATAAGATACAAAGAGGAATATTCAATTTTATTGGTATCTTACCCACCGCTGTAATATAACTTCACTGTATCATTTCCATAAACGTTTTAATCGTAATTACTCTGATTAAATTTCCTATATGGTACGTAGACTTTATCGATTTAAGAACCGTGCTATATTGGAGACAAGGTATCATAATTTTACAGAGGATAGGCTATATGTAATCATAAGTTATATGCTTAAAGTTTCTAAACTCGAACTTCTTGGCTGTAGAACTTTCTTCCGATTTCTTGGTCAAATTTGATATTCAAAAAATTGAATACAATGTCAATCATTATTTTCTCTATTCTTAAATCCTGTTCTGTTATTGTCCTCGCTCTCTAATAATTATTTTCTCATATTCAGTAATAGTGGTTTTATTGCCTTGATTGGTATGAAATGATTACAAAAGTCCTATGTTTTTAATTCATATTTGTTCTATTATCATCATCATTTTTATTTTAACTTTTATGCTGACTGTTTGGTAAATATGTAATTCATTTGAATTTTGTGTCTGTTGTGTCTGTGGCAGGACTATATGCGCATTATTTACGTCAGTAAACAGTACTGGGATATACTAATATGATCTATAGTTTTAATAGAGGATAATTTGTTCGAATTCAAAACAAATAATGTATATATATGACATAATCGCGATATATTGTATTTGAAGCGAACAGAAGTGACCCGGGGCGTTGTTTCGTAGTTAGCCGTCTCGGTTGTGTCGCTGCATTAGTCGTCACAGCTGTCTTCCGAAAAATTAAGTCGCACTGTCTCCGTTTCTTACTGAAAGTCAAATTAGCCCACTTTTTCCCTGGAGAAAGGATTTAATTTATTCCTTCACTTCTTGAAAATAGCCTAACTGAGGTGGAGTTTAGTGAGCACATTTTATCGATTGCTTATCTTGGTAACTAATTCCTCCCCTCGACGAGCCTCTTACGAACAGGCCTAGTCCGTTTCTGGTATTAGGGTACTACCTTATATGTCTGTATGTGTCTCCGTTTTGTCTGCAATTTCATTTTTATGCCCTTATATCTGATGTGTTTTTCTGGTTTATAATAAGCCCGTCTATCTATAGCAGTCCTATCGTTGGGGTAGTTATCCTGCCTTTTTTCTTGCTGGTAACCTAATTATTCTTCGCCTTCTTGTGAGACATACATCTATAGACACGAGGTCGATCTGGGGGGGGGTATTTGATTCTAATTCACCACTTCTCTGATAGCGTTTTGCGTGCCCTTTTAGTCTGCAATTTCAATTTGATGTCCTTATCTCTGATCAGCTTTTCTGGTTTATAAGTCTGCCTGTCTGTAGCAGATGGGGCAGTTATCCTGCTTTTTTCGTGCTTGTAACCTAATGTCTATTCATGGGACACAC
Organism: Acanthosepion esculentum; assembly: GCA_964036315.1. Lineage (NCBI taxonomy): Eukaryota > Metazoa > Mollusca > Cephalopoda > Sepiida > Sepiidae > Acanthosepion > Acanthosepion esculentum. The sequence goes on from OZ038478.1 coordinate 26,416,219, forward strand.
ATCCATTGACTCAAGGTTGATCTGGCGGAGGCCGGTATTTGATTCTAATTCACCACTTCTCTGATAGCGATGCTTAATGTGAAATCTCTACCCGCGGTTCTACATATCTCAGAACCGCTAACTTAACCCTTGGGACATTTAGGCTTTCTATAAAATAATGATTCAATTGCTTTCTCACATATTTATGTCTCACGATAGAACTTCTTCATTAGTATAATTATTCGTTACATATAACACTGCATCCCCTCAGGGCTACCGTATAACAAAAATCCGCGAGGGTTGGAGTCTATCCCGTAAAATTCTTTTAGCAGTGTTTTAATTCCTCTCATGTTATATTTTTATAATCATTTCTGTAGTTACTTTTTTCTCTCCAATTTGATTATCTGCCTCACCGTCTAATGACGTTTCGTCATCTAGTGCTACCTCCTGTGTAGTCTTGCTGTCTGACAGTGCATTCATCCATCTAATGATTGCGTAAGACAAGCGTTCACATTTTCTTTTGAGTATGTAATTTACTCCTATTGCCGGCTCCATGACATCTTATATAACATAGTCACGACTTGGCTCTAATTTGGTGTATGGCGACTCGCTTGTCCTCTGTAATCTGTTGTTTCCTTGTTTTCTATGCTTAGTATTTTTTACGTTTATTATCACAAGCAGGGGACATATTGCCGACTAATTTTCAGTGCCGGAGACAGTGAAATCAGTGAGTGGAACCAGTTAAATCTAGCAGTTGCACACCCATATACTTTGAAATATTCTCACTTTAGAATTTTTGGAAAAGGAAACTACCTTTTTTAAACTACTTGTTGATTCGTCAATTCACTGACCACTAAAATGTTTCCATATCATTTCTAATTTTGTGCTGGATTGTGAACTTCAACTGGCTATATCAGACATCATACAATATATACAAGGACCTGTTTAGCTTTCTTCACTAGTTTAATTAAGGTATGCATATAAGTTTGTATCCACTCATACCTACCCTATAGGAAAATAATACTTTTCATCATTAAACTTAACTAGTTCGTCTCTATTCGATAATGTTACATAACAGAAATCATGAAACGTATATTTTCATCATAGTCTCACTTAATGCATCTGTAAAAGGATTTAATAACTTAAACTGTCTGAGATAGAGACACATTTTAAACAATGTTGGTTGATTTTTGCTTTAGGAATACGTACATTATTCTCACATTACCAATTGCAGAAATTACCCTACAGTTTATTTTAACAGCTTCCAACATACAAGTCCAATTTTCTCATTACCTTGTTTTTATTTTTATTTTCATATACCCGACGTCTTTCCTAGAACGAATTCAATGCACTTTTGTGTCCGGAGAGGTACAGACTGAGAGAAATGATGTTCCACTTGTAATAGTTGCACACAAACACAAAACGTATGTACCGAATTCGGGACATTCGTCATTTTATACTTTCGTGTCCATACACTCTCTGTGCGATTATATCCGTTTACTGGAATAATGACTGTCTTTAAAGGTAGCTCAGCTGCACGTCAGGCTGTAAAGATCCGGTAGGAAAACAGAGGACAATCACCGGTTATAAAAAGACATTAGTTCGCGGAACACCAACAACGGAGGGCAATAACTCACACATCACCTCCATTGGCCAGGCGGTGCCTTTTCATTACAGACTGACACAATGTCCATAAATTGAAGGTCTTTAATTCAGGAGAAAACATAAATAGTGAATATTCTCAAATATTTGTCGATATAGAATCTTGGATGTTGGTAGGAGCTCTTCACCGTTTTTCTTCTTTTAACCGGACTTCTCTTTTTTCTTCTTTTTATTCCTCTTTCTTGATTTCTATATACGCACTGAGAAAAGCAAGCAAATAAAAATGCAATGATTGCTGGTCTTTTCTTCTGTATAGTTTCTCATAGTCGTATAAATTGTTTGGGAAATGTTATTCAAATAAGCGCATCCTTGGCTCTTATTACAGTGAAACTCAAAATCAAATGAAATGACAAAAATATATTCCTCTGGCATCCATTTATCGAAAGTCACACAAATCACTGCCACTGTACAGAATTTTAGAAGAAAGGCGAATCTAGCTCTCCACAACCTCCGGTATTATTATTATTATATTTTTTTTCTCTAAATAACTAATGGCTATTTGCAATCCGTCTGTGATAATGTTCTACAATCAACGTAAACACTTTCACTGCTACTCATTTGCTCAGAGCAATTAAATACGAAACTACCATGACGTAGAGAAAAATCGAGGTTGACTAATAATTTGCATGATAGAACAGTTAGAATTTTCCGTATTTTAGGATAGATGGCGAAACGGGAGACTCATACCAGCGGTATACAAAGAACGTAGGTTTCCGTACGTAGCCAGCTGGAGCACGATAAGAAAAACGATGATCTCCGTAGTTAGCAGCGGAAGTGTTAATAAAACCCCCAAAAAACTCCTTAAGATGTTTACCCGGTGTTCGCCCTGCTTCATTTACATTCTTCAGGATTTACATTCTTCAGAATTCTTCAGTGTCCTGGAAAAATTGTCTTTTTCTGATTGTAAGTATACGGTAACTTATTGTTCCTATTTTCTTTGGGAATTTCCTCATTTTCTCACATATTATGTCTATGGTAATTTTAGCATTCGTCGTTAAAACAATCCTTTCGAGTCATGTCTATTCTGCCTTGGCAATGACCGTCACAATTTCACGGTTTTCATATTTGAATTTCTGAGGATTCTTAATAATTGGATAAGATCATGGCATGTTCTACGACAATAAAATCGTTAAAGATTTGAGCTTAACAAAATATTGCAGTAATAATCATAGATATAAATGCTGGTCGATATTTTAAGAAGTGAAGGGGTACAAATGAAAATATTGGAAGTTGACAACATTTACCATTTCACCGAAACAGACGTTAAACACTTCTATAATCACTTACTCGTTTAATATTATCTTTGAAACCAAGTAGTGTCTTTGATATATCTTGTCTTCTCACGCTATCAAAGTTTACTAGCCCATTATTTATGAAGTATTAACAGGAGACGTTAAACACGTATATCATCTCTTCTTTTTTCTTGCTTTCTTTTCTCACTGAAACCAGGTAGCGTCTTTGATTTGTCATTTCTGTCTTTCCACGCGGTTATTCATGAGATATTGGCAGGTCTCAGCAGTTGCATTCACTGAGTGATATACAAGAAGAATTATAATAAGATATTTGAGAAGATTGTCCAAAATCCCCTGTTATAAAGGAGGTTAGACGTTACACAGTTAATAATATTTTCCAGTGTTATAATACTTTGCTTACTTTATGGAAGTCATGTTTCGCTATCCTTACGCACTACCTTGTAAATATCTCTGAAGTGGAAACTAAATTTAACGGACTTATAGTGGGGTGTTGTCTGATAAAACCGTTTGTACGTTAATTTGAAGAACATTTTTGTGGCCTAAAACACCCAGTAGCGGACATATATATATAGTATATATATGTATGTGAAATTTTATTTAAGTACATAGTAACTTAAAATAAGTTATTCACACACAGATAGAGAGAGATGCTCTGTATGTTACGTTTTAAATTTACTATTAAATAATTTTTAAAATTTTAAAGTTTATCTTAACTTACATTTAAACATTGCTGTGAGGGTTTAATACTGCCGTGAAAGTACCGTGATCTTATTGCAATGATTAAGCTTCATTAGGCTAAGCCATTGATGTGAAGGTACACTATATATATATATATATAAATATATATATATATATATATATATATGTATATATATATATATATATATATGTGTGTGTGTGTGTGTGTGTGTGTGTGTGTGTGTGTGTGTAATTTGGCAGCAAGATGTTCGAAAGCGCTAGGTCATCGTACGGACAATACTTATTTCGAAATCATTTTCAAGTAAAAAGTCTCATTAGAGAATATGAGAAAAATCAAAAGAAAATATGCAAGACTATATTGTCTTTAACATTCAATACAACATGTTTATATATATATATATATATATATATATATATATATATATATATATATATATATATATATATATATATCATCATGCTTGAAAGTTTGTGAAAACCCCAGATATGGTCATTATTATTGTGAACAAACTCTATTTCATGGAACAGATTCCCAAGGGGATACTTTACATCATTAGACTCTTAAGCATATCGTATAGGATTAACAGTTATTATTTCCTATATATCTTCAAAAACTTCATTTATTATCTCTTACTCTTACACTTAAACAACAACTGTAAGTCTCTACCGTAAGTTGCTTCTGAGCCACGAATTGGGTGAAAAAGTAATAAATTCAAAATTCGATAGGTGTTTTTTACGCAATTTATACACAGTGCTTGACCTGGGCTTAAAAAGATATTTTCCGGATTAGACGCGTCGGTTGCTTTTTTTTAATTTTTATTTATTTATTTATTTTTTTAAATAAAATATCTGAATAAAACAGATCGGAAATCCTTGATATTTCCCCGAAAAGACCGATTGGTATGAAATTCACACCGTGCTCTAGAGACCATTTGAAGAGAATAGCCATGTTTTAGCAAAATTTAAATGTAAATAATAAATTGTTTAAATTCTCCTTCGTTTCTTTTACAACAAAGTTGGATATCATGTATACTTGTTTGGAAAGCAATGATATATATGATGAGTGCGGTCATCTCTTTGTAATAATTGTGGCGGATATTAAGACATATTAACGTCTCCTGAATCATAAACCGTCGAAATTTGATCTTTTATTATTCTTGAATATATAAGCAAACATTGGCTTTGGTTACACTTGCGTCTGTACATAAAGATCTGTTAGGTCTATAGCCAAACATTTTCAGAATTTATACATTGTCTATAAAAATCCAGCCGCAAAGTGAAGAAATTTGAGGTGTATTGACTCTTTGTTACGGTTGTTGTTGGACCGTTGTAGATTTTTGCTCGAAAATCTAGCTTTCTCACTACTTGTCGCCTGAAAGTCACAGGCTGCAACAATGGTAGCTTGGAACAGCCAGTAGACGACCGCTGTTTCTGGTGCAATTCTGTTCAAGAAAGAGCAATAAAGGACGAGAAAAAGAGAAACCAACTGCTGGACATCAGAAGTCAAGCAGGAGGAACAGTCTTAGACCTTCGTTCCACATTCCAGCCTCGTCTGCCACACATGCTGGAGACTCTGCCATGCAAAGAACGGCCATGAACAATTCGACCAGCTATAGTGCTTACGTTATCTCGCGAAATAAACAGATGACTATTGATAAAATATTTAATTTTGGTGCTGATTATTTCTGTCCTGAGTATGATGATAAACTACATCCAGCAGCAAGGCCTTGAATTGGGAAGTTTGAAGAACGTAGAACCACATCTTAGATGATGGTGTTATTCTGTCCACCCTGTCGAATTGGTGTTAGGGTCCTAGCTTTGGGAAAAAGGTTAATATATATATATATATATATATATATATATATATATATATATATATATATATATATATATATATATAAATTGAACATAGAAGTCATCACTTAGAGGCGACAGTCTGTTTCATGCTAGATGTAATCGTCAGGCCACTTTTATATTTACACACGCTCTATCTCTGATATTGAGCACTTTATCCCATAAATATCGCACATTTTAAGACTATATTTCTTCATATATATATATATATATATATATATATATATATATATATATTCATTCGCGTTCGATCCTAGCTAGAGGCAACCGGACGTCTAGCCACACTGAAGAGCTATGAAACAGCGAAACAGTCTGTCTGTGGATGACATTATATAGACTCCTGAAAAATTAATTTCATTTGAGCTCTCTGGGGAGGAAGTGTGGGATTGTAAACAGTGACTATTACGGCTTGCATGGTGAGACTCTTCGGCAAAATCGAATTGAGTCTTGTCGGTCACTGTATGTTTATCTAAAAATGAATACGCTAAAATTCACCCTCATCACTGCCGTGCGCCAACAGTTTAGTGGTAGAATCTCCGACTGAAGCCAATATTCAATATCTATCTATCTATCTATCTATCTATATATATATATATATATATATATATATATATATATATATATATATAGTGTGTGTGTGTGTGTGTAAGGTTAATGGTCAGAGTTGAATCAGACTAGGAAACAGTGGTATTAAAATCTTCTCAATACATGTGTGAAAAAAATAAAATAAAATGTAAAGCTTTCAATGTTAAAAATTAGCAGATTAGTTGACCCGCTACATAAAGTTTCAACCTTACGGTACTTCAGGCGATTTTTATCAAATGGCCTCTTAACGCTTTATTTAAAAAAAAACTAATGAACGATATATTATTTTAAAAAAATAAATAAACACACGACGTTGGCTGTAATAGAAAGGCAGGAAGACGATGTGAAGAAGAAGATGAAGAAGAAAAAGAAGAAGAAAAGTAAAGTTATTATAAATGTATTGGTAGGTGGTTATTTGAAATGTACATTTTTATCCAGCCTCAGATGTGTTTAAGAGGAATTTCCTAATATGTAATCAAGGACTCGAGATATCGGATTTCTGGTTCAAAACGTTCTTTGGGTCTGTCATGTCATAATTGCTCATTTATCTTGTTGGTAGAGGTTGCAAATTTTGTTGTGGCTGTCATAAGGCTTTGTCGTTTGTTTTTTTAAATTTTCTAATTAGCAATTATGACATTGTAAAGTCATGGAATTGAGCTCAATATAGGTTTCTATGCTGTGGTTTCGTTGCTCAGCTATATGTGTATTAAAGAGAGGAAAAGGCGGAAGGGAGAATGGGTGTTTGTATTTCTTCGTGTGTTTATCATGGGATTTTATAGCCACATTTTGAGTTCGAAGTAATTCCCTTGATAGTCCTTCGCTAAAACTATACTAATTCTATTGTCCCCAGACTTTGAGAAATCATCAACCATTGGCAGCGGTGCACCAATTACGCTTTGTTCCATCGATCCAATCGTAAAGTCAATAATTCGCCTCACCACTTACCGATCATTGTCCTCACAAATACAGTTAATAGTAACGAGATCCGAGACACAAACAGTCAAAAGGGTGTATTATAGACAACTGGCAAGTGTACAAGTCTAGATTATTTCAGAGAATAAGGAAGAAAGAAAGTAAATCTAGTGTTTGTTTTGTTTGCTTCACGGCATATCAGTACTTTAAGGGTCATTTAATTCCAAAATTTAATTTTCTTATGAGTATTAGTAATTTCTTTTACAAAAATGTATTGATGGCAGTTTTTCTTTGAAAAAGAAATCTATCCCGGGTACTATTTACTTTACTCCTTAAAAAATCTATTGCTGGAATTATATACATGTTTTGGGATATTTTTACAAAAACGTATTGCCGAAAACATACACTAGTAAATACTGTCTGTTGTTCTGTAGTGGGAGATTCGTCTCCAGCTGTGCTGGTCAAACTCTCTGCATCTGGGCAGAGAGGACCACGAGACGAGGCTTTGTCGAATGGCAGAGTCTCGGGAAACAGCGACCTCGCCCCGTCTTATACGGAGTATATGGGGAATTTGTGGCCGCGCCTACGGGCTCAGATACCCCACATTAAATTCGGCCTTGTGCCACATCAGACCGCTCGGGACGGTTGGTAGATATGCTGCAGTTGGAGATTCGTCTTTAGCAGTGCTGCTCAAACTCTCTGTGCCCGTGGAGAGAGGATCCCCAGACGGAGCTATATCGAAGGGCAGAGACTCGTGTCGGGAAACAGCTACCCGACCCCGATTTACACGTGGTCTACTAGGAATTTTTGGCCGAGCCTACGAGCTCGGTTACCCCACACTAAATTTGGCCTTGTACCACATCTTACCTCGTGGAGCCTTTGGTAGATATAATGAAGTTTGAAATTCATTGTGTAATTCACTTGACTAACTTCTAGCAGGTGACTTCTTCTACTTGCCGCTGGCGAATCTTATATGTGTTGTTCATGTCCTAAGTATTATCGTTCATTACCAAACTTCGTGGGATTATCCTATTCAGTAACCTACCCTAGTTTAGAACATATATATATATATAGTTTAAGAACTTGAAACGGCTGCAGAGGCCTCGCCTTCTTCTACGCCATAAAACCTCCCATTTGCAATTTGTTTCCGATTATCAAACTTCCACATCCCAAGTTTGATAATCGAAAACAAATTATAAACGAGAGGTTTTATGGCGAAGAAGAAGGCGAGGCCTCTACAGCCGTTTCAAGTTCTTAAACCCTTTCTTATTTAAATTCTGTCGAATTGTTCGAGAGTTGTATTCAGCATCTGTATTCTCTTTTATCTGATTTGATGTTTGGCTTGAATCTCTCTTAACTACTCGTCTAATGCGTCTGTCTAGAGATAGTGAGATTTTATTGGGGCGACCCTTGATTTTTTAGAAGCATACGTATCCGGATTTGCTACATACAATATCATCTGCAATGGCTCGCTGCGAAAGACAACTTTATTGAAGTTCAACAATCCTGCCCTGCTCGAATTTTGTTAAAATTTTACCCATAGACATTTTAAAATCTGAAATTTAATACTGGAAATGAGCTATGTAGATGTCTCCACGCCTGAAGCTATGAGCACACTGACTAGTTCTAAAATTTTCGTCCAGTAATTTGTTTTTTTCACATATGGTCTTATCTTTATGACCAACCCCCAAATCCATTTTTCAATGTTTGCTTAAATTAATCAATTAAAAGCTTAATATTTCACTTGTTTGTTGATAAATTACATTTTCTAATTAAATGTAAATGTTTCGCAAATGTATTTTGATTGAAGTAAGACTATCTTTATATATTTTAACCCTTTTATATCTGGTCTTAAGATTTTGGCCTGGTGTATATATATATATATATATATATATATATATATATATATATATATATATATATATATATATGTATGTATTTGCGAGTTATCCGGTTGACACATTCCTACCTATTTTTCAACAGGAGTAGAGGTTTATCCCGTGTTTCCTGTTTAGGATCGGGGTATGCACAATATACTTCTAAAATCGACTAAACTCTGAAATGTTATTCACTCATTCAATCATGACATTCTCATGTCTATAATTGAGTATTATCTTTCCTGCATTGCCTCAAGAACTTTATTTCTTATACGTTTTCATGCTAATACAATGTCACACCATAACTCTTTATAATGAATGGGTGAAAATTAATAAAAGCAAATATATATATATATATATATATATATATATATATATATATATATATATATATATATATATATATATATATATATATATATGATTATAAATATTTTTTAACTTCACTTTTGGTGGTGATATTTTATTGGCGGACGTTGAGATTCGTAATTTTGAAGTATTATCTAAAACTGGTTTCTGTGACGCTGAAACTACTTACAGAATTTGAGAAGCGAAAGGAAATGTAATACTATCTATCCAGTAACTCCAAAATAAGTGAGGATTTCACTATATTGGTGGCGTTATGATAATCTTTGTTATCTGACTCTGGAAGCTGATTGTTGGATGAAGCTAGTATTCATTTGCCCTTGATGCAACTTTTTGCAATGATGTTTACTCTGTGCATAGCCCAAGAGACGCTCGAGGTAGACAGTTACGGAGTAAGCGTCACAGTTTATGGGGATTTCTGGAGAAGCTAACGTGTAACCCTAAATTTGAACAGGATTCTAATTCCTATATTTTGGTAGTGTTGTTTATACCATTTATTATTTTTGCAGCCTTTTAAATGCTGAAATAGACTAAGGATGCTACCATCTCTATTACAGTCCCATCTGGGAACCTGCTATTTCTTGTTCCTCTTGGCCTGTGATTTTTTAGTGGCGTTATGATAATCTTTGTTATCTGACTATGGAAGCAGATTATCGTATGAAGCTGGTATTCATTTGCCCCGATGCAATATTTTTCAATGATGTTTACTCTGTACATAGCCCAAGAGCCGCTCGAGGTAGAGTGTTACGGATTAAGAATCTTCTGTGGATTTGAACAGTTGTGAATGTGTAATAAATGCCAACTTTTAATTCGATGTTTGAAACACTAAAATAATAATTATGTAATGAATTATCCTGGTCTTAAAACACTGCAATTAACTTGGTTTATATTAAGAGTTTGACAATATTTATATGGCCATCTCATTCGGAACCCTCTTGAAAAATTTAATTATTTATGAATGAATTAAATAGAATAAATGTTCAGTTTATGGGGGATATGTGGGGAAGCTAACGTGTAACCCTAAACTTGAATAGCATTCTAATTCCGATATGTTGATAGTGTTGTCTATATCATTAATTATTTCTGTAGCCTTGTCGATGCTGAAATAGACTAAGGCTGTTAGCATCTCTATTACAGCCCCATCTGGGAACCTGCTACATTCTTTTTTTGTTCCTCTTGGCCTGTGAATTGTTTAGTGATTTTGGCACAAATAGCTAGATCATTTTTTAGTCGTTGCTATCTCCGAGACGCGTTTTTAAGCAATCATTCTAGCAGTGTGGAATAAGTTTTCATTTCTTGTGTCACATTAGAAGCCGCCATGTTAATGCCCCCGGTACACCTCCTTTCGTACAGATAAACGTCGCATGCCTCTTTATTCTCTGTCGCTATTTCCATTGTAAATGTTCTGACGATCTACATTTCTCAGTTCCACTAGTTCTAACTTCACGGTTAAGACCCGCCATGCCACGCCCAATTTAGTGAACCACCATTTGTACTCAATTAGTAAGATATAAGCTCCAATCGAGCAGTTTCTCCCCACAAACCGCTACTTTGTTGAACCGACTCCCAAGAGGATGTTTCCTCGATCTACAATCTTATCCTATTCAAGTCTCGGGTTAACCGTTTTCTTCCCCGAATATCCGAAAACAAACGTGCCTATCATTCTGTAAACCCCTACCATGAGTGGCTCTTAGGTGTTTTACAGATTGAACAGTATGAATGAAATGAGGATGTTGAGATATGGGACGACTTTAGGTTTATTTCTGTTCATGGTTTGCTAAATCATTCCATATACGATGAACGTTAATGCTGTCAGTGCCAGAGAAAGAATAAACCTTCGATGTCGTCTATTTAGAAAAGCTACATTTAGAATTTAAATATATGTGGGTCGCCTCAGTGTCGTCATGTGTAGAAAGGTCTGACAAACAACCAACACACGGCAATTAATATAAGACGAATACATTGCGGTGTAAAAGTCTTCTGTGGCTTTGAACTGTTGTAAATTTGTAATAAATGCCAACTTTTATTTCGATGTTGGAAACACTGAAATAATCATTATGTAATGAACTTTCATGGTCTTCAAACAATGCATGAAGCTTGGTTTATATTAAGAGATTGAAAATATTTGTATAGCCATCTCATTCAGAACCCTCTTGAAAAATGTCTTAATTATTTATAAATGAATCAAATAGAATAAATGTTCCATCTATAGTAAACACGAAGCGAAAATTCCAATAATAAACTGGCAATTATTAGAAAAGCCGCCTTATCGGAGGGCTCTCGATTGGACCTTCATCACAATAAGCAGGGAGGAGTAGATGCGATAGGCAACAATAAACTACAGAAGAACTCAACGTTGATCGCTGCATTTAAGTATTGCATTAATATTTAAGCTCACTTTTTAAAAGGTCAACGATAATTCTTCTGCCGCCACTTAATTTAAAGACAATTTTATGTACGTAGGTCCTTACTTTCCATGCAAATAATTATTTTTATTTCATGGGTGACATTCCCTGGATTTTGCAATTAATTTCGATTATAATCAAAGTTATTTCCAAATTATAAAAAAATATTATCGTACGAAAAATTTGTCGCAAAAAAAAGACATGTAAAAAAATTACTGAAAACAATCGCAGTAATGAAAATTTGGGAATCCAAAATTTCAGGATTGCGGGTCCGGTTACGGCCAGGAATGTTTCTGTTGTGAGACCGATACTTGCCTACATTATGGACTCTCCCAGTACTATATTATTATGAGTATCATGGAAGTAGCACCAGAAATGCGCAGCCGCGTGTTCTGCTGTCGAACTCTTTGTTTGACAGAGAGGAACTCAGACGAGGCTTTGCTGCGGGGCAAAGTTTCGTCCGGGGAGGTAGACAGTCCCTAAACTCGTGTATACGGGTTGTAAATGGGCATATTTTTGGCCGAGCCTACGGGATCGGTAAGCCCACGTTAAACCGGCCTTGTGCCACATTCGACCCGTGTGGAGGGTGGGGTTGTTAAATATACCAGTAATGCGCAGCCGCGTACGATACCAATATCGGACACCACTGGATAGTAAGCTCTGCTTACACTATTCTTTGTAACTTTTCTGTTTAATATATCTTTCTTACCTCTAACCCGTGTTCCGTGTTTTCCTTCCGTGGCCCCTACTTCGGGTCCACATCAGTTTCTAATTTTGCTCACGGAAGTTATTCGTGTGTTAAATCTGTTAGGTCTGCTGACCTTTTAAATTAGCCCATTCCGAGTTTTTTTTTTCTGTTGTTCTCTATAATAGAGAGAATAAATGCGGTATAGGAGGTAATAATAAAAATTGGAGATTTACACGTGGTTGTCAGTCAGTCAATCTGTCACACTTGATACAGACTTGGGCGATCATGCATCTGTTGATATATGACTGACTCGGCAAAATTATCCCGCAGTAGGTTGTTGTTACTTTCTATTCAACGCATAGCGCGTAAGTGGATGTAACGAACCCGACTGGAATTCGAACTCAGAAACCGAGATCCATTACACCTCAACGCAGTGGGCTGATTTCAAATCCGGCATACATTAAGGACACACAGCTGTATTTTTTTCATTCCGACTGGAAATTGTCGAAATAGCAAACGCACATGAACGGTTTTAATGAAAAGCAAAGCCACAAAACAGGCACAGTTTTGTCTTTCATTCTGAACTGATGCCTACAATCTAACACCCTACAACGCGTTGACATTAAAACAAGCCTTACTACTTTGTCTCTTTTTCTCTAATCCCGTGATTGTTGTTCAGTTTTATATTTGACTTGGTATTTGTTGTCACACCGCAAAGAGGTGTTATCAATATTAGCCAAGTTCTAGATGTTAAACGTTTCTTGCTTTTTATTTAGAGCTTTCACAATCGTTAATACCGGTTGATTAAGTTTATTGTGCAGGGTGTTCCGAAAGTCGTGTCACCCCATACATAATATAATTTTCGATTTCAACATCTGTTTGCTGTTATCATGAAGCATAGAGTTTCATATGAACGATAGAAGAATACCCATCAGTCAAAAGACGTCGTTCGGAGAACAATCAACAAAGCACTGCTTCGTAAAACATCACACGGGACATAGCACCGCGTTATTTTGTGCCACGAAAATATCCTACTGGACTGATTATATCAATATCTATATATAGTGAGCACAAAGTATACCTAGAGGCTTGCTCAGGAATTACTAGCCTGTCACCGGATTCCCTGTCTTTCAGTAGTGTATTCTCTTTTACAATAAGCCTCTCTCATCTACACGCGTGTTGCTGTTCCTTCACTCGAGTACCACCTTTGTCTGTTTGTAACCTCTTTAAGGATACAACATCGACCTTTTCCATGTTTGACAGCGTCAATGAATGTGGTGAAACTGAATCTAATACATGTGCTTTGTATTAATGTATTACTTGTTCTGTTATTGTTCTCATTACTGTTTCGTAGGCGGGTGTGAAAAGACTTTCGAACGACCCTGTACATTAGTTAAGATACCATTCCATAATTACTTAATCTGACAACTATAAGGTGACTTTTTGATCTGAAATGTTCACTGTATAATAGCTGACTTGTATGATGAATATAATCTACTAAAATAATTAGGTTTGGTTGGATGGAAAATTGAACATGTTGAATATACGTCTCATAAAGTCAAAAATTCACAAGTGTTTACTAGTTGCAATATTAGTCTTAAAAGTAAGCATTAGTTGGATCTATCCATTTTGTTAAATAATTTCACACCAATAAAACCACGAAGGCGGGAACGATTACTGAGCGTGAAAGTTTGGTTTGGTTTATTTTGTTTAACGGCATATGGGTTATTTAATGCCAACAACATTTTTAGGATAGATTCGTATGAATAGAATATGTATTCTTTGGTTTAAATTGGTTTGATTTATTTTGTTTAACGGCATATCAACCTCAATGGGTTATTTAATGCCAACAACATTTTGTAGGATAGATTCGTATGAGGAGAATACGTATTCTTTGCTTTAGATTGGTTTGATTTATTTTGTTTTACGGCATATCAACCCCAATGAGTTATTTAATGCGGACAAAATATGTTATTGCTGGTAATATTTTGTTTTGTCAAAAATATTATTCTGGTAATATATTTCCTTCAAAATTGTATTGCTGGTAATATTTTTTTCAAACAAATATTGCTGGTAATAAATAACTATTTGCCCATAGCTGGGATCCTAACAAGTACTACCACCCCGGGTCAGGGTGGACCTGGATACACCAGAAATTAACAGGTGGTTCCACGCTCCTGACCAGAGGCCATGCTGCTGGACGTAGTTTAACGTCTTACCCTGGACACGGATGTAGTTTAACGTCTTACCCAGGACGAGAGCGTGAAAGAATATGATAAAAATATTAAGAAAGAGATAGAGCAATAACAGAACAGAAATTAAGAAGACCGAAAATAACGATTGACATTGCATTTAGATTTTTGAAGAGAAAACTTAACTGGGAAACAAGAAGCCGACAGAGAGTTCCACAAACGGTACGTTACTTACAGTTACATCTTGCAATTTCAAATGATGAGACCTTGATACTAATCTAGTGTCCCAATTAAATGCATAGTCACTTGGTACTATAGAGGATATTTAATTAGAACAATTACAATGAAATTACACAAAAATACACAAAAGCGGTGGCAAAGTGACTGAAACCAAGATGTCAGGTCAGGACCAATAATATTGCAGATTCGTCTTTTCATTTTGTCAAGCATTTCTAAATATACAGCAAAAACACCAGAGCAGATATGACAGCCATTTTGACTTGGGTTAGTACTACATCCTGGCCAAGGTTATACTTGGGTCTGCAAGTATCCAGACGGAAGTTCGTTTCTTCCTTAGTATGAGAGAATATGGAGGTCAATTGCCCTCACTAATTTATATTAGACACAATATCACAAAATAATAATAACAACAACAAACAAGAAAATTCAGACAAGACAAATTGTACAAATAAATAGATTTTTATAAAACAAATGTACTAAACAATAGCTATGAATATTGTTTAAAATAGCGAAATAAACTTGTCTTTTTAGATTTTTGTGTGAGGTATTGTTCCCCTTTGACAGACTGCAAGTTGTAGGGTAATTTGTGTGAATTTGGAAAAATTCAGTTCAATGTAATACGGTTTGTATTAAAAATAAACAGTTCCTATTGAAAAGCGTGTGTGAGTGTAATTTACGTTACGCTTTCGATTTGTTGTTTGCCGACGTGAGTTTAGTTTGCATTGAGTGAGGAAAATAGACTGTGATTATGTTAAAAAATGATTTTGAATTTATAGTCTGCATTTCAGTTGAAAGTTATTTTATGACGAGTGTCGTCACATAGCGTATTGCTTTTCTGTTGATTTTCCCCCAACCTCCTGTTTGTTGTTTACATAAGCAATATAAGTCACGTGATAGGCTCCAGAAAATGTTTTAAAATTTGGGCGCAACTGTACCTTTGATCAGGTCAAATTATGGTCAGACGTGCGGACGTAGTCGACGAATGCCATGTGATATTTTTCAACCAATCAAATTACGTTAGTTGTGTAATTTAATTTAGAGCCTATGTATTGTTCATTTTTTGAGAACATTATAGTATCTGGATCCGATAAGCATCATATCTTTCTGCAGAGGATACAGCCTGCGTATTCTCGCCGTATACCAGCAGGATAACTTATTAAATGACTTTATAAATAAGGTATCCTTATGGGCAAGTTTTGTTTTAAATTTGATCAAGTTCAGAAGCAACTCTACTACTGACACCTCCCCCCCGTGGTTTAAATAAGTATAAAAAAGAATCTTAAAAAAGAAAATGGTAGATTAAACAGAAATAATTACTAGACATGTTATTTGATAATGTATCCAAGAATCCTACCAATTCTGCTTGTTGTAATTACGTTGAAATGCATTCCTTCTTATTTATTATATCCAAGCATAAAAATTTAAGCAGTCATTTGAACAAATTTAATTTTCAATTCTTGCGCTAATTTAAGTCAGCGAAGTGCTCATTAAAATCTTGTACACACAGAAACTACACTAAACAGATAAAAGTCTACTTTGTTCAGCATCCGCCACAGTTTTTTTTATTTTATTTAACGGGGATATATGATTTTAATTTCAATTTAATAGAACACTTTCCATATGCATTGTGATATAATGATATGTTGTTTTTTTTTAAATATAGGCGGGATCATCGTGACAATGCGAACGATACTTTCTTATCTGTATAGTATATGCTTCTCCAGGGCTACATACAGTTTTCCATTCAGATTTATCCTTCTACCAGAACGGTGGGCAACCAAGGCTATGGAACCCTACTATTTTTATTACTACTACTTTAGCCATAGATACGGGGTAGAAGAATCGGAATCATACATTTTCCAAATGTATTCCAACATGTTTGAGGTTATCTCATTTTGAATATACGTCTCATAAAGTCATTAATTCACAAGGATTTAATAATTTCACTATTCGCTTCATATTACTGCAGGGATTCTTCAAGGAGACACACTTACGACTTTTCTCTTCATCAACCGTCTTGATTATGTGTTGAAAAAGCCCTAGATAAGAACTTGCAGATTGGCTTCACTCTGACCGAACGAAAAAGCAGACTCTGTCCAGTCAACAAGATCACTAATCCTGGCTATGCTGACCACCTAGTTATACTAGCTGACCTTTTAAAAGACACAACGTCACTGCTTTACAACATTGAAAACCTAGACCAGGAGATTGGACTGTATGTCAATGCAGGTAAAACAGATATCATGAATTAAGATACATCGGCAAGCATTAAAAGACTGAACTGAGATAACATCAAGCAAGTACACGACTTCAGATACCTGGGTAGTTATATTGTCTCCACTAGAATGTCAACATCAGACTGGGAAAAAAGCCTGGAGAGCCCTTAATGAAATGAATAATATCTGGAAATCAAATCCACTGGCCAAAGTGAAGAGAAGCTTTTTCAGAGTTGCAGCAGAGTCCGTCCTTGTATATAGCTCCTTAACCTGGACACTAACAGTCAAACGGGAAAAGAAGTTAGATGGTGCTTGCACACAGATGTTTCGAGCAGCACTAAACAAATCCTGGAAAGATCACCCAACAAAGAAATAACTCTATGGCCACATACCTGCCATCCGCAATTCAATACGCCAACAAAGACTAAGATTTGCTGTTCTTATTGACGTAATTATATATATATATATATATATATATATATATATATATATATATATATATATATATATATATATATATGAGAAAGTGATAAACTACAAACGAAAACGTCGGCTATAATTATTGAATGATTTTTTTTGTACGGTTTTTTCAATATTCTGCAGGTTATTTAAGACCAGAACATATTTTTGTATTAAAAGTGTTTTCTGTTTGGAGATAATACTGATTTCCTATTAATTAACTCATAGCTGCTGGATAAAGGGAATTCGCGCGTAACTGAATATAACGAACGCGCCTGAAATCGAAACTTGGTACTCCGATTTCTAAATTTGAGACGTTATCCATTAAACCACCCGAACATCGAAGCTTAGAGCATCTGGTATTCTAAAGCAGTCTCCCATATAGGTACTGACCAGACTCGACGTTGCCTAAATTCGGTGATCGTACGAGAACCTGTGTTTCAACGTGACTTGGCTGTAAGTCCGTTATAATTACGCATTATCATTATTATGAGAGCTGTATCGACTTACAAGAGCGTTCGAAATCACATGTTACTTTTAATCGTCTATAACGTTGTAAAAATCAGTTACCACTGCTTCCCAAAACGACCATGTCTTATGTAAATTCAAACACCCGCTACAGATCTCCCAAGCTCTTCAAAATTCTTATGGTGTATACCCTCTTTTCTTCTGTGGATTGCCTCTCTCTCTCTATCTCTCTCCCTCTCTCTCTCTCTCTCTCTCTCTCTCTCTCTCTCTCTCTCTCTCTCTCTCTCTCTCTCTCTCATCTTCTGGCCGACTTCTCCCGGAACGGTGTTGAAATGTTTTTGGTTCGGAATTAAAAGAGAGACATCAATAAAGCGAAATTGAAACTTATCTATTTTATTAAACACGTCGACATTTACACTTTTAAACAAGCCAGTGGAGTCGCTCTATCTCTCCCAACTGGGGATCAAGATCCACGAGACACAAAATAACCAAGTCTTATGTGTATGACGTGCAAAAACTTAACTCCTCGAAATCACTTTCTATCCCTCTCACATTACAACTTTAGTTTCAACTAATCAAAAACGACTTCCTTTGTTTTTCTGTATCTGGTCTCACAGGAAAATACAATTCTTTAAAAAAATAATACTAGAGTACTAGATTATTATTTATTACTTCTGGCACAGGGATTCGTCCCTGCGCTGGTAGTATCACGGCTACGACTAGCTTGGACCGGATCTGTCCTGGACCAGCTATGACAAGCCAAGACCAGCTATGACTAGCTTAGACCATCTCTGACCAGTTTGGCCAAGCTATGACCAGCTAAGACCAGCTTAGACCAGCGGCCCAAGTGAAACACTCGGGTCCCCACCTTAAAAACCGACCTTGTGTCACAACTTGACTCAGTGGGGGTCAAGTAAATACACTTACGGGAATAGGTAACTCTTTTAATGTGTTTTTGTTTTTTAATATATATATATACTTTGCTTGTTGATTTAATGTGTATAGATGTTATTTTTACACTTGGTATTCACGAAATTATTTTATTTTTATTAGTTCGAAATCTATTATGCTATTAAACTTCACTATTAATATCAAGTATTTCTTCGTTTCTTCGATACAACATACACCAATATTATAACTGAGAATATTCCGCGCCAATAATTCTTGGATTTTCTATCGTTTTTTTTTTACGCGAGTCCTCTAACATTAAATGCACCGATAGTAAAATCTTTGTAATCAGTTGGAGGCATTTACAATGACGTAAAAAAGAAGTTGCCAATTTTTTTCTGTTAGCAGAAATCATTACTTTCTTCGACAAATTCGTGCATCATCGTCATCGACATCATCGTCATCAGCATCATCGTCGTCATCGTCATCGTCATCATCATCGTCATCATCATCGTCATCGTCATCATCGTCGTCATCGTCATCATCGTCGTCATCATCATCGTCATCGTCATCATCGTCGTCATCGTCATCATCGTCGTCATCGTCGTCATCGTCATCGTCATCATCGTCGTCATCGTCATCATCGTCGTCATCATCATCGTCATCGTCATCATCGTCGTCATCGTCATCAACGTCGTCATCATCGTCGTCATCGTCATCAACGTCGTCATCATCGTCGTCATCATCGTCATCGTCATCATCGTCGTCATCATCATCATAATCATCGACATCGTCATCAATCTAAGGAGGTTTTGAGAAGCGTAGAATCACATCTTAATTGGTGTTCTTTCTGCTAAGCTATGAGTGAATAGCGGAACCCCAAACTGGTGTCAAAACAATATGAAAGTGTAGAAATAACATTTTTATAGTGAAGATGCCAGTAATACATTTTCATAGTAAAAATTTAAAAAAATATTACCAGCATTACATATTTGGAAACAAAAATATCACCAGCATTACATTTTTAAAAGAAATTTTACCAGTTCTACATTTTTGAGAAAAAGAATAATTCATGCTCACAAGAAAATTAAATGTCGGCATTAAATGACCCATAAGGAGTTGATTTGCCGTTAAACAAACAAATCAACCAACCATCCTTCGCTGTTGTTCATACCAAAACCATCATTCGATAACCATATACCTCAAGTAGATATTGGGATAACATTAATAAAAAAAGGAAACGTACGACATGATGGTGTAAACAATCTTGTTCAACAGCGACATATTACCATCACGAAATAAATTACTATCTGATATGTTGCAAAACTAAATCAAGGTCACACAACCGAAGAAACAAACAAATCATCATCAGCAGTATGATTTCTCTTCTTTATCAATTTTGTAAACGTCTCTTATCCGTCCTATCGAAACCTCTCCGTGCTGTGACAATTGACGCAAGTGTGCTGCACTTTCGTCAATTCGAATCACTTCCAAGTGTTACCTCTATTTGATATCAATTTCCATAGTATTTATTATCTGTTTCCAAAGCAACTAAATTGCACTTATTTGTTTTCAGTTCTTTGAGACAACATATATATATATATATATATATATATATATATATATATATATATATATATATATATATATATATATATATGTCTGTGTGTGTGTGTGTTGCAACTATCAACACAATGATCCAATCATCCCTAGTTTTCTTTTTTCACAAGATCTCCGTATATATATAAACGACTGCGTTTAAGCATGAAACAGACTGTCGACACTGGGTGGTGACATCAATGTCCACTTTTATATTTACATACACTGTATCCTTGCTATTGAGCACTTTAAGACTTTCAGCCCTTACCACCGCTAGAGCAGTGGTAGAGAAAAATGACGTAATGCCCTACCACAGGTTGAATGGTGGTAAACAGTTGCAACTATTTTTATATCTACAGTGGAAAATCACATACCAATTATTTGCGAAATTTTACTCAGGAGCTCAGACAGAAGGGTTAAAATTGTCCAGGAACGCAGGGTTCAAAGAGTTAACCCACAGATATAAAATACCTTAAAATATATCTAATCACACACACACACACACACACACACATATATATATATATATATATATATATATATATATATATATATATATATATATATACATATATATATATATATATATATATATATATATATATATATATATATATATATGATTGTTGTACTCATCTTTACAGCCACATTAGCGGCATTTCTGCCGTTGTACGCTCCAGGCTTCTTCAGGTGATTGGAATTTTCAATCAACCTTTTATTTCGTCAAACGAGGTGGGTTGTTCTAGTTCCACGTTCCATTCACCTTCTCAGTTATCTCCCTTTCACTCAACTCTTCAGGTTTTCGTTCACCACTGCAGTAGCCACGTATTCAACTCGCAACGCTATGGGTCAAGTCACTGGATCCAACCAACGCTTTTAGCCACGGGGCCATGTTCGAATTCAGTTCGAAATTCCAATCACCTGAAGAAGTCCGGAGCGTACAACGGCCGAAACGTTGCACATATGGTAAGAAAGATGAGGACAACAGTACGAACAATGTAAATAATGTAAAGCAAATGCAGTTATTTACAATTTTTTAAATAATAAACTGCTAATGATTTAGTTATGTTGCATGTGTAATGCACACGTTGCCTATCATGTATCTTTCGATACATGACTGAGTAGGTTGCCATCCAAGGTTAGAGAACTAAGTCTGTCCTGCTATTTACCCGTAGCCGGGCGAAGAATAAGAGGATTCATACCTTTCCCAAGGGTATTAGCACATAATTGAAGGTAATGGATTCGACTAGAATTCGAACTCGGCTCTCCGATTCCTCAATCCAACCATTACTCCAGCGTGCCTCCTAATGATTAGACAACTCAAATATCGGAGTCGTATTCAGTTTTTAGCCTGATCAGTCTCTTATGAAGACAAAGCATAACAGGAGAAGTCAAGTACTTAGGGTACCGTAACAGTAACCCGATAATTTTCCCAACATCTTTAGCGATGGATCATATATACAAGTTCCACTTGAAGTCTAGGGGAAGCAAAGAGCCAGTACGACTTCAAAATTGTAGACATTTTACCTTGTATATTATTCAGAGACTGCTTCATTGAAATAGTGAGTTGCAAATTTTAAAAAAACTTGTGTTTTGCAATATCAACTTTTGAAATGGTTATTTAGAAGTTATGAAAGTTTTAAAATATAAATGTAGGTAGACGAAAAAAATCGCTGTTTTTGCTGGCAAATCTATAATCAAATCCGAAAATAATCCGTTCAATCGAATACTGACTTTGCGTCAGAGTGAAAATCACTTAGTATCTGAAGACACACTCATTCTCAGCAAGAAGACGAGATTTACGTGTATTTTGCAAAAACAATATTGGCATTACAAAGTGTCTGTCAAATCACATATATGCAGTTTATGATGAATAAAGACAACGAAAGATATTACATACTCATATATATATATATATATATATATATATATATATATATATATATATATATATATATATATATATATATAATGCATAGCTGCATATATATATATATATGCATGTATATATACCTGAATATATATATATATATATATATATATATATATATATATATACGTACCTGCATATATATATATATATACACATATATATATATATATACATACCTGCATATATATATATATGTATACATACTTGCATATATATATACATACATACATACCTGCATCTATATATATATATATATATTTATATATATACATACTTGCATATATATATATATATATATATATATATATGTATATATATATATATATATGCAGATATGTATATATATATATATATATATATATATATATATATATATTTATATATATATATATATACACAAACACACACATACAGAGAGAAAGTGATAGATTAAATTAAAATCCATAATGAAAAAGAATATTTTTTCTGCATATTCTTTCAAATTTATTTATTTTCCACCTAATCTCTCACCTGCGTTTATACCGCGTTTAACAATCCTTCGTCATTTCTCAGAGGAATTGAAAATCATGAGAAGTTTTTAAAGAAATTTAATCCAATAACTTTTACAGGTGTCCGGAATTTCGTTCTACCGTCATATATGTACATGCATTACTTACACGCACACACGCACGCACTTACACACACATATATATATATACATATATATATATATATATAGAGAGAGAGACAGACAGAAAGAAATGTAGATAGATAGATAGATAGATAGATAGATAGATAGAGAGAGAGATACCTACCTACATACATACATATCTGATTAATGTATATTTGTGCAGTAATTTTTTTAAAAAGATCTTTCGTGAATGTGTGCCACTTAGCCATTTTCAAACTGGTTTGTTTTAGGTGCTGTTAGTTTCTTTTTATATTTTGACTGTTTGAAAAGTATTATTTGCGTGTTTTTTATACTAGTAATACTTCTCAAATAGTCCAAACTAACAACACCAAAGCAAAAGGTGGTGGCCTAGAGCATTTGGGAGAATGGACGATCTGTAGAATTTCTGTTCTCCCTCACATGCAACAAACAACTAAATGTAATAACGCTGGAAAGTGTGAATAAAAAACTGACATTTTTCCTGCCCGTGATATTTAACAGTATATTGATGCATATAAGTAATAGAATTTTGGGGATTTATGCAAATCATTATAGTAAATCATCGAGTCTAGTAGAATCTTCAGCAAAATTTACTGAACGGCGTTTAGTCTTATTTTGGGACTAATCGGAAATGCGTATCCACTATCGAGATTCGAACAACTACTATTTCGATACTAGGCAAGCGTCATACCAACTGTACCAACGGGAGTCGGTGCCACAGAAGAAACTGTATAGACTCGATATAACACAAATAATCACAAGTTCCGTGGTGATACACATCCAAGTATTCATAACCCAATGGATTGAACCCCAATAACCCTGTCATTCCTTACACCCGAACCGCTCCATCGAAGAGCATTAGCTGGGTCAGGCAAGTATATACAAGTAATAGAATTTTGTGGATTTAGGAAAATCATAATAGTAATTGCTAGAGTGTAGAAAAATCCTCAACAGAATGCAGAAAGCACTGGACGGACATTTCATCCTATTTTGGGACTAATCAGAAGTGAGTATCTACTATCGTAATTCGAACCCGTACCGTATGGATACGAAGGAAGCATCATACCAACTGTATAGACTGGATATAGAACCGCTACTCACAATCCAGTGGTGATATTCATCTAAGTTTTCATAAATCAACGGATTGTGACCCAATAGCCACGCCTTTCCTTTCCCACAAACTGTTCCATTGGGTCAAGCAAAGATATACAAGCAATATATATATATATATATATATATATATATATATATATATATATATATATATATATATATATAAGAAAAACAGTCCACTTTAAGGCTCCATGTAATAATTTATTTCACCAGAGCCCTATTAAAGGACGCTGGATCATCAGACATCACTTCCAAAAGGTGAAACGAAAAATGAAATGAAAATTTACACTTTTGACGGGTTTAAGTTTATGTAATTTAACAGAAAGTGTAGTGAGGAGTGGTGTGAGAGACATGATCGAGTTTAGAGAGGGTTTATTTTAATATTTCTATCTATCATACTTAGTATTAGTATACATATATATATATATATATATATATATATATATATATATTTATTAGTATTAGTATATATAATACTTAGTATTAAAATATATATATATATATATATATATATATATATATATATATATATATATATATATATATATATATGATTGTAATGATGTTAGAACGTTCGCTTTCTGAACATGACTTTTTGACTGTTGGGCGCTGGGAGTTAAGGACGGTGGTAGGTAGAATTTATATATATATAGGTAACTATAATCGTCTCGAAAAACCTTCGAATTCTTGATTTGCCAATAATCAAATCAATCTCGAAGGAAAAAGGCGTTTAAAAAAAGAAAGAGCCAGGAACATGAAAGTCTGTCGAAAATAATCGCACAGATACAGGTTCAAAGCCCAAAGATAAAACCACGACACGAGTAAACAACTAACAAAAAGCACTCAATACAAACGTAGAGCAGACCTAGTCAAACCTAGTGAGTCAGACAAACCTTCGTAGGTGTGTCTGGCTCACTAGGTTTGACTATATATATATATATATATATATATATATATATATATATATATATATATATATATATATATATATATATGGAAGCTAGACCGATAAACTTTTTGACTCAAAAAGTTTATCGGTCCAGCTTCCAATAACATTTCGCCACAACCAACTACGACTCCGGTATTGCAATGACAGACGCCCATTTTCGTCGTTTGCCGAAATTAGACTATTTCCCATACGAGGGAAAGGGATTTGTTTGATTCTTAATTTTATATACATATATATATATATATATATATATATATATATATATATATATATATATATATATATATATATATATATATATATATACATGTATGTATGTATTAGACGTGGTCAATACGTCATGAAGCAGCAGATGTCTATTTATAAGATTAAATAAGCTACGGGTGTATCATTGATGTAGCATGGTTTGAAAATATTCGATATTTCTGTATTCCCCAGTCTTGAGAAGAAAGTCGACCTCTGATGACTTTTGAAAGTTATCCGAAATATTGACCCATTATGCGACCTGAAAAAATAAAGTCATATTTTTCTCTTAATCTTCACAACTCCCTAAATGTATAATATCCAGTTTAATGTTACTCTGTCTTTGAGAGATGCCTTTCCATTGGACTGAAATGATACGATGAATGCATTACGTGATGTTTTGATGTGGCACAGATAAGACTAAAAGAACTAGAGAACGTTTATCTCTCATCAAACGAACAGCTCACCTGACTGTGTTAGATTTTTCTTCTCGCAAGGAAGCGAATAAATACCATTTGTACATCTGAAAATCTAATCTGTGTCTACTTAACGTCTCAGATTGTGACAATTATTTGTTAGCTTGAAGTGTGGGCAGAATTTCTCAAAGATGGCTTAAGTTCCTTTACTGATAAACAATTGAGAAAAAAAAAGGGTTTTCGGCGGTAACACTTTAAAAACCGTAATGTTTGTATAAAAACATTATGATATGGTAACACGTTATCTATAAAGAGACATAAGCATCTACGTTTTGAAGGCACATAGCATTAAAACGTATAATCTAACAATTGTTTCACTTGCACTAAAATAATACAGCAGAGAATGAATGCTGTTTTACTTTATTATCGGATAGCAACTTTGACGCAAGAAAAAAAATCGGATTAATAATAGTCTGTGTCTATTCTTTCACTCCTTGCTCAAGGATGGATTACCTGTCCATCTTCTTTCAGACAGTACTGTGTTTAAACACGTGATCAGATCGTTCACATTGGGTTCTTAAAATTAGGTGTTGTACCTTATACCGACAGCTCAGCAAGACAAGACAATCAAA
Source organism: Acanthosepion esculentum (assembly GCA_964036315.1). Classification (NCBI taxonomy): domain Eukaryota; kingdom Metazoa; phylum Mollusca; class Cephalopoda; order Sepiida; family Sepiidae; genus Acanthosepion; species Acanthosepion esculentum. The sequence goes on from OZ038478.1 coordinate 26,442,496, forward strand.
CGTGATATTTTATTACAACAGCGTTCCTTTAGACGAGCTGCTTTACAGAGGAGAATCCCCCTAATTCCCCTGGTTTTAACATAGCTAGGGACAGATTAGGAGTGAGTAAACGGTGATCGAACCATGCACAGCACAAAACTCTTCTAACCTGACAGCTGTATACAGCCGGCTACTCAGACCAATAATTAAAATGTCTTATCTATTGAATGAATCCTGTAGGAAAACCAAATGCAGCATGTGGCGAGGAAAAATCACAAAGAACCGTACCAAATAATAAAAATAACTTGAAGACTTTCAACAACGTCAAAGATAAAAGGAAAGCACATGTAACCTGAAGTGAAAATGTTGTCACAATAAAATATGTTGAGATTCAACGCTACTTTAAACAAAAGTTTACGAAGGTAACCCCCATCAATAATGAAAAAAAGCAGTAACAGGTTAGTTTTAATAGAAAATAATCATGGATTTCAACCGAAATGAGCACTGGCTTTTTTACAATGAATATTGATCGTTTCCTATAAAGAAACGTCTAATATTACGATTAGGAGTAATTCAGTCATACGTTTTGCAAATGAAATAAAACCGCCTTATCCAGAATCGGTTTGGAAATTCCATTTAGGATACTGACTGCAATTTCGCCGTCCTCCATAATTCATTTTCATTTATGTGCCGAATCTATTCAGGAAGTGGGTAATAATGGCTCATCACAACATCTTGCCACTTGTTACTTTAACACGTTACCGTTCCTTATTGTTTCTGTTGTACCGTTCATGCAAAAACAATCTTATTCGTTCATTCGCTTGTTCTCTCTGCCCTCTTTTCTGTAGTATCTCCAGTGAGTATTAGATTTTCCATTCACTCTTTATGTGAGCCGGAAATTATAACTGCCTCTTCCTGAACTTATGTATGTCTTTTTCTAGTCTGTTATTTTTTAGATTCCTCGTTGAACGTGTTATGTCCACTTTATTCTCAACGTCAGTTTGTAGAAGTCTATACTATGCCTTCAAATCTCTTTTTCGTCTGAAAGAAAAATGTCTACCATTAACTGGATGATGTATAGTGATTTCCAAGCGTAGCGTAGATGTGGCACAAGGCCGAAAGTAGGGGACACCCAGTGAGGATCGAGCTCAATACCGTCGTAATTGTTCTAACGAGATAAGCTTGCTAACCATTACACCACTTTGATGTCTAATTGGAGGATATATATAACAGGGAAGTTAAGCACTCTTGTGATATGATAATCATTTGATTAGTTTCTGAAAGGCATATTTCACTATTTCTATGCTCCTTGTAATTACCGTCACGCTTTCTGTTATTTTTTTTTACACTATTTGAATTTCTCTACAACATTTTTCGTTGTCTATCAACTGTAGTACTCAGTAAAATTTATATACCTTCTTGATTCTGATGTCTTTAATCCAATAATCAAACATTTAACTATCTCTCTTATTAACGACTATACATTCTGTAATCTCATGTTTTATAAGTAGTCCTTTCTTCTCGCCTTCTTTTGTTATTTTCTCTCGGAACTTTTGCATTTATCCTCGTGTATCCGCCATTAGCAGTGTCATCCGCATATCTTAATTTTTATTTTTTTTATTTTTATTTTTTAAAGAGAAAATTCTAAGGCACGTAGCGGCTTGAGAAATCTTACACTCACAGGACATATTATAGAGAGACGGAGGGAAGAAGAGAATCAACTATCTAACGAGCTTATGCAATTAGGTAGATCATCTATTAGGAAGAATAACAAAAGGATAAAGCTCACTAACAGCGACAAATGACAGGAAGTTGTGGAGAGCCATGATTGCCTTACATGATGAATAAATACGACACATAGAAAACGAAAGTCGCTCCTTATTAGGCTAATAATAAATTTGTCATTCATTTAATTTGAATCGTCTTTTTATCGACGAAATTCTGTATTTGGGTTTTAAGTTTTCTTTCAATATTGTACCTTGAATATATATTGCCTCGATAATATATATATATATATATATATATATATATATATATATATGTGTGTGTATGTATGTATGTATTGCCTGGAAAAAGGATATAAACGTTATTATACATACGTTCAGTTTTCGTAGCTTTAGTTTTCTTACTGCTTGCAGGAAACGTTTTCAGCTGACTCTACCGTAAATTGAATGAGATAAGAACAAAACTATAGCCTCGAACGAAAGCGAATTGCCATCCATTTACGCTAGAAGCCATCTTTTTATGGACGAGGTATCAACCAGTTACACACGCAATGTTATTACATTTACATGTGTTTCTCATCCATAGTTGTCTCTCAGTACCATTTTCTTTTAAGATATATTGTGACTTTCTTAATTTGATTTCATAAGTTAATCGAATTTAAGCGCAGTGTTACATTGGTATTTATGTTTCAACGTACAGTTGAAATCGGTAGACGGAACCATAAGTTATGCTAACAGTTTCTTCTCTCACACATCTCGTAGCGTTCTGGGTATGACGATAAACTACATCCGCGTCTAGGTTAAGACGATAAACTATGTCCAGCAGCAATGCCTCTGATCAGGAAGTTTTGAGGAGCGTGGAACCACCTCTTAATTGCTGGTGTTCCCAGGTCCACCCCGACCCGGAGTGGTGGCACTTATTAGGGTCCCAGCTATGGGCTAATAGTTAACCCCGAAACTGAAGTAAAAAGCATTATGAAAGTCTAAAAATAGGTTTTACTACCAAAATTACTTTGTAAAAACACTATTATCAGAAATAAAGTTTTGAAGAAAAAAAAATATTACCAGCAATACATTTTTAAAATGATATTACCAGCTATACATTTATGAGGAAAAATTATACCAGAAATAGATTTTTGACAAAACAAAAATATTAGCAGAAAAAATAGATGTCGGCATTAGATGACCCATTGAGGTTGATATATCGTAAAAATAAACAAACAAACAAACACACTTCTCCTTTATGAAACTCTCTTCCGGTTTCTCGCTTTCCTGTCAGCTTTATTCTGCAAAAATGAAAGTGCAGTATTAATCATCTTCATTTCTCTCGGGTTTATTGTTTTTTTATTAATCTTATTAATAACTGCAATGTTTTTTTTTCCAAGTAAACTAACATTTGACTGTTCAAGTATGACTTCAAACGTAACTATTTGCGACTTTGCTTGAAAATGAACAAAATTTGGCATTGTGGTGTTATCAAATTGGAATCAAAGGTTCGGATTTGGTACGTCAATGTAAACTTCAGCAAACCAATGGTGCCTCTTGTCCGCAAACAGAATGAAACCCAAATAGTAACAATAAAAATCAAAACGTATAATAATGCCTGTCTAATTTAGCGGCCAGAAAATCCCTGTTACAGACGGCTGATCATATAAATTTTCTCTTTATTCAACAATCACACACCCACATTTAGTCTCTACTGTAACTGTACTAATCGGAACTTTGTTACAGCTTCTGGGAGAGAGCGTATTATCTGGCGTGATCAACAACTTGAACAAGGCCGGCACTCTCTAATTCTCGGTCACGATGTCTAGTGACTTCTTGCTAGCACAATCAACGACGGCTCCCAAATAGATCCATCTAAACCAATTTCCCTAATATGGCGTGGGCTAACACATGATATGTTTTTCAGGAACTTTCGAAAGGTGTCGCACGCAGGGATCGCCTTCGCCATATTGATAACATCAAAAAGCCACATCCCTGACAAATCGAACATGATGAGATTCAAACCTTTTCAGAAAGGTAACATCCTAGCCACTAGTGTCATCAAGACATTTATTGGTTACTCAACCATTATATTATCGTGCTGGTTATCTTGTCATTCATCCGATATTACCACAATGAAACAACTTATCAACTGACACGTAATCAAAACGGAAGACGTATAATTAATCAGTAGCACAAATATGCTATGTCATATTGTTTATCGTATATATGATGTAGCTATTATTTATATTTTATTTTATCCTTATATAAACGATGGAGCATAAAAGACAGCTATAATTAAAAAGAAGCTTCGGCCGTTGTACGCTTCGGCTGTCTTCAGGTCATATACGTTGGCACTTCGAAACACGAACCCTTTATTTCGCCCACGGGGATAGATTGTTCTAGTTCCACTTACATACTTCTTCCAGATATCTCATATTCAGTTATTTCTATATAGTTACACCACACTTCAAGATTTTGCTCACTAAAGCTGTGACCAGGTATGGAACTCACAAATCTTTGGGTCAAGAGCCTGGATTACTTCAGCCGACGCTTTTATGCCCGGGGCGATCTATGCTTATCAACATCAGTGTATGGGTCTTTGGAACTTATAAGCCTAATGTCTCATCCACTTTTTTTTACCAGAGCTCATATTACAAATTGTTGTTATTGTTTTTCTCTAGCACTCTGTATTACTGGTTCCCATATTGGATTCATATCTATGTCTGGCGGACTTAGGAATATTTTGCAGCAGAGGTAGACAAAAACTTGGACAGTTGAGTTTATAAAGGGAAATAACTAAACCTGCGATATCCGGAAGAGGCATAGCGCGTGGAACCAGAACTAGAACAATCTAACCGGATGGGCGTTATAAATGTTCGGTTCGAAATTCTAACGTATATCACCTGAAGAAGACCGGAGCGTAAAACGGCTGAAACGTCCTGAATATGACAATAAAGACGAGTAGAGTAGTCCGGACAATGCAAATAGTGTAAATAGTTAAATGCCTCATCTCAGAAATAGAGACAGATTTTGAAGGTGAATATGGCAATAAAGATGACAACAGTCCGAACAATCTAAATCGTGTACATTCTTCATCTCGGAAATATAGAGAGTTAAATAAAAGCAAAATTTAACCATAAAAACTAATATACGAACATCAACATTTCATTTCATTTAGGAATTCAAAAAAAATGGCATAAACTAAAATAACGAAAAACGACATGACACAAATTGACGTGAAATTTGAGGACTGGCATCGTTGCCCAAAAACACGTGAAAATGCGTTAGTTGAAAAAAAGAAGACCAACTGACGTTTAAGACGTCACACGAAGAATCTAGCAGAAGAAAAGGTTACGGACACATATGAATTAAAGTTTGTCAAGGCAAAAATATAACTTTTTCATATTGTATTATGGAAGCCGAAATTGCCCAGGAAATATTGGGTAAGTAATGTTGATAAATTGTAGTTGGAAACCAGAATGAATAGTCGAAACATTAATAAACTAAATATGATATTTCATTGATTTCAGTGAAAACTGCAAAAATGAAACATTCTGCTCAAATATACCCAAAGTATGAGGTGGTCAGACATGAAATGACGTACCTTCAAGGGCATTAAGAAGACGCTTCTGAAATGTTAAATAACTCATTTATTTAGTTGAAATACGCAGCGTGTTGATGAATGATTTTTATTCATCGTATCTATAAATTCATGATTTCATTTTTAAAAGAATTCTCATCCTTTGATGTTATAAACAGTTCAAACGCTTCGATTAACTCTTCCTTATAGGAGAATGTTTTGTTGTGTATGAAAAACTCAAAATGCTTAAATAAGTGATAATCAGTAAGAGAGATATCAGGTAAATATGGAGGATGAGGCAAAATTTCAAAATTCTTTCTATGCAGCTTTTGGACAGTTGATTGGGAAGTCTGCGGCCGTGCGTTGTAACGCGGCAATATTGGTCCATCCCTAGACACAAGTCTAGGATATTTCTTATTCAATTTTTTCTGGATACACCCAAATTTTCCACAATACGAGTTTGCTCTTATTGTTTTCCCTTGAGGCAAGTATGAATAATGAATAACCTTTTTGAAAGACCACCATAGAGTAATCATTAACCTTGTAGGGTGGAGGGGAGGTTTTGGGTATTGTTTTGCCGATTCACTTGCATTTAACAACGGTCATCATCACTTGATGTTGTCAAAGAGTATCCATTTCTCAACAAACGATTCGATGCAAAAATGATTCTATTTCCCAGTTTGTAAGATTAGTCAATTTTCTTTCATTGTAATCCTTTTTTCTTTGGGCTTATGAGTAACAATATACCGAAAGAAATTCATAGTTACGCACAACAATTTCGCATTTAACGATCACCATTTTCTTTAAGTAGATTTAATGGAATGAAAATGGCTCCCTGCTATTCGAACATATTGATCGATGCCTGGAACAAGATATGTTGAGTAGGTACTACCTAGCAACTCTACACTACGACACCTACACAGACAAAAACTTCTTTAGGTGGACACACGGTGAGAACAGTCTCCACGACCTTAAAAATCACCTCCTCAGTTTCCACCACAATGGAATAATTCCCCACGTCTATGTACTAGTACCTCTGTATAACAACCACATCTACACAACCCTATACGTCAAACCCACAGATGCTCATTGCTAACTAAATTTCAATAGATGCCACCACACCAAACTAAAAATCAATAAGCTACAATGTTTACGCATAAAACGTAACTCTTCAAAAAATGGGGTTACAAAAACACATAGGACTATTATTCAGTTACTTCTCAATAGGAATGACCTACTTAAATCTATAAAATTTTGATTATATATATATATATATATATATATATATATAAGTAATTCATCGAGTCTAAAAGAAACCTAAACAGAATGCAGAAAGCACTGGGCGGCCGTTTCGTCCTGTATCTGGGATTACATCAGCACGCGCCTACACTACCGACAATTGAAATACGGACAGTTACGTTTTCAGGCAAAGGACATACCAACTGTTCCAACGGGTCCGCGGTGACGAAGGGGTAGCGAATTAGACTTGATATATAGCGCCATGGTGGAACTCATTCGAGTTTCCCTTTTACCCATAGGACTGTGCAGCCGCGAGCCATGACTACTATCCCCAAGCCGCTCCATCCAGAACATTAGAAGCCGGTTCAAGCAAGGATATAATAGTGATAGAAATGATTAGGAGTATTTGAGATAATTATAATTAAGTAATTCGTCGAGTGGATATATATATATATATATATATATATATATATATATATATATATATATATATATATATATATATATATATATATATATATATATATATATATATATATATATATATATGTTGCACGACTCTTCGGCAGAATTGAGTCACTGTCAGTCTCTGTGTGTTTATCTAAAAATAAACACGCTAAAATTCACCTTCATTCCTGGTGTGCGCCAACGACTTAGTGGTAGAAGTTTCGACTGACGCAAATTCAGTCGGGTTTCGATCCTAGCTAGCGGCAACCGGACGTCTAGCCACACTGTGAAACAGCCTGTCTGTGGATGACTATATATTTATATAATTAATTAAACCTAAACAGCCAGACAAACATACAAAGGTTTCACCTACGCGGATCGTCAGGGAATACTGTATTTGTAGGTTTGTCTGGCCCTTTAGGTTTGCTCTACTTAGCGTATTTAGCACCTTACTTACTCGTAATCGTTTTTTTTTTCTTTGGACTCTAGACGATTATTTTCGCCTGACGTACATGTTCTCTCTTCTTTCGTTTTTGGTACCTTTTTCCCCCCTTGGGTATTGGTTTGTTTATTTTCAAAACAAGGCACCAAAGGTTTTCCCGACGAGTATAATTTCTTATATTTGTAAGATTATTACTATTATATACACACACACACACACACACACACACACACACACACATACATATATATATATATATATATATATATATATATATATATATATATATATATATATATATATATATATATATATATAAAATAAAATAGGCAGCATATACTTTATATTATGAGAATGAGCTATTTATTAACGGTTATGTAGTGTTGGAGCGTGCAAGTTGTAACGCTAAAGTTCAAATATTTCGAGTGAGAATTTTTTATGAATTTTGTAATTTGGTAAATCCACGATTATTTTTAGAAGTATTTTTCAGTTAACATGACATGAACTAAGTAAATAGTTCAATTAACAGAGTCATATGTCTTAGTAGTTTTTCTCCGGAATTCTTTACTGCGGATCAATTGTTTTTCATTAACATAATAAAATAGGCAGCATATACTTTTTATTACAAAGAGTTAATTATACCTTGAATTAATTGCAAGCCGCAACGCTAAAGTTCAAATATTTCGAGTATTTTGAATTTTGTAATTTGGTAAATCCGCGATTTTTTTTATAAGTGTTTTACCAAATTACAAAATTCATAAAAAATTCTCACTCATAACTGATCTTCCTTGTCTAATTTATGGCAATTAATGCGCACGAGAACTATTTACGGAGATACGCTCAGTTTGCGCAAAGATACCTATAATGATAGCTATTCTGCAGCGAATGTATACAAACAACGGCCGTAATGGCTGTCCGCGACACCGAATGAATCCAAATTTTCACTGTCGATAATTCCAAAACGGTAGATTTTATCACATTTATCAAGCCAGATACGAATGGATCATGTAGAATTACACATGAATGTGAGAATTCTGGAAATTTTTAATGCGATCTGAGTGCGGGGGTTACACTGCAAATTAACCTAATCGCCATCATAACATGTACATAGTTTATTTAATTAGTCCTTTTTTTCTCAATCATCGCTTTATATCGTTAATAATAATACTGTAATAATTTCTATTTATCTTTTATTTTATTCATTTTGCATCGGTTTTGAGCTTGAATATGTCATAAGCTTTTTCTTTCACATTTTATTACTGTTATTTTTCTCTTGAAGGTTATAGGAATATACTGTAAAGCAGATCGTTATCTTTTTTTTTGCTGCTTTTTTTTCGTAATTTAATTCAAGAGTGTTTCGTGGATTGTTTTGTGCTAAGCGACTCCATAATGTGTAAATAGGTTTTTAATCAATTTTAATGAATATGATTGTTTTTTTATCTTTTTGTGTACACTTAAAACACACATGTTAATGGACAATTATTTGAAAGTTGAGAATACGTTCATTTGAAAGTTAGCTGACCTCGTTTAGTTTTGGGAATCGGGTTGAGCGATAGGAATGTGGTGGTGGGGTTGAGTTTAGGCTCCCTCCCCCAACTACAAAATAAAATAAAACCGTAAATATTTAGAGTAAGTCATCAAACCATACTTAGGAAACAAAACAAAAGTGATAAATATAAGAACGTTAAATTACCTCCTCGGTTATACATTGAAAATGCTATCCACCAAAATTAAAGACGAGAAGTCTGACCCGACTGTGGACCATTTAAAAGACAGTCCACGCAGCGGATTGGTTGTTACAAACACCCCATCGGGTGTGCGGATAATGTGGTCTATATTCGTCTAATTCATTAAAAGGGCCAGAATTTCTGCTAGAGTTTGATTGCAAGGGGGAATCAGGGATTGATCTCCACTGATTGGGTCGACTTGGCGTTGGGCTGTGTGATGTTGAAAGACCCGAAAGCCCTGATTAACCAAGTCAATTAACGTCACTGACGACTCCCTCCGGCGTCTACTTAAGAACGTATATTTGAATTACACAAAAGTTTTTTTCAGTGATTCTTACGATCAAAATTGGTATCAAGATAGCTAAAAGTCTTATTTGCAAACTTGAAAAAAAGAAACTCAATCAGTTTATTGGTTTTTAGATATTAAACATTAATGTGAGATGGACAATACGCTATAACACAATTTGTACAATTTTGCCGTGACACTCGATATATGTATATATATATATATATATATATATATATATATATATACACACACACACACATATATATATATATATATATACATATATATATATATATATATATATATATATATATATATATATGAAATAAAATAGTTTTGACGTAGTGTCGTGCCAGGAAGTTTTTCTCGTCTGATTACATCCTTCAAATCAATAAATCAACCATCCGTCCTTGCATGGAATATTGTTGTCATATATGGTCTGGTGCCCCCGCTGTACGTCTCAAGGTCCTCAACAATATCAAGTGAGGAATATGCAATGCGATAGGTCCTGTTCTGGCATTTCGTCTACAGTCGCTTTCTCAGAGAAATGCTGTGGCTTCCCTCTGTCTCTTCTACAAGTATTTTCACGGCAACTGTTCCGGCGAGCTACTTTCGCCGGTTCCCTGACTGCATGAATTTAAGCGAGCTACCAGGCTGGCATCTCGCTCCACCCCACTTTCACTGTCGAAACGGCTAAATGTAACCGTCTCTTCTACTGAAAGTAGCTTTTTCTTTCGCACTTTCCGTCTGTGGAACTTCCTTCGTCTTGTTTGCTTCCCTGATAACTATAATCTTCAAATATTCAAGTGTAATGTCAATCGACATCTTCTAATAACTTGATCTTCTTCGCCGTTCTTCTCCATATCCTTTACTCAAGCACGCCCGTTTACTCTTGTTCTCAATCCTCTGTAACCCCTTACGTGTTAGTGGCACTCCTGCCTTGCTTGGGGTGAATTACTAAAAAAAAATACTATATTTATGGGTAAAAGTGCTTAATACCAGGTATAGAGCGGCGAATCTCGCTTTCATAGTTCAACCTAATATGCAGGCCATCTTAAGTTTGCGTTCAAGCGTGTGTATCTCTGTGTGTGTGTGTGTGTGTGTGTGTGTGTGTGTGTGTGTGTGTGCGCGCGATGATAAAAAATAAATCGAAAGAAAAAATAAATCTAGACAACATGAAAATAAATCTAGATAATATAAAATCGAATATTCGGTGTTCAATTTAAATCCTACTTTAAAGATGAATTTTTCTCCGCACAGAAAAAAAAAGAAGCCATTTGCAACTGACAGAACCTCAATAATAATGTGACTATCGACCTATCTAAATTTTACTTAGCGAACATTTAATATATTTACCAAACTATTTCTACCGAGCAACACTTGTGCGCTTAAGAGGAACACAATGAAGATTAAAGTGAAGCAACTTATTTTTAGACACCTTCAAAAAAGCAAAACTCTGTCAAGATGTCCTCCAACTCCCATACGTCCGGTTTTATTTGTCAATATTTGCGATCGTTTCTATTTCGAAATAAGCTATCTCGTATTGTTCACTATCAGCTTTTGTTATCTATTCGCTAGCATTTTCAAAGTCGGATGGAGGAATCGGAGAGCCGAGTTCGAATTCCAGTCGAATCCATTACATTCACTTACGTGCTAATAACCTTGGGAAAGTTATGAATCTTTTTCTTCTTCCCCACTAGCTATGGGTAAGTAGCAGGACAGAGCGGGTTCTTTAGCCTTGAATGGCAATTGGTATATCGCAGATAGAAATGGCAACCTACTTCGGGGAAAAAAATCTGCCTCGTCAGTAATGTATCGAAAGATACATGATCGCCTAAGCGTGTATCACGCATGGCACATAACTGATTGAAACCCTTTTAGGGAAATATGTATAAGAGAAAAAATACGTCAAAACGAAACCATGAACCAATGACAACTCTCTGTGTGAAGGTTCATTCGCAAAACGATATTTTCTGTCGATCAATATTCAAATAAAAATAAATATTGCCGATGTAGATAATATTTTGATCTTAATAAAAATAAAACATTGACCACCTAACAAACCCCAACAGTTAACAGTTCAATTTAATAGTGTAGCCCTTATAAACAATAACACTGATGTGTTACAGTCAAGTTTGTTATTTTCAATACACATGATGGGAATGACAGATGTTGAAATTAAACTATGCGTTTAATACCTAGGGAGACGGGGCACTCAAGTCTCAGGTGGCAAATATTCTAAGAGAAAGCTGCAAATGCATAAAATATCCGAAACCACGGCCGTGTCCCAGGTTTCTAGTCACATTTGTCATCTTCAGGAGTGTGAAAAAATGAAAGGAAAGAAAATCATATGTGTTTTAAGAGAACTTTTTTTTTATAAAGTTAAGCCGTATTTTTATGTTTGAAATTTAATACGATCTACCAATTCACAGAAAGTCATCTCAGCAACGACAACGTGTGTCAGTCACGTGCAATGATGTTATTTTTTTATATGCATTAAAGAATAAGGGTTTGGGGGCTATAATTATATTTTATTAATGTATGGTTTCTTTTTGGGGGTCTAACTACATTTAGTAGTATTTAGATTTTGGATTTATAGAGTATTTTATAATATTTAATAGAAAGTGATGTAAGACAAGGTTGTGTCTTCTCGCCGAACTTATTCAAACTATGCAGTGATACGATTCTGAGAGAACTAGACATTTTTGTTTATTTTTAATTAAGTTAACCGTAATCAAGACAATAAAGCCACTATGACACACTTGATTATTAGGTTTGAAAGCATTAGAAAACATAGATCTTTATGAAGGAACGGGAACAATAGAGTAATCAGGAAGACAATGGATAACTATTAACAATTCATTTAAATTTTAAATTAGAAAAAATCAAATTTTACCAGCCTAGATAATATTTTGATGGAAAGAAAAATAAAATATTGATGACTTAAAAAACGCTGACTGTTAACAATTCCGATTAACTGTGTAGTCATTATAAACAACAACATTGACGAGTGCCAGTCAAGTTTTTTCAGTATACGTGCTGGTAATGGTAGATTGTGAAATTAAACTATGCTTTTAATACCAAGGGAGACTGGTAATTCTAGATTCTGGTGACAAACATTGAAAAGAATCGACATTTGAATTTCAGAAACCGTGGAACAGGCAACTTGAATTCATTACACGATATTTCCCAGGATAACAAAATAAAAAAATACTAAGGGATATAAAAGAACAGGAAGTAGTGGAGGGACATTATCGCTCACGTCCTTAATAGACACAACACATTTGTATTTGCGATAGAAATAATTTTAGAAAAATATGGATTAGAAAGAAGCAAATCTATAATTTTTAAGGTTTTATTGAAATTTAAAGTTTCCACATGTCTTCCATCATTAGCAATACAAAGTGTAATACGATTTTGCAGTTCACGGAAAACATTTGCCAACTGATTTACAGTAATGCCTGAAATCATATTAGTTATTTTAGCTATACTTAAAACTAGGCACATTAAACTTTATAACATTTTTTACAAATTATTTCTATCGCAAATACAAATAAAGTTATAATTATTTTAAATTGCACACGAACTTTATGGACACCCTGCATATATATATGTATATATATATATATATATATATATATATATATATATATATATATATATATATATATATATATATATAACTGGCGACGAGAGAGTATATTTCACATTGTCAGTCGATTGTTTGTCTGATGAAGCAATGCTTATTAAATCTAGACTTCTTCTAAATCGCGTTCTTCCTCACATTATAATGTTCTTATCTTTCATGCTGTTCCGTCCTCTCATTCTTCCGTTTATTTTATCCATAAATCTAAAACTTCTCAAAACGATTAATTCTTTCCACATCCTTCGTTTCAATCCTTTAATTCTTTCCAATGTCGTTTCTTATTCGTTTTACGGCCTCTTAATCGCTTGCCACCATTCATTTAACAATGCATTCTATGAACGTGTTGATACTGCCAGGCATCGCAACAACAATCTCTCCACGCCATAGCTTCCTTCTATCCGTCCTCGCATCTAAGTCTGATCACACCTTTGTCATTTTCATTCAGTGACCAGTATTTAAGATATGAATAGTATCTTAATATCAAGTGGCTCGGATCAGTTCTTGGCCCCGCTTTGATTATCAATGAGTCAAAATCAATAAGGTGTCTATTCCATATCGTGAGGAGAATATTTCTGTGTATCTTTGCTTCAATGATAAATGTGTAAGGAGAGAAAGAACTTCATACAGTGTCTACATAATTTCACGTGCTGACAGTGCAAACGTGACTGCTCTAAATATATTTTAAATTAGCATATAAATGTTGAAATAAAGCATTTTCATTATTGTCTATGTTGGGATCCTTATTTTGGAGCTTAAACCTATATGCTCGTAGGCTTTCATTTCTCAGTTAATTTTTGTCATTTACCGCAGAAATAATTAATGAAAGATTCTTTCTATTGCTGTACGGAAATAGGCCTTCAAGAAAGAAAATAAAACGTTAAAACAATGGACAGTACCGTTTGAATCAAAGGTAAGACTGCTTAAGCGTTACATAATATTAGCTTACATCCACTTTTTCGGTATACATTTTCGATAACTAATGTTTAAAATGAATTTTTAAAAATGAAAAAGCATTCTTCAACATTCCATTTTAGAGCTTTAATTGAAAACTAGACGAGTAAATTTATTATTTCCAGTAAGTAAAATATTCTGTATCTCAGATAGAAATTATATAGATTTGAATGTCAAATTTAATTTCGATTACTTAAAATTTTCTTAAAAGCGGCCATTTTCTTAATTTCAAGAAATTTGTAAACAAAAAAAATTATCGATTTTAAAACTCTTCCAAAATATCTATATTTTTATCCGTTGAGTAAAATTAGAAAATTGAAAAAAAGAATTAGGGTATTTACATTCTCCAAGGAGTCCTACTTTTAACGAATAAGAAAAATTCAGGAAAGAGAAAAAATTTTTTGCCGAAATTTCATGAAATTAGATAAGTGTGTGTGGGTGTGGGGAGTAACATATGTAAAAAAATATTTTTTTACCAAAATGATCTAAAATATTTAAAAAATAATGTCCTAGAAAATTCATTAAAATCGGACAATTATTTGGATTTTACAAGAATTTCCAATCAATGTGTTTTCATCGGAAAAAAGCGCAAAAAAGTCAATGTAATTATTATGACACCGCGATGACGTAAGCAAAACAAGATTTTAACCAAAATTTCGAACGTGTTAGAAAAGAATTAAAAAATCGCAACAATTAATCAAAAATAATTTTGTCTTTCATCTTTATAATAACATAAGCATGTTAACTATAAAACTTTATTTTTATTAAATTTGTTGCCTTTTTCATTACGCTATGCTAAAAAAAAGTCTAGGAACCTACATAATATCAATCATGCTGTATGAATGATGGACAATTGCCGCATAGATAAAGGGAACATAGAATAAAGGTATAGGGAATCTGGTTCTCAATAAGAATATTGTGAATACCTTGAAGGGAACATGTGAGCCGTGTGGAATATTTAAGAAAACACATAAAGGAAAGGATAGTTTTTGGATAGGAAATGAAAGAGATTGTTGAAATTTGGATACAAAATTAGCAAATGTAATTTTTGAAACGGTCTTTTTCCGATATTACTTCTTATTGGATTGTTTTAATCCTTTCACTCCAACCAATGCAATAAAGTCGCTAAGACGCAGGCGGTTACTGAGTGTGACAGAATACAAGAATAATTAACAAAAACATTATTAAGGAACGAAATCAATAAATAAATAAAAACTAAGAAGACTGAAGATAACGATTTACATTGAATTTAAATTTTTGAAGATCAAATTTGTCGGGAAAGCAAGAAGCCGGATGAATGCTCCACAAGCGAAAAATGCGAGAGAAGAAACTGTTAGCATAGAACTTACGGTTGCATCAAGCCATTTCATCCGTAAAAATGAGACCTTGCCGCCAATCTAGTACTGCGCTTAAATTTATAATGTTCAGGCACAATAGAGGAGAGTTTATCAAAAGAATTACAGAGAAAGTATTTCTTGAAAAGGTAAAAGAAAGCTATATTACAACGATGGAAAAGTTAGGGAATCTGAGATGCCAGGTCAGGACCAATGTCATTCCAGATTCTTCTTTGGATTTTATCAAGGATCCCTAAATAAATAGTAGGCCTACCGGACCAAATGTGGCAAGAAAAAGTTGGACTTATAAATGTGCAATATAAATGGGCGAGAGAAAATGTCTAGCGCGACACAGTGAACTAACTTTCCTAGCAGCAGACTTAGCAATTAATTCAAAATAATCCCTTCCATTTTCAGTGGAAAACGTAATGACGCAATGAGTTACACTCGTGGAGGTTAGCATCAGCCATGCTGATGGAAGCCAGAAAGTATTCTTTCAGACGATTCCTCGAGAACAGTTTCGTTTTGGAGGCGTTAAAATTAACAAGTCATTCCTTGCGTGCACAAGCACCAAAGCGCAGGTCATTTTTTAGAACAGCTGCCAATATATCCTGAGAGAACCGATTTGACTTACTATTAAGTCAGAAGTCAGAAGTTGTACCCTCAACGCAGCTGAGAAATGATGCTATCATGAAGGTAGTTAGGGAAATTTAGGGAAAACAAACTACTTTCAAGCATAGAGCCTTGCGGACACCTGCATTAATGTAGAAAAATCTAGAAAAGTGGCCGTTCAAGACAACATTCATTTCGCGATTTGATATAAAAGATTTAATCACATCAAAAAATCGTCCAGAAATACCATAACCTTTCAACTTGTGAAGAAGACCAGTATATCAAATGCATTCGAGTTTCCCAAAACAACAACGCAAGCTTCGCCATTATTATCTAAAGCTTCATATACTGTTTCAGCAATAATCCTTGATAGATCACCAGTTGGCCTATAGAACCTAAAGCCGTATTGCTTATCCAAAAGAAGACACTGAGACGTGTGATGCGTAACCTATTCAGTGTCGATTAGAGCCCATAACACATTGCCACAAAAAGAAGGCTAAGATGCCGATAGTTAGAATGATAAGATGTTTCGTCTGAGTTCTTAAAGATTGGAACTACGGAAGATGATTTCCAACAAGCAGGAAACAAAAAAAAAAGCATGGCGTTTAGTGTACATTTTATGGAGAAGAAGAGACAATTCAGGAGGACAATTCTTAAAGACTATTCCAGGAAATCCATCAATTTCACATTCTTTGTGATGATCCAGAAATTATACTTGATAGTAGAAACCATTCATAGACTATAGACGGTTTTATATTCATATCACTCAACAGCGACTCAATTCTAAGAGGAAAGTCAAGCAGATATACTGCAGATGAATACGTAGATAACGTACCAGGATGACATTCCGTTTTATCAATTGAATATGCAAACGCCGCAAATTGAGTGAGGAGAAGAGCAATAGAAAACTTACTCTTATTCAACAAACTATTGCACAGCCAACAGTAGTCAGGAGAGTCAAACTATAAACGTTGTTTTTAGTCGTAAACGTGTTTGTTTTGTTATGCCTGTGATATGTTTTCTTAAACAGTGACATTATTAAAAGCGGCCTACATTGACAAAAACCTACTAAGGAAAACATTGTAATTGAGACAGTAAGTGGTCAAGCATACCTTTTATTTTCCTTCGGGAAAACCTCTTTTTGAGCTAAAGTGTGCCGGTACCACTCTGACCGCGGAGACTAGCCTGACAGAGCAAGTTTTGAATTACCTATTTAGGGAAAGCACGTGTCTCGTTAAAGATCTATATCTGCCATCTTCAGTTTCATAGCATAAAAAAACGGTAACATTTTTAAAGAATAATTTATCCATCATTATTTCTTATTAAAGTAAACCTTACTTTTACTAGGTACACATATTTCAGTTGCCATCCCTGTTTCATATTTGATTAAACTATGACATTATTAAAAATACATATCTAGGTTGAAAAGTCCCGCTAAGAAAGAATGCGCCTTTTTTCTGTCAGAGAAACAGTTTTTTGAGCCAAACCAAGCGTTACATGTAAAATTTGATTTCACGGGACTTAAAACAAAGGGGCTGAGGGCAGAGATGAAATTTACATTTTTATTGCATTATTCCAAAATTTTAATACATCAGCAGATAGCTATTCATGTCAAGAACTGAACGCATATAGTTATTAATTAAAACATTATTAATTAATGTATAATTTTGAATTTATGAATTAATAAGATTTAAGATTCAGAATCACTTTTATATCCGAATTTTCGCAAGAATTTTTGTGTAGTACTTAAGTTTGCTTTAAAATCTTTTTCATCATTTTCATCAAAATTAAGATAGCCACGACTTACAAGAAAAAGCAAAACGTCTTTCGCGACTGTCGTTTTTTTTTTTTTTTGATAATCTTCTGTTTCTAACAAAAGAGCGTATTTCAAATATTGCATCATGTAATATTATTCATTTTATATCAGACCTTTTCATGGGGACGCTAACAGATATTAAAAGTTAAAAAAAAAGTAACCATTAATAAATAAAAATGCTTATATAGCTACTTGCGGGATGTTATAATGTCTATTACCTGAACAATAATAATACTGAATAATTTATTTTGTAACATTAAATTATATTTAATCACATCTCCCTAATTAATGTCGCGATCTGTTAATGAGCTCACAAACATTGCTTAGTAAAACATGGGATTTGTGAGTTACGGAGAGTCCTTATCCACAACACAATGAAGAGACAAGGCATATAAAAGATGATATTAGTATTCATCAGCGCACCTATATCGCTACCAAATTATGACATCAGGTTGATGTTAAATGTGGCCTTACCTGAAAGCGTACAAACACTGCTCAAGGACCCTCGACGCTTCTTCTTTTGGGAAAGCCTCAGGCGTTGGATAATAACCCTACCCCCTCCCGAAGGAGAAGTATTGTCTGGATGACGCCGTCTGGGGCTGGAGCTGATATTATTTTCAACATGCCCGGTATAAGTGTCAGAGACGATAAGTGGCAGAGATGAAATGTAATGATGATCGGAGCCTTACTAAGCCTTCACACCAAAATGGGGAAAAACTGTCTTTTAATATCGTAAAAAGATGCTATGGTTTCAACATCAACGGTCAGACGCTGGGTTTTATGAGGTCATTATGAATAGTTGCATTCACAACGAGGCTGTACGCTTCTTACGCCTATTGGCTCACAAACTCAATAGAGACTTCATGGAATTCATATATACATTCCATTGCTAAAGATGTCCATTTTATAAAATATATATATATATATATATATATATATATATATATATATATATATATATATATATATATATATATATATAAACAGTCAAATAAAAACGCAAACGAATATACATTGTCATCCGAATCTTGCATAAACAAATTACAAGTATAATACACAAACATACATGAATTATGCATAGGGACGCTGCTTGACAATGCAGATGCACGTGAGGTCGGTTTAAGTGAAAAACAAACAATGCAAAATTAAAAGTAGCATACTTTATTTATCTCCTCTATATTTCGTTCTCTGATGAAGCTTTAATAAAAGCGAAACATGTTTACCTATGTGTTTGTTATCCTATCATTCTGTCGAGTTCCAATCCATATTTGATTTATATTTGATCCGAATTCACTCCCAGATTACTAACCGTGTATCATGAATAACGCTCTGGTCTATTGCTGGCTGAACTGATCAATAACAAAAGGACAATTCCGGAAATTGAGGTTTGAGCAGTTCCCGTTTTGATATAGCAACAATAGCTTCAAAATATAGCCATTATTTGGCCAGGTTTTTGCACTAAATATTTCTTTATGTATTCATTTTCAGGAAGAATATTACATGGAGGAGAACTTCCTTTTCTTGCCTGAAGAAGTATACTCCTCATTATTTAGCCAGTCTTAAATACATTAGGTTTTGCCAATCTGTGATGGGTAATCAAGTTTGGATTACTTCGCATCACGTATGATAGGATTATCCTATTAAATCAGCCGCATTTGATATCGATCGTGACCGGCGTTATGAAATTTTCAGAAGGTCTCGAAATGAACCGCTCCACTCACAGAATGGGTGAAAATTACCCATGGACAATTTATTCCATGACTTTGATGTCAATATTGCCGCTAATTCGAAATTAATTTCGGTTCGGCCTTAAAGGGCGTTTGATCGATCTGTAATTGAGATATTCTTTACGATTTCTTCATTCTACAGACAGTTACCCACATGGGGAATAGGAATTTAATTGAAACATTACTCAATACTCGACTACGGATAAAAACAAAATAAGTGCACTTGCTCTTTCCGTGAAAAAACAAAGGAGAAAACGAAAGTGCTATCAAAACAACTTCTAATTGTCCAGACACGCATAAAAATAAAACAATAGATAAGGAATATTATTATTATTATCAAGTTAAAATTCCTTAGTTCTTTCATTTGCAGGTATGTTACTCCCTGCCGTTCCCTCGGATAGAAAAATATGAGCCATTTACGTTCGACTGAGGGGGTAAACGGGTGTCTGAAATATATCAAAGGCGTTGTTTGGTTTTAGGGGAAGAAAGAATAAATGGATAAGTTAATAAATAAATAAAAAGAGAAAGAAAGAAAAAGAAATAAAGAGAAGGCGATAATGCTTTCATGTATTTAACGTCTGCTTCACTGAAAAACTGTGTCAGTTTTGAATATTTTCATTTGTAGCTTTTTAGCTTCTTTGCATAATAATCGGAATTCATATTTATTATTATTATTCCAGCATTCTGATAAAGTTTTTCAGCTAAAATATAAAATGAAACAGTAGAGGAATTTCCATGGGTATTTCATAGTTGTAGAAGTCGCGAAGATCTTAATCAATCATTAACTTATGGATTACTATTCATGAGAAAATCAAAATTAAAACACGTAAAGTTTTGAATTATTATTATTAATAGTAGTAGTATTACTTATTATTATTATTGTTGTTGTTGTTGTTATTATTATTATTATTATTATTATTATTATTATTATTATTATTATTATTATTATTGACTTTAATTTCTGTTGTATACTCATTTCCTTCCGAGTCCAAAAGTCAGAAATGATTTCAAGATATTTTCCACTGACCATTTAAAAAAAGAAAAAAATCGAACACTCATTTTATATCGATGTCTGGACGATTAAAGTTGTTTGTTCTCTCTGTGTGTATTGCAAAGAATCATAAAATTCTTACAGGTCTTACCTTTGTAACCGTGTCTGGGTGATGTTCATACCAGTTTATTACAGTTTCCTTGCTGTAAAAGTTGCATATTTTCCAGAGTGGATATCGGGCCACTCTATCATGCAGAGTTTTATATTCAGTTGTTACTAGCACCGAGCAACAAGATGTTCAATTTTTTTTTCTGGATATTTATTACAGAATTTGCATTCTTATTACTATTAAAATTATTATTATTGTTGTTGTTGTCGTTTTGTTGTTGTTCTTATTGTTAGTTTTGTTGTTGTCGTTTGAATCTGCTTATTTACGAGCGTCTTCCAAGTTTCAACTTGTAACCTCAAGGGACAGCTCATCAAAAAACATGGTCTTTGAAACTGTCGGTTGGATATGTTGCTGGCATATACATCAGTTTTCATAATTGTATTATATCGTATGATTGGGTATATTAAACATTCATTAAAACGTGTATGCACATATAAAAAATGGATGTACATTTACAGTTTTGCGAGAAGATTAAATAGAGTGCCTGAAAAAACAAGAACTCTGTTACGAGTGTAAAATTCAGTAAAGATACCGGTGATTTTTTAAAACACGAAGAAGAAATAGTTCAAAATATGTAGGGTTCAGTGAATATATGAGAATGTGCATACAAATCCCAGTAGCATAAGACCATAAGCTTCAGATCGATAATATTTCCTGATTATTTGGGAAGGAAACATAAATGCAATCTTTGCATTGCAGCTAATCTCAGTATATTAGGGAGTTTAAAAACATAATCTTCCATTTATATAGAAGTAAGTGAATATAACGAATCCGGCTTGAATTGGAACTCGGTGCTGCAATTAAGAATTCCGAGCAATTATACATTACACCACCCGCACATCCAAACTTACATTGTCTGATATTCACAATCGGTCTCCCATCTACTTCTGAAGAAGGCTTGTACTACTGAACCAAGCGGATACCCTGCTACTGGCCATAGCTAGGTATATCTCGTCACAGAACTTATTTTTAGTACTGCTAAGGTATTGCTCGCCTGGTACCACTGAGTCCAATTAGACACAGTTCCACTGACCATGTCTAGGGATATTTCGGCTAGTTCTTATTTGTAGTACTGATCGGACACCTTTTCCGTTTACACTGAGTCCAAGTAGACGTCTCTTCCACTGCCCATGTCTAGAAATATCTTGGCTAGTTATCATTTGTAGTATTCATCAGATACTTCTGTTCCGTTTACACTGAGTCCACGTAGACACTGTTCCACTGCCCATGTTTAGGGATATCTACTCTTGTTCATTTTTTTAGTACTGCTCATTTATTGCTCACGCGGTTCCGCAGTGTCCAAGCAGATATTGTTCCACTGCCCATGTCTATCG
>OZ038478.1:26469490-26496990 GCA_964036315.1 Acanthosepion esculentum
TATATATATATATCCAGGTAAGATTAGAATGAAGAACGAATAGGGTAATTCCAAAATTCTTTCGCAACATTTAATTTAAAAGAGGGATCAATAAAAACTAGAAGAATATTATTTATTTTAGGATATTACACCGAAAACATTTCAAAATCGCTACACAGTTGCGCTCGTGTTTCAATGCATATCAATGCGTCTCATCAGGCGATTGTATATTACTGCCGGGTGAACGACTTATTTTGATTTAAAAGCAAAATACAACCTCTTTTTACGAGAAAAGAAACAAATATTTCCAAGCAGTTCAGCCCGAACGAGGCGAGAGTGCCACTAGCAAACAGGTGGTTGCAGAGAGTGAAATTGAGAGAAAAGACTGGGAATATAGGAGACTGAGGAAAGGCTAAAAGAGGAACGGAGTTCAAGGCAAATGCATATGGTGATTGATGTTGTATCTACATTTTTGAAGATTGTAGTTATCAAGGAAACAAGTAAGAGGAATGGTGTTCCACTGTTGGTAACTGCGAGAAAATTGACTACTGGAAATCAAGTAGTGGTTACTTATTTCAACAGTAAAATTTTGGGACCTCGATTACAATCCAGTAGCACACTACAATTCATGGATCAGAGTACCAGTGGTTAAAAGCTCGTTAGAGCAGTTGCCATGAAAATATATGTAGAAGAGACTGAAGAAAGCCACATCATGTCTGCGAGAATGTGACTGAAGTTGAGATATCAATTCAAGAACGATTGCAATGCAGATCCTTTTCTGGATTTTGTCAAAAACTTCGAGATGAACAGCAAGGGCACCGAACTAGATATGTCAACAATATTCAATACACAGACGAACGTTAGATTTCTAGGTGTGTAAGATGGATTCTGACGAGAAAAACATTCTGGCCCGATAGAGTGAACTATCCTTGCTGTAGATGCTGCTATTGATTCAATGTACTTGTTCAAATCAATCGAAAACATGGTGCCAAAAAAGCCACAGTGAGTCATCACTACAAAAGTAGCAATTTTTTTCAATACTTCTGGTGTCTTGCCAAGGGAAGTTAAAACAAAATAGCTATTTTTGTAGTGATGTTATAACATACATATGATATAATTTTTAAATAAATAATATATATGTATATGCACGTATATGTATGTATTTGTAGATATTGGCAGCAACCTTTCTTTTGAACTTGTTTTGTTCAATATGTCACAGAAGGAAAAATTATAAAATTATTTCTTTATGTTTTACAGGTTTCTTACATTTATTGCTTTTGGTGGCAGTAATGCAGTACAGAAATTATTCATATTGTACATTGTCCCAAAATCTTTCTGTCACTTGGTTTGCCATTTTCAAAGGGAATTGTTTTAGGTGTTTTTACTGTCTCTTCAAGTTTAGAGTGATTACGATATATTTCATTTTCGCATAATTTTTTCAATAGTAGGAGGCACGTATATTCTGAGCCGTCGCGTTTTGAGCTCGGCTGGAATTTATTGAGCGTCTTTCTAGTCTTTAAACTTTCAACATTATATATATATATATATATATATATATATATATATATATATATATATATATATATATATATACATATATATATATATATGTTTATTTGTGTATTTCGACAGCAATCCTTCTTTCAAGCACATTTCATTGAATACAACAGACAAGGTACTTTTATTTAGTTTTTTATACAATTTTTCATGCGATCTAATAATTTTTTTCTTTTCGGATGATAAATTATATAAAAACTGACCGAATGTTATTTTTATCCGAGCGCTTTCGCCTATACTATTTCATATTTAAGAGTTAAAATATTTAATCCTTGCAAATGGCTAAATGTATAGCCAAAAGCGCTCGAAGAAAAAGAACATTCGGACAGTTTTTATATAATTTATCATCTGAAAAGAAAAAAAGTTATTAGATCGCATATATGTAAATATATATATATATATATATATATATATATATATCGAATATTCAAATTCTTGCGAAACATGTTGGCAATTTATAATTCTTTTTTCTGATTTGTTTTACTACCTGCCTGTGTATTCATATCTATCTATCTATCTATCTATCTATCTATCTATCTATCTATCTATCTATCTGTCTGTTCCTATCTATCTATCTATCTATCTATCTATCTATCTATCTATCTGTTCCTATCTATCTATCTATCTATCTATCTATCTATCTATCTATCTATCTGTCTCAGTTTGTTTATATCTATCTATCTATCTATCTATGTATCTATCTATGTATCTATCTATCTGTTCATATCTATCTATCTATCTATCTATCTATCTATCTATCTATCTATCTATCTTAGTCTGTTCCTATCTATCTATTTATCTATCTATCTATACACACTACATTGTTTATCTCTTCCAATAATATCCTTAGAGTTTCACAGATTCTTTTAATTCTTAAATGTATTTCTTTTCTCATCCATTTCACGCATTTCAGTAATGCTTATATCAATAGCTTTTGCCAATTTAAAGCTTACTTTCACATTGTACACCTATCAGATCATTGCAAAAGTTCGTGCTCGATTCGAAAATTAAAAACACATTTTTACATACTCGCAAACAAAAACATTTATTAGTCAAGTACGCAGGCTCCATTGCTTTTAACTTCCTCCCATCGTTCTAAAAGCTTGCTGATGTCATTTTCGTAGAAACTTCGGGTTTTTCCTTAAATGATATGAGGTAGGTTTCGACTGGCTGTACATAGTTAAATTCGTTTTCATTTAAATTGTTCTGTAGACACCGAAACAAATGAGAATCCGATGGACCTTAGGCAGAAGAATAAGGTAGGTGTTGGAATGTTTCCCATTCCAAATCTTTAAGCTTCTACAAGGCATTCTTTGGTACATGTTTTCTTGCGTTGTCGTGGTGGAAAATTACACGATTTCGATTTGCTAAAATCGGTCGTTTTTCTTGAATAGCCGCATGGTCGTAATACATCTGTTCAGTTATTGTTTCGCCGGCTGGAAGGAGATCAAAAGTGAATTATCTCTCTGAAATCCGACCAAACGGACAGCAACACTTTCATTGGATGCAAGCCCGATTTAGCCACTGGTTCTGCACATTCGCAATCTTGTTTGCAGCTCCGTTTGCGTGGAACGTTATCAGAAACGATACATTTTCCATCACCTGTGACAATTCTGTCCAAGAATGACACATTCTCTTGGCATAACAGTAAATAAATCACCACGGAAACACGATCGGAAAAATTCTTCAAAGATAGTCACAAAACTAATCCAAATTTTTGTTAAATATATTTCTCCTTTACATTTACATATTTGGCGAATATCTCATTCGAAAATCAAATTCTAAATAGATAATCCCTGTTTTGGGTTTGGGATGAAATATCTTAATTAGAAAATTGTCACATAGACTTTTCAGTGATCTTTATATAAAAAAAAAGACATTACTACATAAACAGTCAAAATGCTTAGAAAAAATGATATTCTAATATTCCTCATCGGGATTTATTTTAATTGCATTCTTAAATCCAAAGTATAATTTCAGGCGCCGTTAAAAAATTCTAAATCTATCACCCGAGGAAGAAATGTCCATTTATACTTTTCTGTTGAATATTGAATAGAGTTATCGCCATAATTATGAAATGGCATGTGAAGACAGGTCTCCCTTCAAATTAACAACACACGACAGTAAAAAAGAACCTCTTACTATATTTACTAAGCATCATCTGTGCATGCAATATATCTGTGGCTAGCGATGAAAACGAAATTGGCGAGCCGACTTCAAATTATGATATCGTATGTTTTATTAACTTTCTCACGATTAAACTTTGGAAAAAGGCTTAATTTCATCTCTTCTCCTTTAAATAATTTCAATAGTTCGGTTTGGTTTGGTTTGATAGTTTAACGGCATATCAACTGTTTATGGGTCATTTAATACCGAAATTTTATTTTCTTGCGAGTTTACGCAATTTTATTTTTCGAAAAAATATATCACTCGTTATTTTTTCCCCAATAATGTATTTCTGGTAATTTTTTAATGTAAGTTTATATTTTCATGTTTTGGTGTCAGTTTGGGGGGGGGGGGGGGTTCAGTATTTTCTGGGACCCTTTCACGCGCAAACATCCTGGGTCAGATTGATCTGGAAAAACAGCAATTAAAAAGTGGTTCCACGCCCCTGAAAGCATTCCAGCCAGAAGCCTGTAGTCGATCGTCATACCCAGGACGAAATTTCAGTAGTAGCTCGTTTGCCAACCAATCTAGGAAAGAAACCATATTCCGATTTTCTCCAATGAAAAATGGTATCTCATAGCTCATAAATAAATAGAAGCTGTGTAGATCCATAATCATCCATATCTTGAAGAGGCATGACGTTGAAAAATCTTCATAGATAAGTAAAGGGCAATATTCGTGGGGTACGCAATTGAATAACTGCAGTCTTTAAAGTTTTTTGTCTTCTTTTCCGAACCATATCAGGACAACAATAGCCAGCGTCAATGGGAATCGAACTTACTGGAAGCTTTTTTTTTCTTAATGTGAATGTGATACATGACCATGACATTTAAATATCGAAACTACAATATTGGAAATATATTTATTGATTGATTTGTTTATTTGTTTAACGGCATACTAACTCCTTATGGGTTATAAAATGCTGAAATTTAATTTTCTGAGCACACTTTTATGACTTAAAATTAATATATTTTGAATGTAACCGTTTGCCTTCAACTACAGATAAAATGTATTGTTGGTCATTTTGCTATAATATGTATTGTTGGTAAATCTACTATAAAATGCACTGCTGTTGATTTTGTTATAAGATGTATTATTTATAATTCAACTATGAAATATGTTGCTGGCCATTTTGTTTTAAAAATGATTCTTGATAATTGTATTATAAATATGTCTTGTTAATCGGCTTGGAAGATTTTTGTGGCCTAGCATATGTGCTGATTCCTTAAGTTTACGAATTTTCCTATGGTGTTCTTTGTCTATGATCTCAACCTGGTCCCAAGCATAGACATGAATACAATATGGAAACCAGTAATAAGCCGTGACAGAGAAAAGCGGTAACAACAAAAACAATTGCAATATGACCTCTGGAAAAACATGCAATGATAACAGCCAAAATTGCACTATGAGCACTGGTAAAAAACGTTTGCTGAAGACATTAGAAATTCATACACAGATGTCCTCAAGGACACATGGCACAGTGGATAAAGTCGTTGGTTAGATCCAGTGAAGGACCTACACAGTGTGAGTTCAATGCCCGGTTAAAGCAGTAGAGAATTTGGAGAGGGGAATTAACAGGACATAACTGATAACTGACATCCATTAAAACATGGCACGTGGAACTAGAACAGTCTAACCTAGTGAGCAAAATAAATGGTTTAGTTCGACATTCCAACAACCTGAAGAAGGCGGGAGCGTACATCGGCCGAAACGTTGTAATAAATATGGCGACAAAGATGAGGACAATGGTCCGAATAATGTAAATAGTGTACATAATAACTCATCTCGAAAATATAGACAGATACTGAAGGGTCGAAACATTGTAATACATATGGTGACAAAGATGAGGACAATAGTCCGAATAATGTAAATAGTGTACATAATACCTCATCTCAGAAATATAGCTTTATATTTACATAGTTTTTTGATTTTGTTTGTGTGTTTACTATTTCCCCATAGATGGGATGGTTACAGGTGTTACCACCCCGGGTCACGGTTGACCAGGGAACAACAGCAATTAAGAGTTCTTTCCACACTCCTCAAAACCTCCAATCTCCCAATCAGAGAAGCCTTGCTGTATGATGTAGTTTGTCGTCATAGCCAGGACGATATTGAAAATTGCTAACGTTATCTGTTTAAGAATCAAACAGACCTGATTTATCAAGATGAAGAAATTCTGGTGCAATTTCATAAAATCCGAACGACAATCAAGACATACGTCACTAGAACGAACAAGTTTATATTGTTAATGACGACGCTGGGGCATGCAAGAGATTTCTTAAATTAAGTTTCCTCTGACAGTGGAAGAAAATAGATGAGTTCTAAAAGCCATGGGTATACCACAATCTATTTAGATTAATGATTCTTAACCGCCGCGCCTCGGCACACTGAATTGCCGTGCAATCCTCGTAAGTGTTACGCGAGATATTACCACGGCATACATATATATGTGTGTGTTGATGTAAAGGGTGATCCAATAACTTGGTCCGATTTTAAATGCGAATTAAGTTCAAGCGTCTTATGATTGTTTTTACACAAACACTTAAAATATTTTTGTTCCCTCATATTAAAGTGTTAAAGTTTTAATAGTGCAACATGAAAAATTGTTCGTAAATTCAAACAAACTGGGCCGGGGGAAGATGTGAGAACACCACTGCGTGCTCGTTTACGCCGTTCAGCTGAAAACATTGCTGCAGTTCACGAGAATGTGACCGAAAATCTAGACACCTCTATTCGTCATCGCGCGCAGGAACTGTGCCTATCCACAACAAACAACGTTACATCGTTTCCAAATTGTACACTCGGTTGGGCGATTATGTTGACAAAAAAAATCACGAAGTGCGTGAAATGCATTTCTGTTTGAACGTCCCTTTTCGTAATAGGCTTCGATAATCTTAACACGTTGTTTGATTGTTAATCTTTCCATGGTTGAAATTGCCAAAGACTTAAGTTGTTAAATCTGAAAGAAAAAGAAAAAATCATTAGACGCTTAAACTTAATTCACCTTTAAAATTGTTCCAAGTTATTGGAACACCCTTTAGTAATCGCACAACGTTAGTACTTGAATGAATCAATGAGTATTAAATTTTAATTTTTACAAATAATTATTTTCACTAATCTCCGAATATGTTATTTTAAATACTTTGTATTCATAATCATTTTATACTTTCATTTTAAATACTTTGTATGCATATTCATTTTTATACTTTCATTTTAAATACTTTGTATGCATATTCATTTTATACTTTGATTTTAAATACTTTGTATTTATAATCATTTTATACTTTCATTTTCAATACTTTGTATGCATATTCATTTTTATACTTTCATTTTAAATACTTTATATTCACAATCATTTTATACTTTCACTTTCAATACTTTGTATTCATATTCATTTTTATACTTTCATTTTAAATACTTTTTATTCATAATCATTTTATGAATACAAAGTATATAAAATGAAAGTATAAACTGCAGTGGATATTTCTCCATAAAATCCTTTACCATCCATGTCTAAACCTTAAATAATTCTAGGCTAGAATATTTTATAGACTCAGACTTTCGTATTTGTCATACACAGAATATGAAATTCATTACACCAGCTAGGTAAACTCGCTAACCCTGTGTCAACGGCAGGCCCCGCTGTACGCTTGTATATAAATTTTAGCATTCGAGATGATCGACTCTCTATCTCTCTCTCGTTTGCTCTAACTATATATATATATATATATATATATATATATATATATATATATATATATATATATATATATATATATATATATCACTCTAAACATACATATAGATATTTATCTCACTGCGTGTCTCTGTATGTGCACGCCATTCGCCAAATTAACGTTGACCCTGTTCAGTGATGTGTAAACTATTTGCGCAAGGTACCGACTTCGTGGAACTTGTATAACTCTTCGGGCCATAAGAGATTGCGTTCGGGCGGAAAGGAAAAAAACGTGACTGAAATATTTGCGCCATGTTCCCACAGACTTGAGAATCGACCAATCTCTTTTTCCAACTGAACAATTCTTGGCCAAGATTATGGTAGAAGCGTAAGGCACATTAAGAAAGAGAGTCTCTCCAATTCATTTTCCTACATCCTTCTCCAATCGTGTCTCGTCTCTTTCTCTCTAATTCTGCTTGTTTTTTTTTTACACTTTTTCCTCCTTCTCTCTGTTTCTTTTAGTCATTCTCCCTAGCACGCACACACTAATTCAAAAATGGATGCATGCATATATATAGTATCCCCAATGAGGATCGAAGTCATATTGTTTGCTTTAGTTAGCAGCATTAGATTGACAAACATTATTGTAGAAAATGCTATTTACAGTTTGAGGTTTTTCACATATGCGGTATCCCCAATGAGGATCGAAGTCACCCCATTTGCATCAGTTAGCAACATTAATTTGACAAATACTATTGTAGAGAAACTACTAAATCTAATTACTATATGAGGTTTTCACATAAGTGATATCCCCACTGAAGAGCGCGGTCTCTTCGTTTTATTAGCCAGCAATATTAAACTGACAAAAGGCAATCTACATAAATAATGATGTTAATTACAGTATCGGGTTTTCACACATGGGGTTTCCCCAATGAGTGTCGAAGTCACTCCATTTGCATTACGTAGATGGACAAACATTATTCTAGGAAAAAATACTGAAGGTAATTACTAGGTGAAGATTTTCACATGTGTGGAATCCCCAATGAACATCGAAATAATGTTAGTTTCAATAGTGAAAGGCTTTAGCTTTCTAATCATCCTGCACATTCCGTTTGTTTGTTAAACTAAAACAAAATAAATTAAATTAATTCCTGCTCTACTTAGCATGGCTAAAATAATTCCAGGAAGTACATGACCTCTACCTATCTGTACAAAAGAAAGATCAGATCAAAAATGAAATATCGGCTACATCCGGGCTGGAGAGAGCCAATTCTAACTTTCCAGACTTGAAAGATAGCAACGGCGCGTAAACAGGCTAGTGAGTGAGCAAATATTTAAAAACCATCCTGACACTTACTCTCAGAAAAAACATCGTAAACCTGTCACTACCCTGCCGCTATTTACATGACAAATCTTAAACATATATATATATATATATATATATATATATATATATATATATATATATATATATATATATATATATATATATATATATATAGTTTTAAGGCGTGCTATATTTATGGGATAAAGTGCTCAATATCAGAGATAGAGTGTATGTAAATATAAATATAAAAGTGAACATAGAAGTCAACAGAGTCGATTATATATATATATATATATATATATATATGTATATGTATATATATATATATATATATATATGTATATATATATATATATATATATATATATATATATATATATATATATATAGAGAGAGAGAGAGAGAGAGAGAGAGAGAGAGGGGGTGGGAGAGGATACATGTGCTCTCGGAGAATGCATATTTTATACGAAATTTCTCGAACATACAGGCCGGTAAATGTAATTCATACTTTTTTTTATTAAAGAACAAAGCATTAACTCAAATAAGTGTATCCATAAAAAATAACGTATAAAAAGAAAGTATATTAAATATTTTCGCATTTAATGCATTTCCTATAACACACATACATACACGCACACACACGCATTTATATATATATATATATATATATATATATATATATACTGTGTAACCCGGATATAAGAGAGTTGTCGGGACCGGAGAAGAGGTCTCTTATATCCGGGTTTCTCTTATATCCGGGTTTGGTCTATTTTGTTTTATTAACACTGGCTCAAATTTGGTACCAGAGAAAATCTCTCTTATATCCGGGTTTCTCTTATATCAGGGTCTCTTATATCCGGGTTACACTGTACCTCCAGACATCTATTCACTGATACAAGTTTGATCTATATATATATATATATATATATATATATATATATATATATATTCCTAATATATATATATATATATATATATATATATATATATATATATATATATATATATATATATATATATATTCATAAAATATATATATATATATATATATTCATAAAATATAGACATATATAGGTATGTTTAAACGTATACACCTGACACACCTCCAGAGATAGAACAAGCCATTTGGTTGTTGTTTTCAGTTTTTATTTTGTTCTGTACAGGTTATTTATTACCGGAATCTAAAGATTTTGGTCGCAATATTTTTTATTTAGAAAATAATGGTTTCAGTGATACAAGTCTTACTAATTAACCCATAGTCGGAAGGAAAGATGGATGATTCATACTTTTAACCAAAGGTATTTGCACATTAGGGAATATTTTAGACGCAAGTGGAACTGCAATTGGGATCTACCATTAAAAACTCCTTGGTATTATCCATTACCCTACCCGCACATCCAAGCTTCCAGCACTTGTTTTTCAAAGGAAGTCAACCTCTTAGGTAATAACCGGGCTTCACGTTGCTTAACTTCGGTGACTGTACGGGAACCAGTGATTCAATGTAAGCCAATCAAACCGGTGTTAAATCTACCCACCAAACTTTCTCGTAGTGTAGACGATACTGTTATTTTATTTTTTTTTTTATCTTTTTTTAGAGATCACCAAATGTCCAGGGTAATACGTTAAACTACATCCGGATCCTGGGTAAGACGATAAACTACGTCCAACAGCAAGACCCCTGATCAGGTTGTTTTGAGGAGCGTGTAACCACCTCTTAATTGCTGGTGTTTCCAGGCCCACCCTAACCCGGCGTGGTAGCACCTTTTAGGGTCCCAGTTATGGGCAAATAGTTCACTATTACCAGCAATAAATTTTGAAAAACATTATTAGCAGTAATACGATTTTGAAGGAAAAATATTTCGAGAAACATATGTTTGACAAAACAAAATATTACCAGCAGTAAACATTTTTGTCGGCATTAAATAACCTATTGAGGTTGATAAACAAAGTAAACCAAACCAAACCAAACTCTTACAATACAGTGAAATACATTGGAAAATAACATTTTCATTGATAGCAAAAACGTATTCCTGCTTTAAACCGGTTGAATAGACATATCCATCTCTAACTAATACTAGAAATATTAATACCACAAATAATAATAATAATAATAATAATAATAATAATAATAATAATAATAATAATAATAATAATGTTAAGCAAGACTAATTTCCCCATACCCACCAAAAGTACTATACAGTATAAGAGACAAGATACTGTCATAAAAAGGTCTATTTTAAAATCATAAATGATTGCTTATCAAAATGTTCATATAAAGTAAAGGAAGAAAGAAAATCGAGACAAATTAACAAAATCTCCAAATATAAAAACGGACAAATAGAAATAATCACAATGTGTCATTAGAAAACATCATTATTCCACTAGTTGCCGGACCGCAGGGAATAATTACGAATAATATTGATACGAACATTAAAATATCCCGAGAGTTTTATCAGAAATCAAAAATATTTTAATAGTAAATACGATGGTGAACTGAAACGTTAATAGGTTAACTATGAAGGAGTGATGCTGGAACTGTGAAATCTTGCATGCATTAATTTAAAATCTTCTTATTAATAACTGCCTTGTTTCTTTCCAGGTACGAGGGTGGGCTGAAAAGTTCATAAGCTATGAACGAATGATACTAGACTGTGAATTCGTTCATATATTATTTTTAACTCTTCTTATTTATAACTGCATTGTTTCATTCCAGGTACGATGGTGGGCTGAAAAGTTCATAGGAGATGAAGAAATGATACTAGACTGTGAATAAAGATTTTTAACTCTTCTTATTAATAACTGCATTGTTTCTTTCCAGGTACGATGGTGGGAAGAAAAGGTAATAGGCTATAAAGAAATGATACTAGACTGTGAATTCGTTCATCTATTATTTTTAACTCTTCTTATTAATAACTGCATTGTTTCTTTCCAGGTATGAAGGTGGACTGAAAAGTTTGTAGCCTGACTACGAAGGAGTATTGTTAGAGCTGTATAATCTTGCATGAATTATTTTCAAATATTCTTATTAATAAATGCATGTTTTCTTTTCCGCTCTGAGTGTGCACTGAAATATTCGTAGTCTAATTATGAAATAATTATGCTAGAACTGTGAAATCTTGCATGAATTAATTTTTAACTCTTAATAATAACTGCATGGATTCTTTCCTGTTTTAAGTGGGTGAACTGAATAGTCCGTTCTATGAAGGATTTTTGCTTGAGCTGTGAAATCTGTCAGCGTTAATTCCATCTCTTTTCATAAAAAACTCTATTGAATCTTTCCAGGTACGGTGATAAATTGAACATTCCATAGGCTGAATATGAAGGAATGATACTAGAGCTCTGAAATCTTGCATGCAGGAATTTCAACTCTTGTTATTAATTACTGCGTTATTTCTTTCCAGTTACGTCGCTGGGATGAAATGTTCATAGGCTGACGATGAAGGCGAGCTGTGAAATCTAGCATGCATTAATTTAAACCTTTCTTATTAATTGTGCATCTTTCTTTGTACGTAAACTGTCATCTGACTGGTCGAAGAAGAATGTTCATTGTGTTGGTCAAAATAAACAGAAAATATGACGTCATCATCACAGGGATAATTGTTCTCGGCCCACTCTTTTTAATGTTGTGGGGCAGATTATAGTCAAATCAGGGTAATGGGGCGTGTGACATTTAACTTCAGGAAGAGACAATTGAAATTTCTGAGGCACATAATGAGAAAGGATTGCCGACAAGAAAAACTGATAAAAATAAATCATAACATACTTGACGAGAAAACGAACGGCAGATCTGGGCTTATAAATAAAGAAAGAAATTTTATTTAGAGGTACAATACACAGGAAATTGAGGAATGCCATGTTTGCCTATGTCCCGAGGGATCGCGGCACATAAATAGAGAGACTCAACGACTCCTTTTGCTGAAGTTTCTATACGAGGAGATTGGATAGCAAGTTGATGAAAACAGGTAGAAAGGCGGGAAAAGGATAGCTGTTAATTTGTTCTTAATTATTTCACCCCAAGCAAGCCGGGAACGCCACTAGTACGCAGAGGGGGGTGGTGAGGGAAAGGCCTGGGTACAGCGAGGATTGAGGAAAGGACAAAAGATAGTCGGCATTCATGAAGATAGAAGATGGCGATTGACGTTGCATTTGTATTTTTGATGATTGTATTTATCAGGGGAGCAAGAGATTTCGACAGGCGGGAAATACGAGAAAAGAAACTGTTGTAGAAGGAGTACCGGTTACATTTAGCTATTTCTACACTATACGGATGGGACCTAGATGCCAATCTAGTAGCAGGATTAAATTCATGTAGTCGGGACAACAAGTACTTTTTTTATGTTTTTTTCTCTCTTTGTGTTATCTTCATCTATTGTATGCTCTTGAAATCTCTGCTTGAACAGTCTATTCTGATTCGGAAAGCGGGCATTCATTTTTAATAGAGAAGAAATTTAATAATGACTTAATTCTTGAGAAAACACAGCGAAAATATTGATCTTCGATGCCTTCTTTAGAAACTGGCTTTTATTAGGCAAATCTGTATCAGACTTTATTCATATTAAGAAGAGACTGTCTAGGGGATTAAATTATTGTGTTTCCCACCGTTATGTGATGTGCGTGTTTATGTCTCAGAAATCATGATTTCAAATACAATCAAATCCTGGCGCATGTCTCTGATCTGAATTCATGCAACCCAGAGAAAATTTGAGTACATGTTAAAGCTCTGTCGAAACTTGGATAACCGGTTGTGTGACCTTGATTTAGTTTTTGGAACATATTGGACAGTAATTTAGCTCCTGATGGTAATAAGTTGCTGTTGAACAAGATTGTGTACAGAATGGTGTCGTATGTTTATTAATGTTAACCCAATATCTCCTGGAGATATAGTGTTACAGAATGACGGTTTGTTTGTTTTCTTTCTTTCTTTCATGGCATATCAACTCTTTATGGGTCATTTAATGCCGAAATTTAATTTTCTTGTGAGATTTCATAATTTTTTCTTACTTTAAAATATATTGCTGCTTAGTTTGCTATAAAAAATGTATTTTTATACTTTCATAATGTTTTCAACCCAGTTTGTGGGGTTCACTATTTGTCCATTGCGGGGACCGTAACAGGACCTACCACCCAGGGTCAGCGTGGACATGCGAGCAATGGCAATTAAAATGTGGGTCCATGCTCCTTAACCTCCGCCTCTGATTAGAGGCCTTGCTGCCGAATGTAGTCTATCGTCATACCCAGGAGGGAACAGAGAAGGAAGCAGAATGTGAAGAGTATGAGTATAGGGGGTTTATATAGGGGTTGACTTAATATATGAAGAGGTTAAGATTGCATTGTACGGTGGGGGGGGCCTTACAATTTTAACTTCTCCAAATCTAATCTTCCATTTCGTCATCACTTGCGGAGGGATCTTGTCAAGCATTGCATTACCCAGGTTTCCAAAGGTATCTGACACCTCAGATGTGATTTTATAATATTTCATACTTTTACTAAAAGCAAAACGAGAACGGAGATCTCGGAATCTGCTTGAAGTTAAATAGCATGGGATGAGGCAGGTGATGGCAATCCCGAAAAAATTACGTTGCTTAAATTGGATTAAAGCATCTTTGCTCTAGGCAGACTATTATTTCATTTAAGAATAAATTGCTGAAGGTTTTCTGGTAAGACTTTATTTTATTTATTGTTTATGGTAGTTACCGATATGTTAGCAGGCCTCTTAACTGAGTTCTACGAAATTATAAAGGTAAGTTTTTAAATAGAGCTTCCTAAACAAACATGTCATATCCGCTTGGGGAAACAACGGAAAAACTCAAATATCTCCGGGGTGTGAGAACAGACAAGAGGAATACATATCTGAAAGAGCACAGGAATAGCGAAAGATTATTTGCAGAAATTGAAGAAATTATCGAAGAGTTGGAAGGAAAATATTAGAAACGAAGCAAATATTGCCTGACGGCTATGTTGAATCTAACAGCATCTGTGTCCGTGAATGCTAGACAGTTTTATCGTAAATGTGTTTATGCCGAATAATAATGAGAGTTCCAAGAATAAGGCATGTGGTCTACGCAGACATTTTAAGGAGCATAAGAATTACAAGAAATCCATATAAACACTCAGGAAGATACAGCTTAAATATCACGGAAAAAATTGGCAGAAGTCTTCAAATGCACACGAAAGACAAAGAAGGCTGAAAACGTAGTAGGTCGCCTGATTCATTTGAGTAAATGGATAAACCAACCAGCAGTGTAAACACAACCCGGTATTCATTTTCATCCAGACAATGCTTAACTATTGCTATTCTATCGCAATTTCCATGGCAAATCTTCAAACCGGCTTCTTTCAAGTAGACAAACGGTTACGACCCGCAATGCTACCTTCACGGGGTCGACATCTTTATTCCATGTGTAAGACACTAACGCAGTTCCTTCTATAGAACTGTTGCTTAGTGGAACAGACACCTGAAAGAATTCTTACCCTGTCACTGGAAATTTATTTTCATTAATCCAGGGTTGTTATTCATTGTACATTTCCTTATAAGAAGCAGTTCTTATTTGTCTCTATACGCCCGTACAACAATCACATTTAGGGGACATCTGTTTACATATAGTAAGATATAGATATACAGATAAATAGATCAAAAGATAGATAGATAGATAGATAGATAGATCCAGACTATGAGATAGATAGATAGATAGATAGATAGATAGATAGATAGATAGATAGATTCAGACTATGAGATAGATAGATAGATAGATAGATAGATAGATAGATAGATAGATAGATAGATAGATAGATTCAGACTATGATAAATATTATGGCGGATGTGGTGAAAATTTCAGACTTATCCCCGTACAAAATCTGACATTAGCCTGATTTTAATTATTTTAAGAGGACACCATTTATCAACGTGAATATTAACTCATCAGAAACGAAGGAAAACAAAACTTTTCAATCCACTTCTTAAAATAATGACCAAAATTCATATTTTTTATTGCTATTGCAGTATTTTGTTGAAGTTGTTAAGCTTCAATATTTAACAATGTAATGGGTAATTACTACCAATATTTTATTGTCATAGAACTCGCCACGAGTTTATTCAATCATGAACTTAACAATTTAAAATTCAGATTCATCAGAATATTAAAATAAGAAAACCGTGAAATTTACATGGGTCTTTCTAGTTTTCATTAATACTAAAATATATTTTATCTCAAACAACTTCAGGCGACTGGTTCACTTTTGAGCAATAAGGAACATTTTTTCAGGAATTTATTTTTGTAGATTAGCATTCATTAGATATTCCTTAATAATGACATTTTTCATAATATAAATACAATGTAAAATTGAACTCTGACATTTTTAGAGAGTTATGTGGATTAATTTTAATTGAAAAATATTTACAAATGTTGAGCCATGAAAACATGCATTAATATCTGCATAATGTTTAATACTTTTATTAATTTATGTAAACTTCAAACTTTAAAATTTTAAAAATATTTCTTCGGAATTGCTACAGCGTCTTTTTCAGAACCTAGAAAAACTTGGATAATCCGGGATTATTATTAGAATTTGTTTAAACTGATTAAATCTGTTTCAACTGTAATTCATATCAACAATGTCGTTTTATGTTTAAGATAGTCAGTGTAAATAGATCCGCCTATCGTCCGGTACACGTATCTTCCCGGTCATTTGAACAGGAGTAGAGGTTTATCCCTTGCTTCCTGTTTCAGATTTGCTTGGTGAGAATTGATTAAAAACAACCTACTCATTTTCGACTTGTGTAAGTGGTTAGCGTTTTTTTTTTTATTCAGGTTGTAAAAAAAAAAAAACTTCAATGTTTGTGACATATGGACCAACAAAATCATTTTAATCCTGTTTAGGACCAAGCCGCTTATTTTTTTTCTTTGCATTGTTTGGATCTGTCGTCATCTTTATTGCCATATTCACGACATTCTTCATGAATTTCGAACAGAATCCTTTATTTCGTCCACCGGAGTAGATTGTTCTAGTTCCACGTGCTGTGTCTTTTCTGGATGTCTTAAGTTATTTCCCTTTAACCCAAATCTCCAAGTCTTTGTTCACCACTGCAGTAGCTAGGGATTGAACTCACAAATCTTTGGGCCAAGTCACTGGATCCAACTGACGCCTTTATCCACTGTATGAAGCGTCGTTTAAATGGTCGTATTAACACATTTCAATGTAATGGCATTTATTGGGGTTCGAACCTATTTTCTCAGACATGATATCAAAAGATGGTTTTTAAAACATGCAGCAAGACCATTTATATGTGAAAAAAAAGCAATTTCCCTAAGCTCACTTTCTCTTAGTTAATAATCATTTACACTAAAATTAATTACATCGCGACAGCCTGGCTGCTTTCTGACTGAAATAATTGCTTTTTTCGCTTGGGGTCAGATTGGAAATCAGTTATTGGATTTATTCAATCTATTAATCTCACCTTTGATTGTTATAGATGACGGACAACGTTTCGGCTAAGTACCCTGTGGCTATCTTCAGTCCCCCATTAATTTAACTGTTAAGGGTAAATCAAAGAAAATTATCAAAAACAAAAAAAAAGTATGAATCGGCCGTGATAATCAAATTATGAAACTATCTGATATTGAATTTAAAACTCTCCAATAATACACCCCTTGTGTTCTTCGAAAATGTCACATAGCGGATACAGACGCTGCTTAAACAAGTGCTGATTTCACCGGGAGATCTGAGTTCAATCGTTGGAAGTAAACGAGGCATTTATATAATTTAGTTCTGTAATAACTAGCATCATAGAAACAGCAATCACTAGAAATTAAGCTATGTCTCATCATCCGATTTGAAAGTTGCCCTGAATTTGCTTAACTTTATAAAAATGTCTAACCCTTGCTCACTGACACAGCTAGTCGGTTATGTGTAATTTTGCTGACTCACGGCTTTGCCATACAAAAGCTCGTCTTCTAAATCGTGTTCGTTGCGTATTTTCAATGATTGATACAAACATGTGCCATATTTCATGCCCCACCACTAATGGATCTCTATATTAATTATTAACCTTTACAGTTAAAAAAATAATTTTTTATGGACTTCTTAACCTATCTTACGCTTCTCTTGGTGTTTTCTATATGAAGAAAATGGTTTTGTTTCTTTCATGTCTGTATTTTTTCTGTTTACATTCGCAGAAAAAAACATTCTTCATGGTCAATCCGCTTTCCTTTCTTTTTTTGCTTAGAACAATTCTAATTTTACACTTTTTTTTTTTTTTTTGTGACAATCTTAAAAGCAATTTTTCTTACTGCTCACCTCTTACCAAGGTTTTACTATAATCTCACATCTATATTTTTTCAAAAATTGTAAACTGTATCAGTGGTTTACAATCTTTTTTCTCTTTTCATGTTATATCGTCCTACTTTATTTTTTCAGTAATGTTCACCTGCACATCGTCCTGGGTATGACGATAAACTACATCCGCGTCCTGTGTATGACGATAAACTACATCTGAAAGCAAGGCCTCTGATCAAGTTCTGAGGAGCGTGGAACCGCCTCTTAATTGCTGGTGTTCTCAGGTGAACCTGCATTATGGGCAAATAGTTAACCCTCCAAACAGGGGTCAAAACTGCTAAAAATAGGTTTTAATACCAGCAATATATTTTTGAAGAAAAAATCATTACCAGCAGTACATTTCTGAAAAAAAAATATTACCCGCTATACAATTTTTGAATATATATATATATATATATATATATATTACCAGCTATACATTTTTTGAAAAAAAATGTTACCTGCTATACATTTTTTGAAAAGAAGACTATTGCCAGAAATAGATTTTTTGAAGGGAAAATATTACCAGAAATAGGTTTAAAAAATATTAC
Source organism: Acanthosepion esculentum (assembly GCA_964036315.1). Classification (NCBI taxonomy): domain Eukaryota; kingdom Metazoa; phylum Mollusca; class Cephalopoda; order Sepiida; family Sepiidae; genus Acanthosepion; species Acanthosepion esculentum. The sequence continues at coordinate 26,488,059 of OZ038478.1, forward strand.
AAACAATATAAATTATGTCGGCATTAAATAACCCATTGAGGTTGATATGTCGTAAAACAAAACCAAGTCAGCCCGTACAAGGCCCTCTTAACACAATTTACAGAGAACTGAAACGAATCTTTCTTAAGCTCAAACAAAAGCGATTGCAGTTTGCTGGCCACTCAGTCCGAGCGGACGGGGAGGTCGCCTCATCTTTACTTCTATGGTATCGTTCTGGAGGTGTCTTTTCATCGAAGTTGACTTTTGCATGCACCATGGCTGGCCATTGGGGATATAGGGACCGACCAAGAAGTGTGGAAAAGCAGGAAGTGCAGCACCGAGCAGTGTGGAAAAGGATTGTTAATGGAGGTCCGACCAACTACAGAGAGGTCGAAGGTTTATGATGATGACAAGGCCCGAGTACCGCCTAAGATAGAGGATTACACAAAAAGTGACACAGCTCATGTGGATAGGTGTGGGACGTAACGGTTAACCCGAGACTTGAACAGGATAAGATTATAGCGATCGGTGAAGCATTGTCTTGTGAGACGGTTCCACAAGTCAGTGGTTCGTAGGAAAGTTGTTCGAGTGGAACTTACATTTCAGCAAAAGAATACAAAGGAAATGAGGGTTGTTCGCTACAATGGGCGTGGCATGGCTGGTCTTAGGTGTGAAGTTAGAACAGCATCAGCTAAGGAACGTAGGTATTCTCATCACTTTGCATGGAAATAATTATCCAGAATCGATTGCAACGTCTCGGCTGTGAGAAAGGGGTCTTAATGGGGAAAATAATCTGCCAAGCTTTTGAAATCTATCGATAGTGAAATGCAAAGACTGGGCAAATACAATCCTCGATTTTAGGCCTGATGTGGGTCTTCTGATCAATGGGAATTATTTATATTGTGGAAATAAATAAACAAATATCAGTAACTATATTTTTGTATAGCTTTAGTTCCACAATTCCAGATATTTACAGGTAAATCCCGCCATGCCCCGTCCTCAGTAGTGAATTACACTTAATTCTTCCTATTCCATTGTAAGAAGGAAGTCCCAACCAGTTACTTCAGAGAAACTGCTACTGCATGTAACAAAATTCGAGAGGATCCTTATCCGATCATTCCAAAGGAAAAAAAATAGTCTATGTAAAAGTTTATTTACACGTCTTACATGCGGGCTATTGTCTTCGTTTTTGGTGTTGTTAGCACAATATTTCGTTCGCTGCTTCCAACGGTCTTCCTCAGGTGTATGTTCGCCAGGGAACTCCGAACTGAACACATTTCCTTAATCTACGCGGGAATCCCGTGCCAATGCGCATGTCTAGGTGCATCTCTTTCAATTTTTGTACTGCTCAGTTATTGCTCGCTCTCTTTCCACTTAGTCCAACTTCATAAACCCCGGCCCAGGGATTGAACTCACAATTATTATGTCATCAAATTCACGAACCAACGCGTTAATCCACTAGACCAGCATTTCTCAACAGGAGTACCCCGAAACACTAAATATCCGCAAAAGTCCCCAAGGGTTCCGTGAGAACAGGTGAGATGAGCTAATGCACTTTTGACTTTTTATTTAAGTTCGTATACGTAATAATACTAAACATACATAATATATTCTTGGCTATTGTAATATTGTAATATAGACATCATCCTTTCTAACCTATTACGTTATTATATTGGGAATATATTTAGTGATGTCTGTACGGCGCCAGTGTGAAGCCACCTTCATTTTATTTAACAAGTATCAAGAGCAAAGACAGAAATCATCTCCTCTCAATTGAGAATGAAATCCGTGTATGTCTATCAAAAAGTTCAACCCCTTATTAAGTATTTGTGTAGCAAAAGACAGGCACAGGCTTCATATTAGAGAAACATGATTCACTTTATCAAATGGCTGTGAAAATAACATTTTCTTAGCCCATTTATTGGTTGACATGACATTTTGCCTTGATTTACCTTACGTCTTTTTAACATTGCCAATAAAGGATAAATAAAAAAAAAATCTGATCCAGCAATTATCTGTTTTCGTACTGTTTACATTGATAGGTATTTGATATTGGTTACTTATGTTTAATTTTTACGTTTAAGTTTAGAATTTTTTGTGTGAATGAAAACTCCCTGTGGAAGCATTATAAACGAACAGTATACATTTTATTTAGCATACCGAAAGATTTTGACAAAGAAGTATTTTCTTTTCCTTAAACCAGTTATTCAAAAATATATACAGTGATATTTACCACGTGAATTACGATGAAAATAAAAGGAGAAAGATATGGCATATAATTTTGTTTTTGAATAAGGTTTTTAAGACATGTAATTTATTTTAAGGGTTATACAAGGGTACTAGGCTAATTTCCTGGGGGACAATTCTTTTCTGGAGAACTTAGGCCCCTTAAACTTGACCGTCCTTCTGATGAGTGTTATTTTTTCCTGCCATGTTTGACTGTAATCATTGAAGCTTTTTTCTTCTTTGTTAAAGCTTCTGCTGCCGTTGAAGACTTGTTGCGATTTGGCACCAATATCGTATTTATTTATCTGCCAGTTCCATCAAGGAGGTCCTGGTTGCCTAGCATATGCGCTGATTCTTTCAGGGGTCTAACTGTATAGCGTTCTTTTTAGTCCAGTGTTTTCACGTTATTCCACAGGGGCGGATGACTTCCCGTTTCATCCATACAAGATCAGACAATCTGGATTCCATTGTCTCACATCTCACTACTGCTTTTCGATGTTCTTATAGATTTGCTTTTTTTCCCAGAATATTAGTGCAGGGTCTGCAGAAGGCCGGAGAGTAAGCTGCCGGAGTATTATTATTATAAGTCGGAATAGACAATAATAATGTATCAGCTTAAGATATCAGACAAAATCCTTTTAATTAATAAATTATAATGTATTTTCTTACATTAGACATTCAATTAGAATTTGCTGTACATACATAGGCACGCACACATACATATCCCTAAATGTGTGTGTGTGTGTGTGCATATATATGTATATATATGTATCTATATATAATAGCTGATCACTCGTATTCGAGGATACCCATCTATTGGTGCGATTAACTAATCCCCATTGCAGACTCTCACTCAGGCACATTTGTTCAACACCCACAGAGCAAAATTGTGGTTTATATTGCAACTATGTTGAGCAGACCTTAGTTACAGTTACTGGGAAAGAGCATGCTACGTAGAATGATCAACAATTTGAACAACACCAGCACACTCAAACTCTCTGTCACGATGACGTGCGACTTCGTGCTAGCACAGCTATCGACGGCCCTTTGTTTTCCGTCTCTTTCTCCCTCTCTGTCTGTATTTATATATATATATATATATATATATATATATATATATATATATGATGTCAACTGGTTTATGAGAAGTATATATATATATATATATATATATATATATATATATATATATATAGATATATAGATATATATATACATATATATATATATATATATATGAAGAAATATAGTATTAAAGTATGCTATATTTATGGGATAAAGTGCTCAATATCAGAGATAGAGCGTGTGTAATATATATATATATATATATATATATATATATATATATATATATATATATATATTTCTCTTAAAACAGTTGCCATATCTACCACGACTCTAACTGTAGTAGTCATAACATAATTTACCTCCTAGTATGCACATTATGCCAGAAACAATATGTAGCAAAATCTGAATGGCCCTTTCACTACAGAATTAATAATTATCGCAATCGAATTAAGTCGACTCCACATGAAAAATTATTACCTGTAGCACAACATTTTCGCCTAGAAAAACACGATTTCAAAACCCATGCTAAATTCACTATAATTGAGAGAATAGAAAAGCCCAAAGCAGATAACATTAGAAAGATTTTAGAGTTCCATGATAAAAAGTGGATACAACGTTTAAAATCACACTATCCAGTCGGGCTAAACCATAAATTTAAGAATATAGATAGTAGTAATACATAACTCTACAAATCAAAACCTACCCACATTTCTCACCCACACAAAACAGACATGCTTACGGAGGTGTTGAGGCCTCACACTTATACACACACCCACACGAATATACACACTTACTCACTCCCTAATGAGTCAAATGATAACACACACGCGCAGCAATATACACGCTTACACATATCATACTCACTCACTCCCTAAGAACCAAATAACGCACACACTTAACAGAGACACATCCCTTCTCTAGAAACCAATAAATGTGCCAAACTGACCAAGGAAATTCAAAGCAGCATGAATCCATCCAGCTCTTATCTCAAATGACAACTTAAAAGAGACACAAGGAATGTTTAAAAATTCATGTTAAAAAGAAAAAAAAAACAAATAAAAAACAAATGAAAACTACAGACAAAAGTTAATTTTCTCCATCAAGACATTCATTTCTGTAGTTCACTGCTACCAGCAAGCAGAAATATTTTTTCTCCTGATGATGGCCATGTTGGCCGAAACTAGTCGAGAAATCTAAATGAAATAATAATAATACAAACGAAAGAATATTAATCTACAACCCTGTGTGTCTGAAGATTTCAATTTTTTTAATAATTTTATTGTTCAAAACATATATATATTTTATATATATATTTATATATATATATATATATATACTTCTGCTAGACCAGTTGCCATCAGTCTGTCCTGCTGTTTACCCGTAGAATTAATACCTTTCCGAAGGGTATTATCATGTAACGGATTCGACTGGAATTCGAACTCGGCTCTCCGATTCCTCAACCCTAACGCTATCCACTACTCCAGCGTGCTATACGTATGCGTATGCGTATATGTGTGTTCAGGGATGTTTTTGATTGGTTGTGGGCGTACATCGAAGAACTTTTCATTACGAGTCGTCGGGATGTAATTAAGACAATGGCCGTTGTGTAACAAAGATGATACGTGCTATAAGTGTTTTTCCTTCCAGAAATAATTCTAATCTATGTCATCTAATTTTGCGGAAAATTGATCAAGTCTCGGCGAAAACAGGAATTAATGGAAAAATGACTAACTTCGTTACCCTGATCAATGTTATTGATGATAGATTCAGATTAGAGAGAAAGTGAAATAGAAGGCCGTTTTCGATTCGTTCAAGTCGAAATACTTCACTCTAATGAATATCTTTGTAATTTTTTCGCAGAAAATGAAGAAACAAATTGAGAAATACCAAAAAATAAAATGAAAAATAAAGAAAAACAAAAAATGATTATTGAAGATGGCTTGCCACAAACACACACACACACACACACACACACACATATATATATATATATATGTGTGTATGTTTGTGTGAACATAGATGCACTCCCGTGATGACACACAAACACATATATATATATATATATAAATGTATGTGTACACACACATATATATATATATATATAAATGTATGTGTATGTGTGTGAACATAGATGCACTCGCGCGATGACACACACACACACACATATATGTATATATAAATGTATGTGTATGTGTGTGAACATAGATGCACTCTCGCGATGACACACACACACACACACATATATATATATATATATATATATATATATATATATATATATATATATATATATATATATATATATATAAATGTATGTGTATGTGTGTGTGAAAATAGATGCACTCCCGCGATGACACACACACACACACACACACACACATATATATATATATATATATATATATATATATATATATATATATATATATATATATATATATATAAATATAAAAGTGAACATAGAAGTCAACACTTTGAGGCGGCAGGCTGTTTCATGCTAGTGCAATTTGTCGCCTCTAAGTGTTGACTTCTATGTTCACTTTTATATTTACACACGCTCTATCTCTGATATTGAGCACTTTATCCCATAAATATAGCACATTTTAAGACTATATTTCTTCATATATATATATATATATATATATATATATATATATATATATATATATATATATATATATATATATATATATAAATGTATGTGTATATGTGTGTGCGAACATAGATGCACTCCCGCGATGACACACACACACACACACACATATATATATATATATATATATATATTCTATATATATATATATAAATGTATGTGTGTGTGTGTGAACATAGATGCACTCCCGCCATGATTAGGCCTATATTAATTGTATACAATGTATGAACACATACATTACTTCTTTAATTAAAAAATATAGTATTATACATATAAATATAACTTCAAACGGCATTTTAGTGGATAGCCGTGTTTGAAATAGACGCCTTGTTTTAATCAGTGTTTATTACGTCTAAAGACCTGCGCACTGGATAAATCTAATTAAAATAAATTTGATCTCCGGCCAGTTTCGAAACTGTGTCCACCTTTATAGAAGAAATCACCATTTGCTCCTGCTTGCTTCATACCGCTCGGCTACAGAGAGAATCACAGGTGAGTCGGTTTCCATTTTCCCCTAATGAGACATGCTCTTTCAGTCTTACTCGAAAGCCATTTCTAAAGAGTTAATAAATTTATTTTTAATCTTACTATTTTCATTACTTCAAAGATTATTAACGTAGATACATGCGTTTCAATTCATGTATATATATATATATATATATATATATATATATATATATATATATATATATATATATATATATAATGTCATCCACAGACAGACTGTTTCGCAGCTCTTCAGTGTGGGTAGACATCTGGTTGCCTCTAGCTAGGATCGAAACCCGACTGAATTGGCGTCAGTCGGAGATTCTACCACTAATGAAGGTGAATTTTAGTGTATTTATTTTTTTAGATAAACACACAGTGACCGACATGACTCAATTCGCTTTTGCCGAAGAGTCTCGCTATATCAGCCGTAATAGTCACTGCTTACAAACCCACACTTCCTCCCCAGATATATAAATATATATATATATATATATATATATATATACATATATCAATACCAGTTGAGTGAAAATGCATCATTTGAGGATTTTCATATGCAGTAATAGCTAAAATGGACAGCAAACCCGAAAAGAAAATAACATTCGGACAAAACGTTAGGAAAGAAGTCCACATAATTAGTAAAAAAAAGAGGCTTTTCTCTCCGTATTAAATAATACTTTAATAGTTTATTTTAAGAATTGTATTTCTCCTCAGACTTCCTCATTTTGACCTTTGAGGTCAGATACAGGAAAACAAAGAAGTCGTTTGTGATTGGCTAAAACTAGCGTGGGAATGTTATATGTCGGAAGGAATTTGAGTGAGTTAAGTTTTAGAGGTCGAAAATGTAGACTTATTATTTCGTTTCTGGAAAATTGCTTCCCAGTGGGGGTGAGAGAGCAACGCTAGTGGCTAGTTAGAATTGTACATGTGGACGTGTTGAATAAAAATAATTAAGATTTAAAGTTCCCTTTGGTTGATGTCTCATTTATCTCAGAAAAAAAGCGGCCGGGAAAGTTGAGACAAGAAAGAGAGGAACCTATCTTTATTATGGAATTAACATTGTCACCAAGAGATCCCAGAACGAGGGTCTAATACAATATCAGGTACTCAAAGTGGGAAACTTATTTCTTTAGATTTGATCTAAGAGAAGGATTTTATAAATTCCGACATAAAATAACAACATAATAAATACCAGATGTTTCCTTATAAGGAGACAGCTAGTTACCTTTACCATACAGAACCTCTTTAATTGCAATACTTCCGGACAAACACATACACACACAAATCAGGCCTAACACCAATACAGAGCGCATAAAATATTTTAAAATTACAATAACGAAAAGGAGAATAGCAGTTGCTGAAACTTGAAGTATGGACCGAACGATTACAATAAGTATCGGCTATGAAAATCGAGTCGGGCTGCTGAATGTAACCTCAGTCAGCTTTTCACAATTGTTATGTATTTGTAATAAAGTTATACATAGGAAAATTGCCCAAATCGCGTAAAAGCAAAATTGTCCATTAGATTAAGCTTTGAACCGTTGTATCATAGAAATTATTAAGGGTATCTTACTGGAATTCTCCAACGTTTTTTATAACACCACTGGTTTCTAATTTGAGCGATAAGAATGTGTAATTACTCTGCAGACTAAACAGAGATATCGTGATGAAATCGATCAAAAACCAAAATGAGATATCCACCATTAATTAATCATAGCTAATGATCAGAAGCTTATGATGAATTGAAATAAATTTCAAATATATACATATATATATATATATATATATATATATATATATATATATATATATATATATATATATATATATAGTCAAACCTAATGCACCAGACAAATATATATATTCAAGGATCATTTTCCAACTTATTCACGATTTCACGATTATCTTCGCCCTCTCTAATCTTCTAACTTTCTTTCCTTGTGTAACAAGTTGCCTCGCACGTTTCACGTACGATTTCGTTTCCAAGTCTTTTTCACTGCTGCTTGGACTGTCATAGCTGAAACTCCACTCTCCCGTGCCAAACGTCTTATGGATTGAGTTGGATCTTTTCCTAATTGATCTCTTCATCTCTAAGTTGAAATGATTATCCCTCTTCCTGGTTTGACCTTCTGATCAGGATTTCCTCTCCACTGTTCCTTCTTGTTTAAACTTATTCATCGTTCTCTTGATGGTTCTTGAATGGATTTTGAAGATGGAAGCCAGAGTATGAATGTTGGTACCATTACTGAATGTCTGTATGATCGTTTTTTCCTCTCACCCTTGCTCTCTTGGGAAAACATAGTGATACAAAATGGTTTTAACCTGTTCTAATTCTAACTGAATAACTCAAAGTGTTTTTCAGTGATTCTTACGACAAATGGTGTCAAGATGGCTAAACGTGTTATCTGAAAACATGTAAAAAAAAAAGAAACTCAATTAGTTTAATTATTTTTAGATATTAAACATTTTGTGGGATGGACAATTATTCCATACTGTTACACAATTTGGACAATTTTG
>OZ038478.1:26501990-26506990 GCA_964036315.1 Acanthosepion esculentum
TTCATCAAATAAAAGGCTAAAGAGCCATTCAAGGCAGAGATATAATATATTTGTTGTAACGACTTACAGGAGGGGAGCAATAATTGCGTATTATGATATGTAGTATATGTTGTGGGGGAGAACCCTTTTACACAAGATGGACTCGTCCAAATTATACTTATACTGACGGAGAGAATACCTGATGGTTGAGGTACGTTGATTCAGGGTGAGAGATAAGGAGACAGTCAGTACACAGGGTCTTCACAGAAAGTTATACGAGTGTCCAGCGAGAGAGATAATTACAGCTTCACTTACAGAGACTTATACATATACTTTCTACTAACCCGCATTCCTGGACTACTAATCTTCACTTCAAGTCTGTATTCTTACGTTTAATACACTTATTTTTCTATCTCAATTACTGGCGTTGTTTATTTATTTGTGCAGGATTCCATACCCGGAATCCCCAACAACTTTAGACATTCGACTTGAATAGTTTGTCTAAAGATTCTAGTGAACAGGGAAATATCTTCAGGAATCCCTTCAGTAATGCAACAGTTCTGGTTATACGAGTTCCACTTGAGGTTTGTGTTGAGCAGAAGCTTAATAGGTTGGCTGGAATATCTCACCCACAAAGGCACACAAAAATCCATTGAATTTTCAAGATTGGACCGGGAGGACTGGGCAATACGATTCTAAATATAAGTCATCTTATCTTGGTTTCGTGAACGAAGATTTATGAAGTGGGCTCTTCACGTCGACTGCAGGCACGTTGATGGCCGACCAGTCCAATGCGAGGCAGGCAAGTTCGGCCGCAGCGATTGCAATTAAAGGTTTGGTCTGCTATAGCTACCGAGGTTTCCCAGTCCTTCCTCCCGCGGTGTTTCTACTTCAGGTTGGCCCTGCGAGAGTCCTCAAATGTGGAGACGGCCTGGTGGACGGTGCGGAGTCTGGCTTGACGGTCAACAGCAAATGTCGACCACTGGTGATGGTCAATGTGGCAGATACCGAGGGGCTTCTTGAGGGAGTCCTTTTAACGCTTTCTTAAATATAGTAGTAATAGCCAAATATATGTCAGTAATGCTCCAGTTTTCATTTGATCTGACTCTTGTACGGAGAGACCATGCCAACTGGAGTCAAGTACATTCTAGAGTGGTGCAAGGCACGAACCATTCTTCTAGTATATTTCGTGATGTTACAATCTATACAAGTTCAAATTAACGTCTGGGTTGAGCGGGAATCTTAAGAGACGTTCAGGCAAGGAATCTCATTATGAGGACAACCGTTCATAACGGCAGGAGCAAACCTGTCTTCTGCTTTGTGATGATTAAGCATCTCTAGCTTCATGTGGGAGTTATTGAACGGCGCAAACTAGTTCTTCCCAGCCCTTCCAACACACACTTGAACAGTGCGAAAAAGGTCAGTAGCAAGAGATCAGCTGTCAGTCTCTGGCTATGATTAACTGAGCCCACACGTTGCCGCTAATTCATAGTGAGCTTCATGAATTTATTAACAGTGTTTACAATTACCATCACCTGAGAGATCCATCATCCATTAAGACCGATTATATCTAAGCCAAGTGATTGTAAAGAAAGGTGTGTACAACCTTGAAAACTATTGAATTAGAAGGCCTAACGAGGAGATCATGCCTTGTAGCAATACACACAAACACACAAACACACACACAGATATATATATGCGATATGCGATCATGTGTCGATAGGAGAAAGTTCTTTTTTCCTGGTTGATCAGAGTAATTAGCGTTAGAAGAGAAGTGGGATTCGGAATAGAGACGGGTACCTTATAGGTGTCAAGATAGAATCTAGTAAAATGTGTCGAATATTATTAAAAGAATCATCGAACGAAATGTAAACGATATTGTCAAGAAGATAATTTAAAATAAAAATATGAGACTAAATTTAATTAAAACCCATCTCCGTAAGTTGATATATGCGGTTCGCAATTGTGACGAAATAATTTTCTATGCGTAGCCCTCATCTGTAAGAAGACATAGTTGTAAGCCAAAGAGACACCTTAATTTGTGACCTACACATTGGGGACATCAGTATTCGGTTAGCTTAGTTACAGACTACGGAGACTGTAACGCAGTTAACGACCAGAAAGTGATATATGAGATATTTGGGTCACATGAAGCAGGGCATAAGGCTTGGAGAATGTAAAATTTTAGGAAATACTTTAGTCAAAAGAAGCCAGGGGAAACTGCGACTAACCGACTTTAGGAATCTGAGTAAATAGATTGCAGGACAAGAATAATGGCAATGACGCAAAAAGAATTGGTAAAGGGACAAGCGAAAGGAATCAGTATAACGTGATAAAAAATTCTGGAAAGGAGTAATTACCACGACATGCAACGCAAGTAAACATACGCTCATGTATTAGTGAGCACAGCTACACACAAATACACACACAGGTCCACACAGACGCACACAACGTCCTCAATATGACGATAAACTACATCCGCCTCCTGGGTAAGACGATAAACTACGTCCAACAGCAAGGCCCCTGATCAGGAGGTTTTGAGGAGCGTGGAACCACCTCTTAATTGCTGGTGTTCCCAGGTCCACACTGACCCCGTGGTAGTAGCACCTGTTAGGTTCCCAGCTATGAGCAAATAGTTAACCCCCAAACTAGGGTCAAAACTCTATAAAAGTGTAAAAATAGGTTTTAATACGAGAAATGATTATAAAAAATATATTATCAACAATAATACATTTTTAGAAATTAAATATTACCAGCAATATATTTTTTGAAAAAAAATATTACCAGCGAAGGAAAATTCTTACCAGAAATAGATTTTTAAGGAAAGAATATTACCGGAAATAGATTTTTGGAAAAAAATATTACCAACAATGAAAATTTTGTCGGCATTAAATAACACATTGAGGTTGATATGCCGTAAAACATACCAAACCAAACCAAACTAAACAGATGCACACAAAGAATAGAAAATATGCAAATTATTTTTTAGCGTAATATAAAAATAACGAAAACTTGAAAATTAATATTTGCTAATATCCCCTGAGGAGTGGTCCAAACAATTACACAAATTTTCGTCTAAGAGTCAAGCTGCTTAATATGACATCAACCAACCAAGTGGCACATTTTATATTTTTATTAAATCTCTCTTTCTCTATCAATGTCTGCTCAGAATAGTTACAGTATAAACCACAGGTGAGCTCTGTCGGTATTGAGCAAACACAAACATTCCTGAACGAGCGTATGGATTGCCTAATCGCCCTAGTAGACGGCTACCTCGAATGCGAGTGGCCAGCTATTATATATATCTATATCTATATCTATCTATCTATCTCTCTCTCTCTCTCTCTCTCTCTCTATATATATATATATATATATATATATATATATATATATATATATATATATATATATATATGAAACAAAAATGAACAATTTTCTAGTGGATATGTGCATCTTCTAATGTCAAACTGCATAAGAAATATACATATCTATATATCTATCTATATATATCTATATCTCTCTCTCTCTCTCTCTCTCTCTCTATATATATATATATATATATATATATATGGAGAAAAATTTGCAAATTAAAAGAAATTGAATGTTTTTTTTTGTGAAAGTATATATATATATATATATATATATATATATATATATATATATATATATGATATTTAAGATCTGCCCCCATCTTTCACCAGAAATAACTGTATTCAGAAGTTTGTTTACAAGTAGCGTCCGTCGCGAGACGCGGATGTCACGTGATGTGGAATGCAACTGTGTTTGAATATTTCTAACGTAAATCTAACGATAATAATATTTTAGATGTTGTTTAAAAAGTTTTTTTTTAACTATATCTAATATATATATATATATAGAGAGAGAGAGAGAGAGAGAGAAAGATATATATATATATATATATATGTATGTATAGGGAGAGGGAGAGAGAAATGACAGAGAGAACGAACGAAAATAGAGATAGAGAGCAGGATTTAAGAATGCTTGCAAGAAATGCATGTTTTTATTATTTAATTTCCTGTTGGCGCAATTAGTAGATCGCGTGTATCCATTTCATTTACCAACTTTTTGAATCTGTACATTTTATCATGCTTTGGGGTATTTAGCAAGATCAGAAAACTGTATATCTTATTTCAAGACTTTCATCATGAATCAATAAACGCAAAAGGAAATGTTTTGGGTCCAGTAATTTTAAGCGGGAAATACAGAACAGCTACAGAACAATATGTTCAGCAACCTCAGTTCCTTTCTACTTTAGAATGAATCCATTGCAGTTGATTTGAATAAAACAATGCCTTCGTAAATAGCAGTAAATAATGTGCAATTTCATCACGAAAAATTTAGAACTTGATAGCTCTACTGAAAAATGTTGAAAATAGCATACCAAAAACATGTGATACATCCTTCATAAAGGAAAATAGCACCAAATAAATGGGTCGGAAATATATGATATAAAGAGCCTACATTTTGGGATGGATAAAAAGGAAAGAAAATTAATACCCACTCAACGCACGAAGCCATGAGAAGCAATTCCCCCTCAATAGAAGATAGGTCTACCTATCGCCTGGTTTTCACATTTCTCCAGTTATTTGTACAGGGGTAGAGGGTTATCCCTTGTTCCCTGTTTGGATTTCAATTTCCGTTCCCTTATTACATCTACTATAACTCCATATTTCTAACGTCTCCGCCTAAACTCTAAAAGCTTATTTAATTATTATTCATTTCTGTTTTTTTTTCTTCTCAATAGGATTTGGTTGGGTCTACTAATGCCCGGTTCGCATTCATCCCCGGTCTTTTGGACAGGAGTAGAGGTTTATCCCCTGTTTAGGATTGGGTAAACAGTTTCAGCTAAAGTTTCTTCATTGCCTTTAATACCTAGTATCCCTTTGCATCTTAGTGGCGTTATCAACTTGCTTGGGGGAATTGATTTAAGAAAACGAAAGTGCTTTGTACTAATTAATTATCAGAAAATGATGGACGATCACATAAATAATATTAATTCA
>OZ038478.1:26511990-26549490 GCA_964036315.1 Acanthosepion esculentum
CTTCGTAAGTAAGACTAGAAAGCCAATGTACCTAAAATCCAATAAAATATTAGAATGCTTAGAATGTTTTCTTAAGTTTTTAAGATATTTTTAAAAAGTATAAAAAGGCGTTCACGTTATATTCGGCAAGTAAATGTAACATTTAATCACGCCTAAGACAAATCTCAAATATAAGTCTATCAAGAGCGTTTTCAACACATAAAATACACACATCTGCTTTCCTGCAATATTTTAAACTAAAATTAATATTTGTTATAAATTTGATTAAATAAACTTTCACTGACATGATATTCATAAGATAATGATTATATTTTATTTTTTCAAAATCTTTGTAACAAAGAAAATTGCGTTGTGCTTGACAGATTGGTCAATATGGATGATTTTATCGTTTTGACTAATTTTTAGTAAAAATCATTGCAATTTAAATTTAAATTCTGTTCGCAATACAGCAAATACATTTGCTTAGTGGAAATATTAAATTCAATCAATTAGATTGAATTTAAACATAAAATAAACGTTTTAAGAAATATTTTTCATTTTTAAAAATGCATTTTAAACATTATACAATGCTGTTTTTTGGAGATACACACACACACACACACACACATACATACATACATACATACATATATATATATATATACATATATATATATATATATATATATATATATTATAACATTATAATATTTTTATTCTATCCATCAGAATCAGTGCTCATTATCCGAGATAGAAAATTTGTATGTAGATAGGGTTAGTGTGGACGTAGAAATATATATATATATATATATATATATATATATATATATATATATATATATATATATATATTGATAATATTAGTGGTTAATATACACATACATATGCAATCATATATCTAGAATATCTAAATATATATACATACATACACATACATATAAATGTGTATAAAAATAATTCCAAGAGGATAGAATCCAGATACAACTCAATGTCCAACGCAGAGTAAGGATATAATAAAAAAGGGTTAAACACTAATATTCCATGGTCATAATTTATATCCAATTCATCAGACCTACAATTCAAAAAGAAAACAGAAAAAACAACTCCGGGGATAAAAAATAAAATTTAGTGTGTGTGTATGTATGAGAGTGTGGGACGAATGCTAGAGTAATTGAAAGCTATAGGGAGGGGTAACAGACGAGAGAAGAAGAGGAAGGTCTAAAGATGAAGGGGGGGGGTTAAAATATAACAGAGAGAATTTTTAAAGAGGGGAGTCAAAGACGGTTTAAGTGAGAGAAATATGAATATTCTCGGATGTCTAATACATTAACGATACACCGAAGAAGAGTATACATTTTGTGGTGACATACACACACAATAAACGATATAATCCTAAAGGTCAGAAGATGAGAGAGGGAGAGGAAAAGAAAAAGGAGTGGGGGGAGATGGGGTGAAGGAACTAAAACCGAAGGGCATTTATAAAAGAGCCGCTGTGTAATCAAGAAAATTTGACAAAAGTAATATCGACTACAGGTTACAAATCTAATATAAACATATAAAAATAACGATTATCAAATCTAGCAATATATATATATATATATATATATATATATATATATATATATATATCGTATATTTTGGCAGCATTCGGTCTTTGTCGCTTTACTACCTTTCTTCATGTGATTTCTTTTAATATATATATATATATATATATATATATATATATATATATATATATAGTTTAGATATTTCTTTTCGAGTTTATCACCATACATGTCATCCATAATAAAGTCTCGATCTGACGAGGCTATTTATGTACACGAATAGAATTTTCAATTTGATAGTTTGTTTTGTGAATTTGCAGTGTTTTGGGAAGAAACATATAGCACAGTTAATTCTAATTCAATTTCACTATATTTTCTACAATATTTTTCTTTACAAACGTTTTCTACAATGAGGTATCTGAAGTATGTAATATTTATTAATTCCACATACTGAATTTTTGTGGATTCCCTTTGAAGATCTTAAATTAATCTTTTTTTAATAACAAATTATTCTACCATATTCCCGACAATAACTTTGAAGTGATCATGTCTTTCGATTTTTGTTATCTGGTAATTACCTATTTTACTAGCAATCAAACGGCAATATTACGTTGAAACATCGTTTCTTGTACGGTCAACAAATTTAAGCAGCATCGAGCGTGGTCTGTATATAGATGGGTGACCACTTGGATAGACTCGTACAAATTATATTCACCTACGCGCAAGTAACCTTGTGAAAAGTAGGCATCCACTTCTTTTCATCCGCCGGCTATGGGTTAATTAGTTTGATCATTTTTATCTTCAAAACGTCTTACAATCTAAAAATATTTTCTGGCTTTAAATGACCTAGCAAACGGTTGATGACCTTTCTAAAGAGAGCTAGCCTCTCATTCATTTTAACCTCACAGCCACCATGTTTTGAATGAGTAAAGGTGTATCGTCTGCCTTTTTTTATAAGTCTTATTCCGTTTTCTTCTCAAGTTTGCTTCAACTCTATACTTCTGACGTCATCGCCTGAAATCTAAAATTATATTTATTAATTATTTATTAATATTTTTTTTATTTTATATTATTTTTCTTCTACTCAATAGGTTTGCCTATCGCCCGGTTCACACACCTCTCCGTCATTTAGAACAGATGTACAGTTTTATCCCTTATTTCCTTTTTAGGATTGAATTTTTCAGTTCCACCTAAAGTCTAATTCAACGTCACAGCTTGAACTCAGAATTTTTATTTACAATTTTTTTCCTCAATAGGAGTAGATAGGTTCGCCTATCGTCCCGTTTCTAGTCTTCCCCCGGTCTTTTGAAATGGTATAGCGGTTTATCACATGTTCCCTGTCTAGTATTATGCTTTCAGTTCATTCCATGTCTTTTTATCCTCTTTCACTCCCAGTAGCTCCTTAGCGGCATTATCGCCTTGCTTGGGGTGAAATGATTTTAAAAAAAAAAATGTTGTCATATTCCTCGACTTATTTCCAATAAAGCCTAAATAAGCCTGCTCTGCCCAAACCGACCTACTCAAGGCTTAAATGGAAGATGTGGATTCGCGCCATTTTCAATGATATTTCTGCGTATGTGAACGCAACAGTATCGGGCAGAAAGTAAACATAAGGACACCGATGTCATTCTCCGCGCAGAGAACTTCTGCAATTTCTTCACAACGATATCATTCTTTCTTTTCATGTGCCTTGTCCTTTCAGGACGTAGACGATCATGGCTCTCCACCTCTCTCCATCCCTTACAGCTATCAACAAGATCCTTCCCTCTGCTTCCTCCCCCAGACCCCGTACGCGTGACATACCTGACGTACTTTAGCAAGTATGCCAGGTATGTCACGCGTTTTTTCTCTTCTCTTTTTTCCTCTATTCGGCCCGTGAGTATCAGATTCTCCAGGCCCTCTTTCCTCATTATATTAAGTATAAGCCTTGTTTGAAACCTCTCTAATATCTCATCGCTGCTCACACGCCCAGTCCATGATATACTTAGCATCCTTCTGTAGAACTACATCTCTGTCGCCTCGCGTCTCTTCTCCATCTTTGAGGAAATTGTCCAACATTCGCTGCCGTAAAGAAGGACCGATGTTACGTAACAGTTCAGTATTCTTTTCTTTTCTTTGTTAGGAAAGATATCCTCCTGTCAATATTATTAGCCAACGGAAAGTTGAATAGACTATTAAATATATGCGAGGCTAGATTAATAACTTCGTATCTCGACCTTGATGGTGAGGTGTGGTAGGAGGTATTAAAGCCTTTTCACTATTTACATTATTCGGACTATTGTCCTCATCTTTGTCGCCATATTTATTACAACGTTCTTGCCGTTGTACGCTCCTGCCTTCTTCAGGTGGTTGGAATGTCGAACTGAACCCATTATTTCGCTCACTGAAGAAGACCGGAGCGTACAACGGCCGAAACTTTGTAATAAATATGACGATAAAGATGAGGACTATTAGCCCGAATAATGTAAATAGTGTACATAATACCTCATCTCAGAAATATAAACAGAT
Organism: Acanthosepion esculentum; assembly: GCA_964036315.1. Taxonomy (NCBI): domain Eukaryota; kingdom Metazoa; phylum Mollusca; class Cephalopoda; order Sepiida; family Sepiidae; genus Acanthosepion; species Acanthosepion esculentum. The sequence goes on from OZ038478.1 coordinate 26,516,022, forward strand.
ACATTAACTTTCAATTTAGAATGCCAATACATTTTCTGCTTCGCCAAAATTCTTCAGTTTCTCTCTATTTAAATATTTGTGTAGCATCGTATTTGTAACAAATGCAAATGACCGCATTTTTTCTCGAATTCCTTCTTTGTCTAAAATTCATCCTCAGACTAGAATTTATCCTCGGACTAGAATTCATCTCTCCAGATTTAAAATTCCTTCCTTGTGAGCATCCCAGCTAAAATTATTGCTTAAGATCAAAGCTATAAATGTAAAGCAATTAATGAAAATAGTGCAAACGTGGGCGACCATGGCTTTCCACAGCATCTTATCCTTTGTATCCCTTAGCTAAGGTTTTCTAGTGACTATCCTTCCCATTACCTGTTCGACAAACTATTTACACAGCGCTTTATTTTAGCGTGTTGAGTTTCATAAGCCTTCTTTCCGCAATGTATGTTTTAGATATTTCAGATGTTCCTAAGAAAAATCATTACAATATTAATTATATGTAAACAAAAAAAGAAACCGTATCTAAATGTATAACTCAATTCAAATGTTCTTGTTTTTACCATGTTGATAGATTGATTTTTTACGGATTATCAACCGTTTAGAGTTATTTAAAACCGAAACATATTTCGGATTGTTGGAAGTTGATTGCAGTACACGATGTTCTCCATCAAAAGTCATTGAGGTGAATTCACGAAGGCCACATGATGGCTGGTGAGTGACGTCAGGGGATAAAGTGACGAAAGGCGGTTAGCGATGTACAGTCCAGAGGAGAAGGATGTCACCATGCCACAGCGGTACGTTTTACAGGAAAAAAAACACACGACCTCACCAGTTTCAGAGAGAAACCACTATAAGTCCAGATGAGACCTCTGTAAATAATACAAGTAAGGAACTGTTTTTCTGATTGCACACTACTTGTTGTTGCATACATATTATAATTTTCTGTGGGACAAATGGATATACGTATATATAATTTGATGTGTGATTTTGCGGTATAAAACACTCTCTCAGAGTAAAGCATTTTTGTCATTTTCTTTTTTTTCAGCTGTTCCGTTACCTCCGTGAAATAAGGTGTTATTATATCAGGGCTATCATTACATTCCATTATTATTTACATCATTCGAACTCATCTTCATTGCCATATTCACAACATTTCGTCCGTTCAACACTCCGGCCTTGTTCACGTGATTGGAATATCGAACCGAACCTTTTATTTCGTCCAGCGGGGTAGTTTGTTCCAGTTCCACGTGCCATGCCTCTTCCGGATATCTCAGTTAACTCAACTCTCCAATTTTTTTTGGTTCACCAATATTGAACTCACAACAATTGGGGTCTAGCTACTGGATATAACCAACCCATTTATCCACTTGGCAATGTGTCCTTAAGGATGTAAGAATTTCCGGGACTTATAAGCTTATCTCAGCAACGTTTTTACCAATGCTCATATTGCAATTTTTCGTTATTGTTATTGCATATTTCTCCAGAGGTTATATTTAATTTTTTGTTGTTGTTAACCATTGTTTTTCTCTATCATTCCTTATTACTGGTTCCCATATTGTATTCATTTCTATGTTTTGTCGGAGCATCCAACGGCCGTACCGTTGTGAATATGGCAACGAAGATGAGGATAGCAGTCTGAATAATGTTGTTATATGGGAATAAATTGTCGCTGCCGACACTTGAATTTGAACCTAGATCGCGAGTCAGCAAACACAGGCGATCCCAATATTTAATTAAGTGAGTCGCGTGACATGTGAGAAACGCATAAGTAGGTAGTAATTTGGCGTCTAATTGATCGTCATTTTTATTCTGTCCTCTATTACGATCCGGATCACCATTTCTTCTCTGGCTTCTATTACTATACGGACTGCTGTTCTTTTGTCTATACTATTCTATATTAAGATCACTATACGGTGGTTATTTTCCGATCGAGTGATATCGAGCGATACTATTAGTGCGAGTCCTATTCAAAGGCGTCTGGCACCAGCATTGTTCAACGGCGTACTATAGTTGTATCTGCGATTACAAAGTCTCTACTACAACGAGCATTACGAATGTGACAACGAGTATCTTTTGACATTACAATAGTGGCAACGAGTGTTCACTGACATCACAAAATATAAATAATGTAAATAATCATAATACCTCATCTAAGAGATATAGACGTATATATCATAGCTTTAATCATAATAACTGGGTACGACATTGCTTAACTTTTGTGATCGAACGAGAATCGGTGTTGTCAGTGCAAGTGTTCTTTCTACCAGAATGTTCGAATATCTACAGATTTGTAAAGACACTGGTTGAACTTATAATAAGAAAAAGATATTAAAATATTTTTGTTGCAAAGAACATTGTTATAAGTATCTGGCTTGTTTAATTTTTAGTCAGGAGTGTCTTCTCGTGCAAAATATTTTTCTGTTTGCATAGAGATAAAGCTGGCTAATTTGGGCAAAGCAAATATAATAAATCAATTTCTTTAATTCACATTTTCTTCTCTGCTAAACTTACTTCAGTTCAAAAGTTATGTGAGATTTTATTTTGAGGTCTGGCGTAATTCCTATCATTAATCTATGTGTGTTTTACCGAAAATCTATTTCGGTAATACATTCTTTTTTTTATGTCTCTAAGCCATTGTATTATATTTGTGCTTAATCTCTTGAAGAACTGTATGAGATAAGAATGGTTTTATTATGAGGAGATGCTAAACAGCTGTCTGTCCCACGGAGACACAACTTGAAAAAAGTCCTTTGCCTCTTCAGATTTTGCCAACATATAACAAACCGAGAATTTTTCAACATACCTACTTATGATTATGTTCGTACTTTAGTTTACATTAAAACACACTTAAATATATATATATATGTGTGTGTGTGTGTGTGTGTGTGTGTGTGTGTGTGTGTGTGTGTGTGTGTATGTTTGGTCACACCCAGGATTATATATATATATATATATATATATATATATATATATATATATATATATATATATATATATATATATATAACAGAAATATAAGTGTGAAGTTTGATATTACCAGACATATTAAAAACGGGCAAAGCAACCGGTTTCGCTCCCGCTCTTCAGGCTTCCAACGGGAGATTTAATTTAAATTAAAAAACACAGAAAATGTACAATGAAAAATGAAACGTGGAGGGGGAGAAAAATATATGAGCAATATCGCGGAACCGTAGGTGTTTGGGACGATTCAACGGCAAGGTATCAAGTGTTCGTCGTATTTTTTTCTCTGCTGAGGTTCGTATAGTTTTTCAAACCCGGCCTATGATTCGTTCAGTGTGTAAAGAAATTATCCCTCCTCATCAAATTAATTCTGTAATTTATAAATACAGTTGTAGTTGCGGGGCTGACTACATAGGGAGGACGACACAACGCCTCGACATAAGAATTGAATGTTTTTTTGTGAAAGTATTTATATATATATATATATATATATATACATATATATATATATATATATATATATATATATATATTTGATATTTCAGATCGACCCCGATCTTTCATCAGATCTGATGAAAGATCGGGGTTGATCTGAAATATCAAATATATATATATATAAAAACTATAAATAAATACTTTCACAAAAAAAACATTCAATTTTTTTTTTAATTTGCAACTTTTCAGTTGTTATATATATATATATATATATATATATATATATATATATATATATATATATATATATATATATATATAAGTATAAACATATATGCATCTCTGTGTCTGTATGAATGTGATAAAATATCATTTGTGTGCTACATATATGTGGCAATATTTATCAACATCCGGGATAAAAGCAGTATGGACACAGTGATCAATACCGAATAGTGACATTCTGTGTCATAATTTAACACTAGAATTGCCGAGGTGTCGTTTTCGACATCTTCAAAATTTCAACATCTTACTATGGAATAACTAGTTTTGGTTCGATGCTGAGGCTCATGGACAATTATTATATTTTAGCAAAGATGCTTAACAGACTTAATTCTTTAAAAAATATTCAGTGGAATAGCTGATATTTGAGGTTTTACCTTGAACGCTGAGGTGTCGTTTTTGACACCTAGGCTATTTATAGGGTAAATGCATTGAAATAATATCATAACACGGCAAATGTGCAAAGGATGAAACTAGGGTACTGTTAGTGACATGTACATATTGTGGAATCTAAGATATTGGTAAATAGTTGGTCCTACAGGATTGCAGAAAGAATGTTATAGCCTACTTCAAAATGGTGTCTAATGTTGTGTAATAGTAATATTCTTTAATAAACTATGTATTGCAAACATATGAGTAATTTCATTAACCATATATGATTATTTTTCATGCGAAATATTAAAAAACAATCATAAGGTGTCGAAAACGACACCATGGCCATTTCATATATATCAAAGGAGCTGGCCATCCTAGTGTTAATGCATTCCTCATCACTTGAATATTGCATTCAGTTATGGATATACGCTTAACCATTACGTCCACACTGCTTTTAAGGCAGTATTAAAGCGGCATCTTCCCTTTCAGCCATGTCTGATTGCATAAGCAGACATAAGGTTTGTAATCAAACGTTATGTCTGCTTATTTTGATCATAATCTTTTCATACTCACGAATATTTTTCCGTATTAATTAAAATTATTTAATTAAATTAAATTCAATTAAATGAAGCAAGAAATGCACTGTAACAGTGAGAATCACTTTTACTACACAAGTAATTCCTATTTCTTTCTGATATCACCATCAGTGGTGCAATTGATAAGGCAAAAAATTTGTGTATCTATCCATTACTGGATTTTCATTTTCATTTAAATGGTATCGCTGGCAGTTATGCTTTAGCGTTCATTAAGAATATTCGTGAATATGAAAGAAGCAATATAATATTCATTAAAGAAATGAGTACTTCCACGGCTTGTATTATATAATAAAATAATATAACAGCACTATAGAAAAAGGTGGTAGCTGTGTGAGAATTAGGGAGAAGCATTAATCAAATATGACAGAACTTGGCTAATAAGGTAAATTCAAACGGATAACTAGCTTTACAGGGAAGGTAGGTGGATATTTAAATTTCACTCTAAACATAACGTATTCCATTAAAAACAGGTTCTGTGCTTGACGCGACGAGCATCTACCTCTTGGCGAGCAATTTTTCATCTCCTTTATATTCAAGGATAGCTATTTTGTTGCTCACACAGAGGTTACACCTATCCACCTGTCACCATTAACCGCGAGTTTATGCTCATTTTATGGTTATAAAATTCCCTTTTCCACTCTCCTTATTCGGCACCAATGGAGAACTTCTCGCTAACGCACCAGATGACAGCGGAAAGAAGGATTGCTACTCATATACAAAATCACACACGCGCGCACACGCATATCTATCTATCTATCTATCTATCTATCTATCTATCTATCTATCTATCTATTCAATCATTATCTGTTTAAATTTCTGAGATGAGGTATTATGTACACTATTTACATTATTCGGACTATTGTCCTCATCTTTGTCTCCCTATTTATTACAACGTTTCGGCCGTTGTACGCTCCGGCTTTCTTCAGGTGGTTGGAATGTCGAACTGAACTCTTTATTTCGCCCACTGGGGTAGACTGTTCTAGTTCTACGTGCCATGTTTAATAAGTAGCATCCATGATAATCGGGAGAAAATAAAGAAAAAACATGTTCAAGATATTTTTTTATTATGCTGTTCCTCAATTTAAGCTTTCAGATCACATGGTCCATCATCAGAGAGGTTATATAGTCATTACAACAGAGATTTTAACCATCAAATTAATGCCACTATACGAAGCTTAAAAAGGATTATTATCAAACATAATAAACATTGGTTTTCTGTTATATTTATTAATATATGTTTGGATAATGATCTGGTGCCTAATGCACTATACATATATATATATATATATATATATATATATATATATATATATATATATATATATATATATATATATATATATATATATGTTTGATTAAATAATATAGATAAGCGTTGTCTATATATTTTATGCAACGCTTATCTATATTATTTAATCAAACATGTATTAATGAAAAAATGCTGCCTAAATACACACAATATATATATATATATATATATATATATATATATATATATATATATGTGTGTGTGTGTATGTATATTGTGCGTAACGGAGTTCGCTTTCCAAGCATGTAGCAGATTTGAAACCTCATCTTCTTTCTGTTATAGGCTTTGTGTGGTCATTCCATGCGCGTCACCTTTGTGAAGCATCTCTACTGCATAGCATCTGTTGACCCAATCCCTGTGAGTGGAGTTGTGTGACGGATTATTTTGCTTGCACGAAGTCACAAGTCATCGTGACCAATAGTTTGATGTAACTAATTCTCTCATCATAGTTGCTTTTCAGTATATACCACTGTTCGGGATATGTGGGTGTCGAACATCACGCCTTTGGCTTAGAATGCGTCTATTGATAAAGGTTGGTTAACTGATCATGCAGACAGGTTTTCTTCGAAAAACATGAATTCCAGCATCTCACACGGTTGAATATTGCACCAAAATCTGACCCCACTTAAACACTAGCGACTCTCACCCCTTCACTCACCACAGTGAATACCGCATACTGCTTCTCACAACGCTTGGCAATCGTCTATCAGCAATGTTTACATTTACTAATGAGGTACTAAACATTACCACGGTCAACCAAATTGGTAATCTCTTACAGGCCACATCTCCAGTTATTTTAGGGAGGTAGTATAGAAAATATGTGAAAGTGATCGCATAATGCTATGGAGGAAAAAGTAAAAGAAAGTGCATGTTTTAAAAGGAGTCCTTAAAAAGTAAAGCTATTTTTAAATAAAGTGTACATACATTCAGAATGTACACTCTATTTACAACAGCGAATATATCGTTTTTGATAGACAGAAATTATCCTATATCATATTGTCCCTGTTCTCGTTTGATCGCAGGAGCGTCACGCTCCGTCAATACGTCATAAATAATGACTATTCCGTTTTTATCGCGTGGAAAGAGGCAAAGACCCTACTTTGTTGCAGCGAGAGACAAAAAGAAAGAAAGCGAAAACGAAAGAAGAGGAGATAGGAGTGTTTAACATCTCCTGCAAGCACCACATAAATAATGGACTATTCCGTTTTGGTCTCTTGGAAGGATGGGAAAAGACACTACAAAACATAGTAAAGAAAGGGAGGATAGAAATGTTTAACGTCTCTTGCCAAGTAATGAAATTGTAATAGATCTTTCGAACCTCTATACGCTTGTGTTTCTCGATGAATGTTACATGAAGGCTTCGAATCTTCAATCTCCAACCACTGATATGAAAGTGGCTGCATGAAAACATATCTAACTTCCATGTGCTCCATTTGCCAGTGGTAATCCCAATTCATCATGTTAAAGAACTCACTGAATTACTTTTCAACGCACACTGCAAACATGGATTAGTTATCGATAAAAATGGAAGGAATATATGTATGTATAGCTGGCCACATGTATTCGAGGATACCCGTCCACTATGGTGGCTAGCCAATCCCTGTTGCAGAAGTTTACTCAGGCGCACTTGTGTTTATTCAACACCGACAGAGCCAGCCAGCTATGCTGAGCAGACCTTAGTTACAGTTTCTGCGAAAGGAGAGAGCGTGTTATCTAGCGTGATCAACAATGTGAACGAAGCCAGCACGCTCAATCCCTCGGCCACGAAGACTTGTGACTTCGTGCTAGCACAGCTATCGACGGCCCCCAAGGGTGCAATGTTTACTCACAACGCTTGGGTCAAATCGTGGTATGGTTTCCAGGCACTTTCCAAAGGTGCACCACGCTGGGATCGACTTCTTCTATCCAGTTCGATAACATCAGGAAGTTACCTTCCTGACAAATCGACCATATTGAGATTCTAAGCACTCGTCCTCGTGCCCATGGAAGGCATGTGAATAGACATAGAAACTAAATAAAACAAGCTGTTAGTGATTTGTATTCAAAGTATTGTAATAAACTATATTTAGTCGAATGTTATTGCTACACATCACTAACTTGTCTCATTGTCTGAATATAGGCTTAATTTATGCTTGATAAACAGGTTTGGGCGATGCGATGGATTTCGCAAGTTTTCATACCATAGAAGCAGACTAGTGCAACACAGATATGACAGTCACTGTTACATTCAAAAATCAATAGATACAAAAATGTCTCTGTGTGTCAGACTTTTTCAATTAAAGGGAGACAACTCTTTGAGCAATTCTTACATCTGCAGCCATGTTCAAAGATCCAGCCTGAAAACAAACATGAGAGAATCACAGGTGAATTTGAAGCAGGAAGATTTGCTGTTGTAGCTTCAAAATGGACTAAAATGGAGATATTTCACTCCCACATCGTTATGGCGTTTCAGTATCAAGTATCCAAGATTGGATTAACCATGTTTATCCAAACATTAAGCACTATTTCATGGATTCAGACTGGCTTTGTGAGATCGCCATATTAGCTTCCAAGAACCAACGTATGAAACAGACTGTCGCCTCTAAATGTTGACTTCAATGTTCACTTTTATATTTACACACGCTATATCTCTGATATTGAGCACTTTATCCCATAAATATAGCACACTTTAAGACTATATTTCTGCATATATATATATATATATATATATACATATACACACACACACATACATATATATATATATATATATATATATATATTCTCTCTTTTAATGCGTTTGGGTGGCAATCTGAGGACAGTGCAGAGGATTTCGGAAATATATGGATGAGCCTTATGGTGATTACGAAGGTATGGAACTCGGAAAACTCACTCTGATCGTTCTGATAAGGAAAGAATTCCGAATTAGTTGGTGAGTTCTCAGACTCAACAGGGATGCGTAGATCAAGTGCCTTGATGAGTTAGAGCAGTTTTGAGGGTGTCTGTTGGAAAATACTGTATTTGGGAACATGCCTCTGTAACATAGGACAAAATCGGGATAACCCAGTCATATCTCTCAGACAATTCCTGCAACCAGATCACTCCTTAAATCTGACCAACTCTACAAACTGCAACCTTATTCTTTATTATGTGTGGGGCACAGTTGAGCAACAAATCTCCTTCTAACACCAAATATGAACAGAAGGCATATATTATAGCAGCATTCACCAACTTAAAGAAGGAGACCGCCCAGAAGAGTTGCAGGAGATTCTTAAGCCGTCTAGAGGCCGTGATTGAAGTCAATGGCGATTTTCTTAAATGAATTTAGTCTTTAGTATCTTAAGATATTTTGTGTAATTTTGGTAAATATATCTGTTAAAATGAGATGTCAGAGTTATTTTCATTTTTGCGTAATTTAGACGACAATTTTCGCATTGCTTCCTGTATATATATATATATATATATATATATATATATATATATATATATATCGTAAATTTCTGGAAGATCTCCAACCAATTTGTGAATAGGAGCAAACATTCAGCGCCTGCTATTATAAATGGCTCCGAGGTCAACCTAACCTCATTTGATAATACGGACGCTTTCGCTTCGATATTTGCCTCTAACTCGACGTTAGATGAAAATGGCCACCCCACATCCCGACTTCTCCTATCTCACCGAGCAAAATCTCAATAATATTTTTATTACAGCCCAGCATGTCTCAAGACTTATCAAAAGTATTGATCATTGTCCAGCTAAAATCCCACTGGTTGTCCTTTAGAGTATTAACCCGGTGTTATCCCCGATCTTATCGAAATTATTTAACCGCTGCTTAAAGAAGAAATCCATGCCAAGACAGCGAAAGCATTCAAGTGTATGCCTTGTTTTAAAGAAGGCGGGTGAGAGCACCTCAGTGGGAATATCGTCTTCTTCGACAAAAGTACGTATTTTGATCCACTCTATCCACTGTTTATAAACTATGTGTCATTACTGAAAGACGAGCGGATTATATATTTCCAAGGCCTTTGTCAAGGTTTGGTATAAAGGGCTACGACACATGCTTTCAAGCTATGAGATCGCTCGAAGAGTCTTTTTATTTATAAATTCTTTCCCTGAGGTAGTTTTTAAAGGCCAGTCCTCCGAGAAAAGGATGTTCAAAGAAGGTGTCAAGCAATGTTTTCGGACACTCTTTCTACATTACATGAAAAAAAATCTGTGAATACCTATGCTGTTAATATAACAGTATACAGCTATACCGCTCAAAATTCCGACGATCAGAGCTTGATATCAGTTGATCTCTCCTCTGACCTAGCACTAACAGCGCAGTGAGTGCGAGTGTATGGATGGGGTCACATTCAATGCTTCGTAAAACCAAACATGGAATATTCAATCAACGCCTATCGGTGTCGCAACTTTCACCAATCGCGATCAATGTATATTTCCACTTGGGAGTCTCGTCCCTTGAGAGCCTGTTGTATCTTAAAATTAACCAAGCCCACAGGTGCAACTCGTACATACTATACATCGTCGAAGATGCTGAAAAAATGGTTGGATCCCAGTACGAAATGCTGTTTAGTTTTGTGGAACCAACTCCCAAGATGAGTTATTTTTCCCAATCAATACAAATCTTGGGCTAACGCCCTCATATATCCGGATAGACGCTGTATCTTACTTTGTAATCATTTACATCGAACGGCTATTATGCCTTGTATAGCGTCAACATCACTGTAAAAATATATATGTGTGTATGTGAAGAGTATATGATATCGTAAGAATTATACACACACACACACACATATATATATATACATATACATATATATATATATTTGTGTATTTAGGCAGCATTCCTTCTTTTATGCACATTTCATTAAAAACGACTGACAAGGTGCTTTTGTTTAGCTTTTTATATAATTTCTCTTGCGATCTAATAATGTTTTTCTTTCCAGATGACAAATTATATAAAAATTGTCCGAATGTTCTTTTTATCCGAGCGCTTTCGGCTATACATTTAGCCATTTTCAAGTATTATGTTTTAACTGTTAGAATTAGAAATAGTTTGTTATATGTATGTTTTATAAAATGTTTCATTTTTTATATATATATATATATATATATACAAGTGTAAGTAAAAATTATACGCATTTTAGCCAGAATATATCTCTAGACAAGAGAGTGGATGAATTTTTATACTCCCTCGTACATATATATATATATATATATATATATATATATATATGTACATATATTTATGTGTATATATATATATATATATATATATATATATATATATATATATATACATATATTTATGTGTATATATATATATATATATATATATATATATATATACATATATTTATGTGTATATATATATATATATATATATATATATATTTATGTGTATATATATATATATATAGATATATATATATATATTTATGTGTATATATATATATATATATATATATATATATATTTATGTGTATATATATATATATATATATATATATATATATATACATATATTTATGTGTATATATATATATATATATATATATATATACATATATTTATGTGTATATATATATATATATATATATATATATATATATATATATATATATATATATACACACAGACACACACACATATATATATATGTATGCAGATAGATAGATAGATTGATAGATAGGTTGCAACAGATAAACATCCCACGTATACCTCCCACAAATACCTCGCACAAAATACGATATTAGCGAGATGAAGACCCATTGACACCATTGTTTATTATATGGGAGATGTATGTTCTAGGTGTTCTTCCGAACTTTCTATAATGCATTATGTAAATATTCCCAGATAGAGTATATCTCTAGATAAGAAAAAAAAAAAAAAATGGCAACATAAAAACTATTCTTAACCCACGGCTTTCATCCTCTGTAGGACTTTCTCATGGCAAGATAGGACTTATTATTCTGCACGCGTTTATATACAGGTGCCGGGATGCTATTGGTTTTTCAAAGTTTACAAGATTTCAAATTATTGCAAAAAGTCAAGTGAACGAGTAATATTCATGGATTTGTTTTTAAATGAATGTTGTTTAGATTGTGATTAGATTGTTGTAGTATGAGATCATGTGCTGTACATCTTCAAAGGCATTGATGAACCATTTCCTTTTGATTTTTCAACATATTTGTTCTTGTGTATGTTTGCTTGGGAAAGTAGTAATTCTTTCAGAAAAGGTGGCATTGGAAAAAAAGTAGTTCTTGCATGAATTAAAAAGGAAAACGATTAAATCCATCAGTTTAGATGTACAGCACAGACGTTCATCTCAAACCATAATTATCTAATCACAAGCCATACAATGTTCATTAGAAAAAGATGCAGGGGACGAAACGCGTCGACTAAGTACAGTTTTTCTTGTTTTCTCTTTTTATTCATATATATATATATATATATATATATATATATATATATATATATATATATATATATATATATATATATATATATATGTATATGTACATATATATATATATATATATATATACATGTACATACATACTTATATATATATATATGAAATTATTAGGAGAATTTGATGATTATATTTAAGTGATTCATCGAGTCTGAAACCTCAACAGAATACAGAAAGCAAAGAAACACACATATTCCGTGGTGGAACTCTACTGAGATTCTCTTTAACCATAGGACACCACGGAATATGTGACCGAGCGGCGCTATATTGAGTCTGATTTGCTACCTCTTCGTCACCGAGGCCCGTAGAACAGTTGGTAGGGTGTTTGCTTGACCTAACTGTCAGGGTTTCAATTCTCGATAGTGGATGCGCACTGCTGATGAGTCCCAAATATAGGACGAAACGGCCGTCCAGTACTTTCTGCATTCTGTAGAGGTTTCAGACTCGATGAATCACTTATATATATATATATATATATATATATGGGAGTGAAGAAATTGAGATATCACAATTCTTGCTATATCTAAAACTCTTCAGACCATCCCTCAAGCCCACGCCATACATACATACACAAACACACACACAAACACACACACACGCACGTATATATATGTATGTGTATGTGTGTGCATCTAGGCAGAATATTTTCATTCAAGTATTGTTGTTTAAATAATTTAGACGTATTATGTCTATTCATTTTAGTTTTACTCCTTTCAAGTCCACGAATTAAATTCTTGATGGCTGTAGAAAACCGATTAAGAAAATTTCTAAAATTTTCTTTCAATGTTCTTTTTTAAAATTTTCCCAAGTACTTTCAATCTCATCTGAGAGCATCTTCATGGGTTGCATATCTACGGATATCTTATGAATTAAAAACGTAAAATCGAAATATTTTTTTTACTTCGATGCTACAGAGATAACTTATGTGATTTTCTTGAAAAGTTTTTTTTAAAAAAGTGTATAAATATCTTTTTGTAATTGCAGTATTTTAATTTAGTATTTTTATATAACGCTTTACTGCTACAAACTGGTAAGAACCTTGTTACTATTCTCGTAGCTGATTTTATTTATTTTGGGCCACAGTTCTCTTATATAAAGGGCTTTCAGAATTTTAAATTTAGCTTACTATTATATTGATATATTGATATTCATTATATTGATATTCATAGGTTGACAAGTCACTTTTTGAAACTTAGTGCATATTGCTGGATACATGAATGGCTATATCCTGAACAACCAAAAAGGAAGCTATCAACGTCAAACATATATTAGGAAACCGCAACAAAGGAAGATTCAGCCCTCACTGCAATCAAAGAAGCCACATTCTAAACGCTGTTATTAGACAACAGAAACTGCCACCATTAGATAACACGTCTTTTATTGTAAGAGACTGTATCTTAAAGGGTGTGTAAAAAATTTAATGTACAGTCAAATCATCATCATCATCATTATCATCATCAACAACAATAACAACACCAATAATAATAATAATAATAATAATAATAATAATAATGATGATAATTATAATGAAGATAATAATAATGATGATGATGATGATAATAATAATAATATAATAAATAATAATAATAATATAATAAATAATAATTATTATTATTATTAAATAAAATAATATGATTGAGTAAATTTTTCAACAATTAAGGGAAGGGCGCGATTTAAGAAAAGAAAAAAAACACCGTGTTTGACAATGTTAAACTTTATTTCAGCAGAATATCTGTGTTCTTCAAATCAATATTTTTAAAACCATTCAAGTTTCTTGTCTTGTAATGAACAAAACAGAATCAACTGACTGAAAGTTTCAAATTGCAGAAGATCATAGAAGTACATTTCAGTTGCATGCCTTGACGCTGACGAGGTTTCATTCCGTTTGGCGCATTCATTACCAGTACAGACGTTTGTCATTACAAGACAAGCAGCGTTTGTATAAAGATTGATAATAATTTTTTCTAGATTTATATATTTTTATAATTAAAGGATTTTTAAAAATATAACTTGACGCAGACAAATATTCTCCTGAATTACTATTGAACTTTGTCAAACCCTTTTCTTATTCGTGCTCGTGTCATTATTATTATTATTATGATTATTATTATTATTATTATTTATTCATTTATTTATTTATTTCCTTTGATATTTGCCGTTTACACGTTTCTTTCCGGATCCCGCCCAGGGACCTAAGGTTAGAAATGGTATCATGACACTCTCCACTGAAAAAAAATATTAGATAGATAAAGCCCTTCGTAAAGTGTGGGCTGTACTTATCAGAATAATTTTTCGTGTCTCTTTGAGGCATGGACTTCCAGGGATCCCTTCAATTAGTCTACTGGAATCTTTTCCAACCAATCCTAAGGATCCAAATACAACTGGGTTTGTTGATGTTCCCATATGCCACATTTTTGAGATTTCTATTTCAAGGTCCTTGTATTTTGACAGCTTTTCGAATATCTTCAAAGATGCATTTCAGTCTGCAGGGACTGCCATATCAATAAGGAAGCATTATTTTTGTTTGTGATTTTTAATAACAATTTCTGGGCGGTTGGCTTTGATGGTTCTGTCAGTGTGTATTGTGTAGTCCCATAGAATTGTAACAGGTCCTATCTCCGTAACCGGGTCTGGGTAGTGTTCGTACCAGTTACTTTCAGTTTCCTTCCTGTAGAAGTTGCAAATTTTCCAGTGCAAATATTGGCCCACTCTGTCATGCCGGGTTTTATATTCAGTGGGTACAAATATCGTGCAACCTGATACAAGAATTATTATTATTATTATTATTATTATTATTATTATTATTATTATTATTATTATTATTATTATTATTATTATTATTTTTAAACCGATAATACTGCCATCGCCACTGTAATTAACCAAGAATAATCAAATGAAATTTATGCGGGATACGACCATTTTGATTGATAATCGCATAATCTTGTGCTCAATAGAAGGCGTTAATGGCTCCTTATGGGCGTTCCCAAAATTGGTATTAAGAAAATCGCGAAAGCTGAATAGGCGAAAATACAGGAGTACAAATATGTGGCAAGTGCAGCCCGGAAAATATCTATTAAATCAGCAGATGAATCTGTCCCTTTTCTGGAACATTCTCCGGAAGATATCCATGAAACTTTTTGCCTCGCCTTGGAAATACCTGGCACCCCCCTGGGAGTGCACAGGCGGCACAACCCATGCGCTGAAGGACGCTTTGTGTCTGTAATCCGCGGGCAGGGCGACGATCTCACAATCGTCATCACCCAGCCGAAACATCTAAGAGTCGAAAGCGATATCAAGGGATAATAACAACATTACACATTAATATATTTCATTATTTCTCGTTGATATCTAGATACGTGAGACCGTTTCTCATATGATGTCATTTTGGATTAATTTGAAACCTAACGAATTAAAAAAAATGTCAGGATGTCGCCAGCAAAATATTGTATGCCACAATTTTTCATACTGATTGAGATGGTCGAGTGTATTTGAACAAAACAGAACGAAAGATAAACTTTAGACGGGTTATCGAGAGTTTTCATTCTGATATACAACGTATTAGAACAGCTGGAACAAAAACAAGAAAAAAAAACAGTCAGTTGAACTTAACTAGAGTTGTTTGTGTAAATTATTCCCGCCAAAATACAGCTAACATATATAAGTAGATATGCATACGCACACACACATCCACACCCACAGACACACACACATCTTCTCTCTCTCTCTCTCTCTCTCTCTCTCTCTATATATATATATATATATATATATATATATATATATATGTATCTCTGAATGCCGACTGAGATATATATTGAGGATCTACTTGTCAGTCATTAATAAAGGCGTGACGTTTGACACTTTCAATAATTGGAAGCCTCATATCTTGTACATTCCCGACGAAGCCAAAACGCATTCATCAACTTTTTTCTTGTACAAAGAAAGTTTGCTGCTCGAAGCTAAATATAATTACAAAGCATAATACGCATGAGTTAGATATGAAAGGAAGCAGACTTTTTCTCTTTTCTTTTGCTGTAATTCAACGTAATTTATAGGCTTCCGAGCAGCCATACGGAGGTTTCAATTCGAACAACCCTTCGAGCAATGACGCTTCCTCGAATATCCAACCGACATCATCGTTGATTACACGCAAGACACGGGAAGTATTCAATTGTTTATGGTTTGTAATTACACGACAAAGCCTTTACCATTTTCTGATGAGAAATCAAGTATTCAAATTAACTGATATAGAAATACAAAAAGTTTATACGTCTTTCAATGAGTACAAGAAATCATTATTATTATTATTATTATTATTATTATTATTATTATTTCCCTGGATTTCTGTTCTATACACATTCCTTCCGGATTTCGCCCAGAGACCTAAGATCAGAAATGGATTCATGACATTTTCCACCAATCATATTTGTAGAAATCCGAAAAAAAAAATCTAAGATCATACACGTTTTACATAGTTTGAAATTTCGTAATGTGTGAGCTGTAGTTGAACGTACAATTCTTTATATTTCTTTAACTCTGTGCTGCAAGGAATCCCTTCAAAGAGTCTATCACAAGCTTTTCCAATCAATCCGGCTACAACTGGAATTATTGATGTCTTCATGTGCCACATTTTTTACATTTCATTTAAAGATGCTTGTATTTTTCATAGTCTTTTAATGAACTTCAATGATACATTACAACCTTCAGGGACTGTCATGTCAATAAGAAAGCACTTTGGGTTTTAGTGGTTTTCGATTACGATGTCTAGACGATTGACTTTGATTGTTGAGTCTGTGTATATTATAAAGTCTCATAAAATTGTTACAGGTCATATCGTTCCAACCGGGTCTGGGTGATGGGCATACCAGTTTCCTGCAGTTTCCTTCCCATAAAAGAGATATATTTTCCAGTGCAGATATCTATCACATCTCCATTTATATTCAGTAGATGGTAACACTGAACTTGATACAAGATGGTCAGTTGTTTCTGGATATTTATCACGGAATGCGCATTTCGGGTCAATACAATTTTTCAGTATATGTGGTTGGTAATTTCTGGTTAGCAAATATTGGTCATGTGCAGTAAGAATAAAACATTCAGTTTCTGGCATCATTACACTTTCCACTGAAAAAAAAAATTACATAGATAAAGCCCTACGTAAAGTGTGGGCTGTACTTGTCAGAATACTTTTTTGTATCTCTTTGAGGCATGGACTTCCAGGGATCCCTTCAATTAGTCTACTGGAATCTTTTCCAACCAATCCTAAGGGATCGTTGATGTTCCCATGTTCCACATTTCTAAGATTTCTATTTCAAGGTCCTTGTATTTTGACAGCTTTATTATTATTATTATTATTATTATTATTATTATTATTATTATTTCTCGGATATTTCTGTTGTATGCAGATTTCTTCTGGGTCCCAACCAGTGACCTAACGTCAGAAATGTCTTCATAAGATTTCCCATTGATCATTTTTTATGGAGTCGGTGATTATATATATTAGCTTGTCTGGTACGGGCAGTGTATTTATCATGAAGTGGCTTACCTTGCAATCGTTTGTTATTATTATTATTATTATTATTATTATTATTATTATTATTATTATTATTATTATTTCTTTTGGTTTCTGGTGTATACTCATTTCTTTCCAGGTCCTAAGGTCAGAAATGACATCATGATATTTTCCACTGAGCAGTTTTTACAAAAACCGCTCATATGTTATATAGATAAAACCCTTCGTAACATGTGGGCTGTAGTTGTGAACACAAGTTTTTGTATTTCTTGGGCTACCAGCGATTCCTTCAATGAGTCTATTGGAATCTTTTCCAATCAATCAAGGGGCTCTAACTACAACTGGAATTATTATTATCGTTATTATTATCATTATTATTATTATTATTATTATTATTATTATTATTATTATTATTATTATTATTATTATTATTAATCTCTAAATCAAGAAAAGTTCAAATAAATTTCCTGGTTAATTGCCTCAAGAGTTTTGCGTCGAAACGCTCATGATTGACCTAAGGTTATAATATGATATAAATTTCAATATATTTATAAAAAATATGGCCGTAATGAGAGATTCGACGCAAAACTCTTGAGTCACAAAACTAGATAAATCATTTAATTTTTTTTATTGAAGATTATAGATTTATTTAATATTTCTGGATTGGAAAATGTATGAAAGTATCGTAATTGTCATTATTTACATTGTTCGGACTATCGTCCTCATCTTTGTTGCCGTATTTATCACAAAGTTTCGGCCGTTGTACGCTCCGGCCTTCATCAGGTGGTTGGGATATAAAACTGAACTCTGTAATTCGATCGCTCGAGCAGACTGTTTTTAGTTCCAAGTGCCTTGCCCAATGGATGTCAGTTATCTCCTGTTAATTCCCCTCCCCAAATTCTACACTGCCTTAACCAGGTATTGAACTCCCACTGGATTTAACTAACGCATTTATCCACTGTACTATATGTCCTTGAGGACATCTATGTATGAATTTCTGGGTATTATAAACTTAATGTCTTCAGCAACCATTTTTACCAGTGCTCATATTGCAATTTTTGCTGTCATCAACGCATGCTTTTTACCAGAACTCATATTGCGATTTTCGTTGTTATTATTGCTTTTCTCTGGCAATCCTTATTACTGGTTCCCATATTGTATTCATTTCTATGCTTGGTCGGCTCAGGAGATTTTTGTGGCCAAGAATACGTGCTGATTCCTTAAGTTTATGAATTTTCCAATGATATTCTTTGTCTATGGTTTAAACCTGATCCCACAGAGGGCGGTAATCTCTCTTTTTTCTCCATATGCGGTCAGCCACGCCTGATTTTTCCACTTCCACTCGTATTATAGATTTTTGGTGTTCTTGAAGCCTTACCTTAAGAGGGGGCGGCCTGTCCCCACTTTATATTTCTTTCCGCAGCTGCAAGGGATGGCGTACACAGAGTCATATTATCCTCTGTCATGTATTTAAGTTGAATTATCATTATGAATACAAGTGACCGACAAAGTAGTTATTACGTAATGAAAAAAAAGTCTTGTGTTGTACAATTTGTTGATTATACAAACATATCAATAATTAATATACGACTTTCATATCAATGAATTCAATATAATCTTTCCACTTATGTCAGCATATTTGAGCGAGAAGGCGGAACGAGTCACTCTTCTGATTTTGCTTCGGACGCGTTAAAATGACGAAGACATCGTTAAACCCAGTCAACTACAAATTGATGCCGCACCGATCAGACTTAGAATAGAGTCAGTCCGTTATGTGACATACGTGATACACACATTGGTGATCATATATCTTTCGAGACATGAGTGACGAGGCAGATTCTTCCCGCAGTAGTTTGCCATCCAAGGCTATAGAACCCGATCTGTCCTGTTATTTACCCACAGCTGATAGGAGAAGAAGAGGATTCATACCTTTCCTAAGGGAATTAGCACGTAAGTGGATGTAAAGGATTCGGATAGAATTCGAACTCGTCTCTACGATTCTTCAATCCGAGCCACTATCCATTAGTCCACCGTGTCTCCCCTTATAGAGACCGGATTAAATTGTTGTGTCATTGAGAGCTGATGCCATGGGGGAAGGTCGTTAATGGAAATTAAATCCAAAGAGGGACAAGTATATAACCCTGGAAGTGGGGAGACACCGGCATTAGTGCAAAGGGTTCTAGAGGAAGTGACCATTCAGGAAAAGGTTAATTTCATGATTTGATAAGAAAGAGCGGATCAGATTGAACATTTGGTCGGAAATACTGTAACTTTTCAATTTGCGAAGAAGTCCTGCATGCCAAACCCCGTCGGAGGCATTCGAGCTGTCCGAGGCAATAGCCCGAGGTTCACCATTCTTATCTAGAGGTTGATAGCCTCTTTCCGCAATTATCGTCAGTACATCAGTTAAAAGTCTAATCGGTCGATAATTGGAAATTCCGGACGGTTAACCGGAATTTTAATAAACTGGAACAACAGATGTGGAATTCCAGCATGCAAGAAAGCAAGAGACAGCGATGCATTTATTATACAGTTTAGAGAGAACGGAAGCCGCATCGGGGACCATATTCTTTAAGGCCTATTTCATAGTTATATGTATATCACTCAAGAGAGATTCACTTCTAAGTAGAAAGTTAGGCAGGCATACTCCAGATGAGTCAAGGGTAGAGATTAAGGATAATTTTCCGGCGAAACATTCAACTCAAATTGGTTGAAGCGAGAAGGAATATCAAATTTACTCATATTCAGAACAATATTAAACTGCGGCCAGTAATCACGGGGTCCAACATTTTTGGATGCAGTGCGGTTTTATATTCTCTCAGGAAACAGAGTTTTAGCATATCGGGGTAACGTTTACATTTATTACGTGTTTCCACGAATAGGCGTATGTTACGTTGGGAGATCTCTCTCTGATATAGCCTGAAAAAATGTAGGTGTGGCATATGTAGGCAGGCAGAGCATGCTGGAATGAGGACTGTAGAAGATTAATGTTTCACCTGGCATTTCCGAGAAAGAATTACACACACACACACACATATATATATATGTGTGTGTGTGTGTAATTCTTTCTCGGAAATGCCAGGTGAAACATTAATCTTCTACATGCCTGATTCCAGCATGCTCTGCCTGCCTACATATGCCACACCTACATTTTTCAGGCTATATCAGAGAGATCTCCCAACATAACACACACACACACACACACACACACACACACATATATATATATATATATATATATATATATATATATATATATTGTCATCCATAGACAGACTGTTTCGCTGTATCACAGCTCATCAGTGTGGCTAGACGTCCGGTTGCCTCTGGCTAGAATCGAAAACCGGCTGAATTCGCGTCAGTCGGAAATTTTACCCTGAAGCCGTTGGCGCACGGCAGAGAAGAAGGTGAATTTAAGCGTATTTATTTTTAGATAAACACACAGTGACTGAGAGAACTCGATTCGATTTACCGAAGAGTCTTGCATTATTAGCCGTAATAGTCACTGTTTACAAACCCACACATCCTCCCCAGTATATATATATATATATATATATATATATATATATATATATATATATATATATATATATATATATAAAAGAACGAAGATTAAGATTTCAGAGTTCAAAACATTAATTTAAAAGAGAGATCAATACAAAAGAAGAGCCGTAAATATTTATTTATTATGCACTGTTACATTAGAACATGCACATACCCACTACAAAACTGTACATCTTGTTTCATCTTTAAAAAAAAGAGAAAAACTTTTTTTAACGTTTCAACAAGTAGGGAATCACGATGTGACTGAAATATTTCATTTAGAAATGCAGTTATCGAAGCATACATTCTACTTCCGTCACTGGAAAGTTTCCCATAAAAGATATAAAAAAAATTACATGTGGAGAAACAAAGTAATCTAAGTGATTAGAAACAGCAACCGGGAGGAAAGAAAAAAAAGTGGGGTGGGATGGTGGGAGGGGAATAAACTAAGAAGGGATAAATCCAGCCAATAGAATTCCGTCGAATCATAGAATTTGAACTTTCACCGTCTGCTAGCTTTGTTAGGTTAATGTTTCTAAAGCGAAAATATTCTGTGCACGGAGATAATTCTTCATGGAATGTAAAAGAGTACTACAGATTTTTATGAAACGGACTTTCTAATATAGATTAGAATACTAACCTGATTTAAAATTTTTACATTGCCATATTTATTATACCTAACTAAATCTTGCTTTACGATATGAATTAGAATACTACATACTTTTTTACTTTCACATTTTATTTTGGCATAGAGCTTAACGTAAACAATGATAACGCATTATGCATGTCTGACAGTTATTTAATTGAATAATATTGATATATTGAATCTACTTATTTTTCTATTGAACCTTTCGAATCGTCTTATCAGTTTCTATATATACTCTCGCGTGATCATGTGTGACGTCAGGAGCTGCGTCGCGATTTTCGCTTCCTTGTATCGTAAATACGAATTTGTCTTTACTTTGAGCTTATTCCAGCACCTAGTGCGGACTATTATCTGTATTATCTGTCTGTTGTTTGATTCATTGAAATTGTCATCTTTGATAATGGCTTATGTAAGCCGAAAGCTTCGATTGGAGTTAAGCATGTATCGATATGGTGTTATCTTTTCATCTTTCAACGATAATGTCATTAAGCTTATCAGACAATATGAAAGGATCTTAATATATAAGATTACTTAAAATAAATAGACAAAACATGTCAATATTATTTAATGAAACATGCATTAATGAAAAATTACTATCGAAATATACACAATATATATATATATATTTATGAGTGTATATATATATATATATATATATATATATATATATGAGTGTATATATATATATATATATATATATATGAGTGTATATATATATATATATATATATATGAGTGTATATATATATATATATATATATATATATAGCCAGACAAACCTACCAAGGTTTCACTTAGGCAGATCGTCAGGTTTGCTCTACGTTTGTATCGAGCTCTTTAGTTATAAAAACTGTTATCGTAGAAAAACTTTTGGTCGCAAAAATGTCACGTAAAAATATCGGCGAAAGGATTCGCAGTAATAAACATTTGTGAATCCAAAATTTCTGTAACATGAGCTATTGAAAGTTAGAGAATTCCTTTCAATTAATTGAAAAATGTGTGACACAATGACAAACTGACATTCGCATTATATATATATATATATATATATATATATATATATATATATGGTCTGACGACTGCATCGAGCATGAAACAGACTGTCGCCTCTAAGTGTTGACTTATATGTTCAATTTTATATTTACCCACGCTCTATCTGTGATATTGAGCACTTTATCCCATAAATATAGCACATCTTAAGACTATATTTCTTCATATATATATATATATATATATATATATATATATATATATATATATATATACATATATATATATATATATATATATATATATATATACAGAGGCTAGAATAATAATTTAATTTAAGACTTCAAGAATTCTTGCATATACGGAGAGAGCCCTTGAGATATGTATAAACATGTAAGTATTTAGACACCAGTGTAAATGTTGAATGACGTATATGCATCTGTTTATCTATGCCGGACTGCGAGGGTCTGACATATGTGTAGTATTTTAGTGTTCTCTGTTTTATGATGACCTTTACACCGGAGAATCTACTAAATTGACGTGCAAGACGATTTTTCTCGCCAGAATCTATCTAAACATATCTATAGGTCTACCATTGGGTTCTTGCTTTGAATATTGCTGCCACATCTGATTTAGCTCTTTTCCGATATATTTAGAGACTCTTGTTAAAATGTAAAGAAGAATTTGCAATATTATTGGTCCTGGCCTGACATTCACTATCTGCCCCACCGCCGTAAAGTTTATTCCCTGTGGATTTTCTATAAATATTTTCCTGGTAATTGTTCTGATAAATTTTTACATACGATACGTAGCAGTATTAGGTTGAGATCTAGGTTTCATCATTTTACTGATGAACTGGTGCGATGTAACACTAAGTTCTCTGCAAACAGCTACTTCTCACGCACTTCCCGATTTTGGAAATCTCATCCGGATTCTTGCTTCCCAGTCAACTTTGACCTTCAATAATTTATATGCAATGTTAGCCACTATCTACTTTCTTAATTCGTGTTTTTTTTTAATTGTTTTCTCTTCGTAAAAGTATTTCTTTTTTTCAAATATTCTTTCACACTCAGTAACTTCTTGAATCATAGTAACATTATTGCCTTACTTAAGGTGAAATTATAAAAAAAATAATTCATCTATGCGATATTAATGAAATAGCAATACAAAGGCAATAGGACGGGTTACTTTGTTTTATATAAATTATGCAAAATCATGAGCCACTAAATTCTCTTGGAACTGCTAGGTAACCTTGGCATACATAGGAAGGTTATTAAAATGATCGAGAAAATTACTGGTAGCAAACAGTCTGTAAAGAAAATTAATTCAAAAGATATGTAAAAATAGAAAGGGGTGAAAAACAGGTATGTGTCTTCTCTCCAGCCTTACTCAGCGTATAAAATGAGTCGATTCTAAGATAATTAGAACCCCGACAAGGATTCATTATTGGCAGCTAAAATTTTAACAATAAAACATATGACGGTTATACAATGTTGATAGAAGACACAATAAGTGAACTATAAATTCTCTTACAGAAGGAAAGCAAGAAGAAAGGATTAAACACTAATTGCACGAAGACAGTGTTCATGGCTGTTAGCAAAAAGGGACAGCGCAACATGTAAACTACAAATTGGAGAGACCAATCTTAAACAAGTACAACAATTTAAAGGTCTGAAGATTGTCTTAAAAGGCGGTGGAAAATATAATGGATATCCGAAGTACGCATTGGACTAGCGAAAAATGCCTTCCAAACGCTAAGCAAGGTATAGAGATAAAAAGGCGATTATCTCCCTTTGATTGAGAGGAAGTAACCTGGGTCAGGTGACGGCCGCTTAGTGACGTTACTTCATAGAAGGAGGAAATTGTCCACTTCCTGAAGTCAAACCGAACTGTTGCCTTTTTAGCAAATTCAACAACTTTGCATCATCCGAACGGAGATTAAAGCTACCTTCCCCATGGCCAAGCTTACAAGTTCATGCAAATATATCTTCCCCAGATATAGCTTACTATTTCCGGCTCGTAGTCCTCAATTCAGGAAAAAAAAACATGACTTTCCGTTTTCCTCCACCGTTAGTGACATAAACGGCCGGCTCGAATCTGGAATCTTAAATATGGTTTCTCCAGAAACACAGAAGAATCTCCAGCAATTCCAATTCCTATCGGTAATTATTACAAGTATGATATCATCTTTTCGTCTTCTTTTGAGTCTGCTTGTTGCGTAAATATGTGTTATAGTTCTCTTTGAGAACAAAATATATTTTCCATTTCTTTCTTTTTTTAAATATGCCATTCCGTCTTGGAAATAAGGTGTTATTATATCATGGATAAAATAATCCCCATAATAGGGGAATTGAACCCTGATACTATTTCATCCATAGCCCACCTATTTCCTGCTAAATTACCCGGCATGGGATATAATTAACCACCATCACATTGTGACTTATCCGACATGATTTAATACTTAACATCCTTTAGTTGGGTGATCACGGCGTGATATTTTATATTTAACATCCACTAACTGTTAACGCTGTCTTGACATATTATTAGTACCCATTAAGATTATTATGAATCAGAATGATTTCTTTAGTATAAAAGAATCAATTACTGAATGTTTTTATGTAATATCTCTTCAGCTATGTTGGTCTCTCGTTTAACTGTCAGCTGTGCGCAGAATTTCTCATACAGCCATGATTGGGTTATCCTGCTTTTGTGACATGGTGCAGAGTCCTGTTGCCAGACATAAGGTTTTCCAGCAACCACCCTCTTGACCTAGGAAGCACTACCTCCCTGGATTTTGGAACTAATTGAATTTGAGGGATCGTTTTCAAACATGCCCGGATTTCCCCAACGAATTTGGTAGTTCTTTTCTTATCGGAACGGTCAGGGTGAGTTTTCGATCTGCTGTACTTTCGTAATCACAATTAGACTCATCCAACTCTTTCCGAATCCTCAGCATTATCCTCAGACTGACAACCAAAACACTGTGAAATCGTATTGGGGCTTCCGGCGAAATACCAAGCTGTACAGCATGCCTTTTCTAAATTTCTGGTGAAGTGAATTGCATCATTTTTCTCATAGACGTTTCTCATCCAACTCAAGCTATTATATTGTGCAGTCGACAAAAAAAAACAAAAAACAAACAACTAGCATGCACGAAATTAAAAAATATAAAATGGCGACAATTTACCTATCGCACACTGTGTGTCTGTGCCTGTATATATATATATATATATATATATATATATATATATATATATATATATATATATGTGTATGTAAGCAAATATGTGGATGTAGATCCAACGGCATGATGAAATATATGGAAAAGACAGTAAAACAAAATTAAAACAGTAAACTTGCATATTCGGATTTTGGTTTGTCTTTTCCATATTTTTCATCATATATATATATATATATATATATATATATATATATATATATATATATATATATATATATACACACACATATTTATATATATATATATATATATGTATGTATATATATATTAACGTTATTGTTATTGGAAACTCGTATTTGAGTAGATGTTCCTTTTATTAATTAAACTACATTTATTTTCGTCTACGGTCTGAATATTCGAGAAATCTTCTTCGGGAAAACTATGCGCACTCCGGCAGGATTCGATATCCTGCGCTTCCTACAGGAAGCCGTCATTAGATCTGACGTGATTTGAACCTCTTGTCTATACAGTGCGTTGATGACAAAGCAAAGTTGAATATTACCCTAAAATATATTCCTCTGACTACGCAGCCATGAAGCCAAAGCTGTCATGGCAATCAGAGAAATTCTGCGACCGAATCACTTCTTACATTTGACCACCTAACTTACCAGACTGCGGAGCGGAGTTGAACGACAGACCAGCAAAACCCTTGTAACACCAAAGATGAACTGAACGCAAAGACTATAGTAGCATCCATCAACTTAAAAATGGAGACCGCCCAGAAGAGTTGCAGGAGATTCCGAAGTCCTCTGTAAGTCGTAGTTGAAACCAATGGAGATTTTATTGAATAAATTTACCCTTTTGTATGTTAAGATATGACCATATAAACATATGGCCAAATGGCTATCGTTATACCGAAACACAGAAAAAGGCAATGTAAACGTTACAAATGATACGGATACACGAACTGCTCTTAAAGTATTCACCATGCGGCATTATGGGATGTACGACCTACTAGGGCCACTTGACGTTTACAGATACCTGGATCGTCGTCCGACTGCCTGTAGAATGCGTACTTCTTGGTCAAGCATACGAACAGATCTTGGTCTTCCACGATCTTGGTGCCACGAATCCTGTCTCCTTAACGCGACGATAAATGGCACCAAAGTTTGGATGACACGGCTGCGTTCGGTTTGAAAACGCAATCTGATATGAGCCGTGCAGACTCGCGTTCATTACCATTCGCGCGGTCGTGTGTAAAAGTCATATCTGCCAGCTCAGGATATGAATATCCTGCCATTTATAAACGGAACACTTCTCAGTTAACTCCTTACTACACACGTTAAACGTTAAAGAGAGACTAGTCACAAATGTACACGAATGCCAAATATAAAATAGTCTACATCGCAAAACAGCGCCATCTACAGTAATCTTTCTTTAAACTTAAATCAATAACGAAGGATTTGTGAACATATGTTTATATGGATTTTTGTCCTTGTTTTAGTGTGAGTAACCCGGCCCCAAAATTTGTAAAAGTATTTTTGATAAACCCAGTATATATATATATATATATATATATATATATATATATATATATATATATATATATATATATATATATATATATATATACATATATGTGCCTCTGTGTGTGTGTGTGTCTGTGTGTGTGTGTGTGTGTGTCGTCATCCACAGACAAACAGTTTCGTTCTGTTTCAGCTCATGAGTGTGGCTAGACATCCGATTCTTTCAAGTTGGGATCGAAACCCAATTGATTTGGCATCTCTCGGAGATTTTACCCCTGAGCTATTAGCGCCCGGTCGAGAGGAATCCGAAATATTATGTATCTATTCTTCGAATAAACACACCAATAACCGAGAGGGTTCAATTCATGGAAAAGCTTTATATACGGGTTGGGGATAAAATGTTTTCAGGTAGTAAATCTGTAAAATAAGGTAGTGTATCTGTAAAGGAACAAAATGAATAAAAAAAAACAAGAAAAAATATTTTTAACCGACGCGTTTCGTGCTCTGAGTGAATTTATCAAGGCAATGTAGGGTTTATTTTGTTGCACGCGTTTCTATACAAAAGTAAGATTTTTGGATGGGCGTATGTGCTGTACATATTCAAAAACCTGAGTTGATGCATTTCACGGTTTTCTTTTGATTTTCTAACATATTAGTGGTCGTGAATGTTGGCTTGGGAAAGTAGGAATTCTTTGAGGAATGTGACATTGGAAAAGAATCGAGGAGTATATTTATAGTTTAATACGATTCATTTCGGGAATTTTCCTTCCGAGTAAATTATTTTCTGATAGATATATATATATATATTTATGTGCGTGTGTGTGTTTTTCTATGTGTACGCGCGCGCGTGAGTGCGTGCGCGCGTGTGTGTACGCGCGCGTGTGTGTACGCGCGCGTGTGCGTGTTTGTGTGTGCGTGTGAATAAAAATAAATATCGTTTCGTCCTCTGATAGACATTATAAAGCCAAACGTAAGATTTTATTTTTCAATAAAGTATTTATGAACAAAAAGAAAAATGTTAGATTTTCAATATTTTACGTTTCTGACTCATTGAAAACCAAGGCACATTAAAGAGGATGTTAAGCAGATGATACATGCCTGTGCATTTTACCTATAAATAAGGTAAGTAAAAATATTGAATAAAGATGTATACTTATATATAGTGATTGTCCAAGCGTAGCTCATATGTGGCACAAGGCCGAAAGTATGGTGTATATGGGGTATATATATATATATATATATATATATATATATATATATATATATATACTTATTTTCATGTATAATGTATCCATTAATGTACATATGCACACAAACACGCACACACACACACACACACACACACACACACACATATATATATATATATATATATATATACTTATTCTCATGTATAATGTATCCATTAATATATAATTCCTAAGGGTGAAACATATATACATACATATATATATATATATATATATATATATATATATATATATATATATATATATATATATATATATATATATATATATATATACATACATCTGTGTCTGTGTGCGAGAGAGAGGGAGGAATAAATTGTCAATAAAATTTTACACACAGTATGTTTTAATATTAATATTTTTGATTTAAATTATACAAAAATGAATCAAGTTAAAAATGCCCAAATCGATCTAATTATAAGTCATATGAATCCACATGGAATTCTAAAATTAATAAATAAATATAACATCCATTGACAACTGATATAATTTAATCAAATTCATTTTGTCTTCTATTATCCATTCAGTTTCTTCCGTTTGTAATTCAAATATTTTATTGGAGGTTAAGAGGCCATCCTCCCTTGTTATCGCTCTTTTTTAAATTGTTCGATCGATTCAGCAAAATTAGTCAGTCAAATAAGATATAATAACTTATCTGAACTGCTAGTTAAGCTCGAATGGGAAATATATTTGAATTATCTGCAATATTTACGAGAAAACAAATTGCCTACCTGCAGATAACAAATGAGTTAAGAAGGTACACAATATCTGAAAGGGGTATAAAGCAAGAATGCGTTTCGCGAACGAATTGATTCAATCTATAGAGCGAAACCTAGCCAAATAAAATACGCAGCTGACATTGAACAATAATTCGTAGATGAGTTAACAAAGCTTAGCAAGAAGAAAGCATTAGCTATTAATGCGAAGAAGACAAAATGTTTATTTATCAGGAAGAGAACGGCGACCAGAGATGCGAACTTCAAATTGGAAACCTCAGAAAGAATCAGGTAGAGAATTACGAGAACTTCGCCGACTGGTGAATGTTTAAAAACCGATCGCTCATTGTAATCCAGAAATATGCCTTCTAATAAATAACCAATGTATTAAACATCGGAAAATGCCGTTAAAAACAAAGACACATCGTGGTATTCAGATGAAAATCTCCACTATGAATAACAGTTGATTCAGCTGGAGGCTAAACAAAGCATTTAAGACGAAACTACTTGAGAAACAGTAGTGGATACTTTTAACTAATTATAGTTTACGATATTCCATTCACTACTACTTCTCTAGTAGTTTCGTCTTCAAGTTTAGGATTTGTGGTATTGACCAGAGTGCAAACGTCGCTAACAGTTGTGAAAAAAGGTCAAAGTTTTAAATTGGTTTAACGGCCGAAATTCCACTTTTTTTAAAAACACAGCCCGCACCCGAGGGAGCGATATTGCATGGGGATCCCCACGCCGGACATTGGGCTAATATTAAAAGAATTACAATCCCAGCCCAAATTTTAGATTTGTAATATTTACCAGGGTACGCACTTCGGAACAGGATATGACACAAGGTCGATGTTTAAAGTGGATAAAACGGCCACACCACGCCAAAATCCTTAACCACCCCCGGTATTTACCCTTTTGGGGACACCTCGGACACTTGACAATAAACTCCGCCTGAGTTAGAAGTACTGCCTGGCTAGGGAGCCCGTGAGGATTTGGCTAATATTCAAAGTATACGAATCCCAGCCAAAAGGTTAGGAATTGTTTAACCTCCAGTTGTATCAACTGCTATTTTTAAGGTGAAGATTTGCACATGAGTACCACAATTATTGTGTTGAACTTCTATATGATATGGACATTTTTTTTAATCGGTATCACCACAAACAAGGTAGTACTGGCACTATCACACAAAGGGATACAGGGTGTTGGGGAATTAGAAACAGAAACATTAGTAATGAGGAGAAAGAGAAAAGAACAATCAGGAAAGCAGAGGATAGCGATTGACATTGCATTTTCATTTTGAAGATATATTTGGTTGGAAAGCATGGAGCCAGGAGGGAGTTTCTCAAGCGAGAATAAGAGATAAGAGACTCTTGACACAGAAGCTACGGTTACATCTAGCTACCTGAACTGTTAATTGATGAGGTCTCTCTGCCAGTTTAGAATTGCACTTAAATTCTTACAGTCAAGGTAGCATAGCGAAGAACTCAACCGAACAATTACCATGTATTATTAAGTATTTATTTTAAAATAAAGGCACTGAGAGGCAATCTTACGGCGGTGGACAAGTGAGTAAAGTCGAGACGCCAGATCAGATCCGCATTCCTCGTGGGGATCAAGGTTAGAGATGATAACGGCAAATATAGAATGGGTTATATGTATATCACTCAACATATAATCAGTTGTAAGTGGATAGGTAGGCTGGAGTATGAAGAAAATTCTGAAGATGATTAAGAAGATTATGAAGATGATTAAACAGGATTAGGATTAACAGATGAAGAAGAAGATTAAGGTGACAGACGTATGATTCTACAGATGAGTTCGTAGAATGCTACTAAGTTTTGTTTCTAAACCGGGATATACTGAAGACACACTTAAATTAAAGCTTTACGAAATCATTTTGTAGTATGTAGGCAACGGTTGACCCTAATGAAGTTAGAATTTTAATGATATTGGAAGTATCTTACTAATCTGTACAACAAAGTAGCCATTCTTATATATATATATATACAGGGTGTCCATAAAGTTCGTGTACACTTTAAAAATTATATAACTTTATTTGTATTTGCAATAGAAATAATCTGTAAAAATGTTATACAGTTTAATGTACCCACTTTTAACTATAGCTAAAATAACTAATATCATTTCAGGCATTACGGTAAATCAGTTGGCAAATGTTTTCTGTGAACTGCAAAATCGTATTACCCTTTGTATTGCTAATGATGGAGGACATGTGGAAACTTAAATAAAACTTCAATAAAACCTTAACAAATATAGATTTACTTCTTTCTAATCCTTTTCATAAATTATTTCTATCGCAAATACAAATAAAGTTATATTTTTTTAAGTGCACACGAACTATATGGACAAACTTTTTTCCACTTTTGGGATACATAAATAAAAAGTTATATATATATATATATATATATATATATATATATATATATATATAACATAATATATATATATATATATATATACTAACAATTTACTTATGTATCCCAAAATTTTTAAAAATAAGATTGGGGGAGGGTGTGATAAAATACTTTATGCCCGCACAGTAAGGGACTCCTAAATAATAAAACAATGATTTTTTGACAATTTGATTATATTTGTGATATTTGATAGGAAAAAATATATTTTAATCAGCCCTAATGTAGATTCTCTTTAGCGAATACAGAATCGACCCCGTTAGAATGAAGGAAGTGATTAGGCTTGATGCAAAAGGTCGAGCGGGTGTTTGTAATCATCCACAGTTTTAATGGCTAAGAGCCTACAAGGAACTGAATAGACACGGTGACAGAAGACACTCGCCATATTGATAAGAGCCGTCGTTTCGTTACAACATTCAAAACAATTACTATCGACCAAGTCGGAAAGCATCAAACAACTAACGTTTTACA
Source organism: Acanthosepion esculentum (assembly GCA_964036315.1). NCBI lineage: Eukaryota > Metazoa > Mollusca > Cephalopoda > Sepiida > Sepiidae > Acanthosepion > Acanthosepion esculentum. The sequence continues at coordinate 26,548,691 of OZ038478.1, forward strand.
TTGTTTATACAGAAAGATCGTATGTAACATCAAAACAAAACCAAACACCCTCAGATTAGGGAAATCGATAAGATCTGAGCGTGGCAATTCGTATGGAAGAATGATTAATAGGCTCACTCACATCACATCTGTTTGAGAATAATCTGAGAACGTCTGTACAAGCAGACACATTCTGGCGGTTGATGTCCTTGCCGAGGTGACTCAAGAGGTTTAGAAACGGTCAATGGAATACTGACTGAAAAAATAAATAAAACACAAAAAGAAAAACATCATCGATGTTGGTTGATGGATCTACAAATCGTTGACTCGCAGTGGATGTACAAAGAAGTCTCTTTGATTTTATTGAAAATATGTTAGCCGGCTCAATTGGGCAATACGGAATTATCTTGAAATATCTGCATCTGTAAAATGACATATATTTTCAGATCTAAGATCCAGGTGAGGGTTTATCTTTGATTAGATTTTTCCGTTGGAAAATCAACAAAAGGAGTAACGTTAGTAGTTATGAACTTTCAAACCCGAAACTACATCCGAGTCAAGGGTTATTATCTGACATGTATTTATCTGAAAACCAATTCGAACGGAATGTTGCACAAGGTCGAGTTTAAAGTAGAAAACATTGGTATAAGTGACCAGAAGCCAAAACAGTCAAATCTTTTAAGTATATCCTCATTTGAGGAAACCTTATGTCTCGGAATTTACACATAGCCAACTCTAGAGTCTTTCCAAAGTTCAAAAGAGACTCCATAGCCTTGTAAGTGACCATTTTCCCACATACGAAACATCGTAAGGCTCTTTAT
>OZ038478.1:26554490-26586990 GCA_964036315.1 Acanthosepion esculentum
GTTAAGAAATTTGGATCAGATACAAAATTTCTATTCCCCTCCCAAAAAATGCTTTCGCTGCAATAACAACACTTAATTCAGGGAGTTTGCATTCAAGCTCTGGTTTCATCTTCTAATATTCAAGGTTCACGTCAAATAGTGTCACAATCCATGCTGATTCTATCATATTTTCAATGCCTTCAAATCGAGCACGGAAATCATCTTGAGGTGATTGGTGAAGATTTCGATATCATTGTCTGAAATATTTTGACTTGAGTTCAAAGGGAGGTCCATCTTGGATCTTCGCAAGAGATTGGTCTGAAACATTTTATCTTCAGTTCAAAGGGAGGTCCATCTTGGATCTTTGCAAGAGATTGGTCTGAAATATTTTATCTTCAGTTCAAAGGGAGGTCCATCTTGGATCTTTGCAAGAGATTGGTCTGAAATATTTTATCTTCAGTTCAAAGGGAGGTCCATCTTGGATCTTTGCAAGAGATTGGTCTGAAATATTTTATCTTCAGTTCAAAGGGAGGTCCATCTTGGATCTTTGCAAGAGATTGGTCTGAAATATTTTATCTTCAGTTCAAAGGGAGGTCCATCTTGGATCTTTGCAAGAGATTGGTCTGAAATATTTTATCTTCAGTTCAAAGGGAGGTCCATCTTGGATCTTTGCAAGAGATTGGTCTGAAATATTTTATCTTCAGTTCAAAGGGAGGTCCATCTTGGATCTTTGCAAGAGATTGGTCTGAAATATTTTATCTTCAGTTCAAAGGGAGGTCCATCTTGGATCTTTGCAAGAGATTGGTCTGAAATATTTTATCTTCAGTTCAAAGGGAGGTCCATCTTGGATCTTTGCAAGAGATTGGTCTGAAATATTTTATCTTCAGTTCAAAGGGAGGTCCATCTTGGATCTTTGCAAGAGATTGGTCTGAAATATTTTATCTTCAGTTCAAAGGGAGGTCCATCTTGGATCTTTGCAAGAGATTGGTCTGAAATATTTTATCTTCAGTTCAAAGGGAGGTCCATCTTGGATCTTTGCAAGAGATTGGTCTGAAATATTTTATCTTCAGTTCAAAGGGAGGTCCATCTTGGATCTTTGCAAGAGATTGGTCTGAAATATTTTGACTTGAGTTCAAAGGGAGGTCCATCTTGGATCTTTGCAAGAGATTGGTCTGAAATATTTTATCTTCAGTTCAAAGGGAGGTCCATCTTGGATCTTTGCAAGAGATTGGTCTGAAATATTTTATCTTCAGTTCAAAGGGAGGTCCATCTTGGATCTTTGCAAGAGATTGGTCTGAAATATTTTATCTTCAGTTCAAAGGGAGGTCCATCTTGGATCTTTGCAAGAGATTGGTCTGAAATATTTTATCTTCAGTTCAAAGGGAGGTCCATCTTGGATCTTTGCAAGAGATTGGTCTGAAATATTTTATCTTCAGTTCAAAGGGAGGTCCATCTTGGATCTTTGCAAGAGATTGGTCTGAAATATTTTATCTTCAGTTCAAAGGGAGGTCCATCTTGGATCTTTGCAAGAGATTGGTCTGAAATATTTTATCTTCAGTTCAAAGGGAGGTCCATCTTGGATCTTTGCAAGAGATTGGTCTGAAATATTTTATCTTCAGTTCAAAGGGAGGTCCATCTTGGATCTTCGCAAGAGATTGGTCTGAAATATTTTATCTTCAGTTCAAAGGGAGGTCCATCTTGGATCTTTGCAAGAGATTGGTCTGAAATATTTTATCTTCAGTTCAAAGGGAGGTCCATCTTGGATCTTTGCAAGAGATTGGTCTGAAATATTTTATCTTCAGTTCAAAGGGAGGTCCATCTTGGATCTTTGCAAGAGATTGGTCTGAAATATTTTATCTTCAGTTCAAAGGGAGGTCCATCTTGGATCTTTGCAAGAGATTGGTCTGAAATATTTTATCTTCAGTTCAAAGGGAGGTCCATCTTGGATCTTTGCAAGAGATTGGTCTGAAATATTTTATCTTCAGTTCAAAGGGAGGTCCATCTTGGATCTTTGCAAGAGATTGGTCTGAAATATTTTATCTTCAGTTCAAAGGGAGGTCCATCTTGGATCTTTGCAAGAGATTGGTCTGAAATATTTTATCTTCAGTTCAAAGGGAGGTCCATCTTGGATCTTTGCAAGAGATTGGTCTGAAATATTTTATCTTCAGTTCAAAGGGAGGTCCATCTTGGATCTTTGCAAGAGATTGGTCTGAAATATTTTGACTTGAGTTCAAAGGGAGGTCCATCTTGGATCTTTGCAAGAGATTGGTCTGAAATATTTTATCTTCAGTTCAAAGGGAGGTCCATCTTGGATCTTTGCAAGAGATTGGTCTGAAATATTTTATCTTGAGTTCAAAGTAAATTGCATTAAGTTCGAGAAATACGTAAAATCTCGTCTCTCCAATGAATCCAATTTTCACCTGGAAACCCAATGATGACTTTGCTTTTTATTCGGTTGATAGTCGAGGCCAGTGCCTGTCTTTCATTTGCAACGAAGAATACAACAGACATGTACACTAACTAAAATTCAGCTCAGTGTTATTAATACACTGGCTCTAATTCGTCCCATTGACTTTATAGCGCCAGAAATTTTAAATGTTTTTTTTATTCTGTGACCCGCAGGTTCGTAGGGCACCATGTGTACTGCAGAGGTCGTCAGAATGTTTCAACCAGAGAGCAATTTTGTTTCAATTTCCTTCCCCAGCGACCCCCCACACACTGATTTTAGAAATTAAATTTTAGAAATTAATTAAAATGTATGAAAAGTTCGGAAATTTGTATCAGATTCAAAATTTCTATTCTAAAAAAAATGCATTCGCTGCAATATCCACACTTAATTCAGAGAGTTTGCATTCAAGCTCTGATTTCATGTTCTACCTATCAATATACACGTCAAACGGTGGTGCGTTTATATTTTCATTCAAATCGGAAATCATCTTGAAGTGATCGGTGAAGATCTCGATATCATCGTCTGAAATATTTTGTCTTGAGTTTAAAGAGAAGTCCATTAAGTTCGATAATTACATAAAATCTCTTCTCGCTAATAAAATATTAAACCATCCAATGTTTACTTGGAAATTTACAATGACTGTCGGAGCCTTTGATTCTACTGATGGTCGAGTTCAGTGCCTTTCTTTCATCTGCACCGAGGAATCCAACATTCATGTAAAGTAACTGAAATTTAGCTCACTGTCATCGATCCCCTTGATCTGCTCACAGTTCGAACCCCATTTAACGACTCTAGCAAATCAAAGCAACTCGTTCTGATATTGCTCAACTATGAACATAGATACGATATATTGACCGTGTTTTGAAAATGAAACATTATATAAATACATACAACAATCTATTTTTGTTTAACAGTAAATATATTTCAGCATTGAAAATGTATAGCCGAAAGCGTTGGGAAAAAACAACATTTAGACAGTTTTTTTTTATAATTTATCTACTGAAAAGAAACATTATAAGATCACAAAGACAAATTATATAAAAACTTAATCAAAGAACATTGTCTGTCATATTTAATGAAACTTGCATATATATACTAAATTATTAGGAGGATTTGAGATAATCATATTTAAGTAATTCATCGAGTTTTAGAAGAACCCTCAACAGAATGCATAAAGCACCGGACGGCCGTTTCGTCCTATATTTGGGACTCATCAGGAATTGAAATCCGGACATTTACGTTATTAAGCAAACCTCATACCAATTGTACCACAGACCCCGGTGACGAAGAGGTAACGAATTAAGACTCGACACAGCGCAGCTCATTCATATATTCCGTGGTGGAACTCATCCAAGTTCATTTAACCAAGGACTGTGCCCCCGAGAGCCACGGCTCCTATCACCAAGCCGCCCCATCCAGAACATTAGAAGCCGGTTCAAGCAAGGATATACATGAAATTATTAGGAGGATTTGAGATAATCATAATTAAGTAATTCATCGAGTTTTAGAAGAAAACTCAACAGAATGCAAAAAGCACTGAACGGCCGTTTTGTCCTTTTGGGACTCGTCAGCAGTGCGCATCCACTACCAGGAATTGAAACCCGGACACTTACGTTATTAAGCAAACATCATACCAACTGTACCACAATACATATACATTATTCATCTTATGCAATGTTACGTTAGAACATGCACATATCCACTACAAAATTGTATATTTTTGTTTTAACGTGAAAAAACCCTTTTTTGCATGTACTAATGTAATGCTGCATAAGATAAATAAATATTTACGGCTCTGTTTATGTATTGAGCACTATTTTTAAATTAATGTTTTGAATGCTGTAATCCTACTGTTCGTTCTCATATATATATATATATATATATATATATATATATATATATATAGTCATCCACAGACTGACTGTTTCGCTGTTTCACAGCTCATCAGTGTGGCTAGACGTCCGGTTGCATCTAGCTAGGATCGAAACCCGACTGAATTGGCGTCAGTCGGAACTTCTACCACTAAGCGCACGGCAGGGATGAAGCTGAATTTTAGCGTGTTTATTTTTTTTTTTTAGATTTAGATAAACACAGTGACTGACAGTGACTCAATTCTGCCGAAGAGTCATGCTATATTAGCTTTAATAGACACCCCTCACACCCACAGAGCTCAAGCGAATGTTTGTGTGTGTGGATGTTAAACCACCTGACGAACTTTATGAAGGTTTTCAAATTCAAAAGCCCTGATAAACCAATGACATCCTCGCTTTTCTATATTAACACGTGCAACAAAACAGATCGTACATTACCTTGATAAACTCCCTCGGGGGACGAAACGCATCGGATATGAATAGCTTTTACACTTCTCGATTTTTACTCTTATTTTTCTTTAAATCCTTTGGCTTGCAATATAATGTATTCATTTTTATAAACATTGTTATATTAATATTGAGAACTTTGCTGTGTGCTGCCATTAAAAATTTATTCCTGTTATGTATGTCTTAGAATCTTTCCTCTGATTTCGTAGAGATTGTACTAACATAAAGCAATAAATTGTTAAATACATTTACGTTCTACGCAGATGAAACACGTAATACTATTTTTTCTAGCCGTGCCTATGCAACTAAAAAAATAACGCAGAAATTTTGTTACCTGGCAATTGTAAGTTCCATTTTTATGTCTTGGAAGGAAGGGAAGACCATCTGGTTCAGTGGAAGTTACAAGAAATAAAACATTTTCGTCTAAACAGATATGAAATTCCCCGTTATCATCTAAATAGAATAACCACCATAGCTGAACTCTTTTTTATTTGCTAGTAATAACCCAATCTCTTTTCGTTCGCAAAGCTACACTAGAGAAATTTTAGGGTTCATTTTATGTAAACGTTGAAATATCTAGTTGTGCCGTAAATACTATGCCAATAGTATCTTCATACATAATTTTCGCTTGTGGATCTCTCTACCAGTTTTAACTTAAGATTATCGCGCAAAATTTCATAATTGAATCAATTAAGCTGTCACCGACGGGAGATTCGATTATATATATAATATATAATATATATATATTATTTATCTTATGCAGTGTTATATTAGAACATGCTCATATCCGCTACAAAATTGTGCATTTTTGTTTCAACGTCAGAAAAAGTGAAAAACTTTTTGCATGTTCTAATGTAACACTGCATAAGATAAATATTTACGCCTCTACTTTATGTACTGAGTACTATTTTTAAATTAATGTTTTGAACGCAGTAATCCTCTTGGAGTTTTTGGGTACGTTGGTGTAATAGTGAGCCAGCCAAAATGAGCTGACTCATTTTATAGTTCACCAATAGAAGAGGTTAACCAAACAGAAGGTTCAAACTATTCAATTCGACGTGTATAAAGGCGGCCATGTTTTTGCCGGAATATTCACTGCCAGCCTTTGATATCGAAGACTGATGAATTACGGAACATGGTGGTATTGGCGATATAGGCAGATTCAGTAGAGTGTCTGACTCGTGAGTGTTAATCTTTAACGTTGTTTCATTGAAAAGAATACGTACTGCGCTGGATTCTATATTCATAGACTACGGTGAACATGGCCAACAAAGGTTACGAGCCCAGATTACGACTGTATTTTGACGGAGACGAGTCAAAATACGAATTATGGGAATTTAAATTCCTAGGCTACCTTACAATACAAAAACTTCATGACATCATTCTTTGCCAAGATGACCAGAAAGAAGATGATGATTTTATGGAAAGAAATACGACCGTGTTCGCCGAATTTATACAATGCCTGGATGTCAGGAGTTTGTCTTTAATAATGAGAGAAGCCAGGGACGACGGCCGCCAAGCTTTAAGAATATTGCGTGAACATTACTTGTCAAAAGGTAAACCCAAAATTATTGCTTTATATACTGAACTAATCTCGTTAAGGAAACGAGAAAATGAATCCGTAACAAATTATATTGTACGAGCTGAGAATGTCACAATGCCTTAAAAATGGCAGGTGAGACTATCTCAGATGGGGTGCTAATAGCCATGGTTTTAAAGGGATTGCCAGCAACATTCAAACCATTCATGACAGTCATAACTCAAAAAGATAAAGAAAATGAAGATTTAAGTTTAAAATTGCGTTACCTAGTTATGAAGAAACTGAAAAAATGTGTAATCCCCCAAATCAAGGAAATAACGTATGCAACTGAGAACGTCATTTAAAAATTCAGAAAACCAGTCCCTCAAACCTACCAGTCTTGGAATTATGATATAAAAAACAAGGGGTTTAAAAACAACTATGACAATAACAACAACAACAAAAAAAAAAAACAACCTAGTCGACACGGGTGCGACAAATCATGTAATTACAGATGAAACAAAATCTATTAATTTTGACCCCAACTTCGAGCCAGATTCCCACTTTATTAAGTTGGCTGACGGTACCAGAGCTAATAATTTAGTTTTAAAAGAGGCGATGCCTCTATTTATTTACGCGATACTAAAGGGAATATTTGAAAATGTGTATTAAAAAGGACTTTATATATCCCTACATTTAAACAAAATATTTTCTCGGTTCAGACTGCTGTTAGAACTGGTGTTAAATTTAATTTTCACCGAGACAATTCAAAGTTAATATACCCAGACGGAACTGAATTTAATATACAACAAAATGGTCGTTTGTATTATTTGAAAAGTATTAAATCTGTGAAAACAGCCACCCACGACTTAAGGATTTGGCATAAAATATTAGGCCACTGTAATAATTCGGATGTTAAAAGTTTGCAAGAACACGTCACTGGAATGAAAATTATATCTCCAAAGGTTTTTACAACATTGGGACACACGTAATAAAGGGAAAATGACGAAATATAGAAATAAGGATCAAATCCCAAAATCAACATTCATCTTGTTCAGAGTTTATTGCGACTTGGCGGGTCCAATTTCACCAATGGGTATTGGCACCTATTCATATGTATTAAACTTTGTTGACGAATATTCAGGACTTATTATGATATATTTTCTGAAAAACAAATCTGATCCTACAACCTACACGAATGTATTTATCTGATATTTCACCTTATGGAAAAGTGAAAATAATTAGAACAGATAATGGTGGAGAATTTACTTCTGATGATTACAAAAACCTCCTAATAAATGAAGGCATTAAACATGAGAAAACCTGTCCTTATTCCCCGAACCAGAACGTAATCGCTGAACGTAGATGGCCGACTCTTTTCGAAATGGCTAGATGTTTGCTAATAGAATCTAAGTTACCCAAAAATCTGTGGGTCTATGCATTAAATACAGCTGTATATATAAGACACCGTTACTATAATAGTAACATTAAAAAGACCCCCTACGAGGCTTATACGAACTACAATCTCAACGTAAGTGGTATGCATATTTTTGGTACAATTTGCTACACATGTGGCAACCACAGGGCAATACTAGATCCAAAAAGTTACAGAGGTATATTCATTGGCTATGACAAAACAAGTCCGGCCTATATGATTTATTTCCCACAAAGTAAAATAATAAGGAAGATCAGATGCGTCAGATTTACAGATTCTTTGAGCAAGTGGAGGATCCCGAAGAAAAGAACATTAACTGCGAGGAACTGGTTCAACACGAACTAGTATGGCCTAATTATGAGATAGGGCCTATAAATAGAAAACCCGTTCAAAATCCACAATTAAAGGAAGGTGTTATACCAGATGATATAGACGAGGAAAAATCAGACGCAAACGTTGAGTTAAAAGCAGATACAACCGAAGAGGAGCGGCAAATTCTGCGTTATCCGACCAGAAATAGAAGAAAGCCAGACTATTTTGGAATGGATCAATGTAATATCTGTGACATTGACTGTTGCTATTCGATGCAATGTATCCCGAAGAACTATCAAGAAGCCATAAATTCTGATAATTCAAAACGATGGATAACCGCCATGCAAAAAGAAATGGAATCCTTAGTATCAAATGATACATTTTAATTGAAAAAGGCCCCGGATGATAAAAATATTATCGGCAGCCGTTGGGTTTATACTATAAAGCGAACTGAGGATGGCTCGCCAATGTATAAGGCTCGTTTTGTAGCTAAAGGATTCTCGCAGATATACGGGGAAAATTATATAGAAACATTCAGTCCAACAACAAACATGACAACAATCAGAATTTTTATGCAAATGGCCGCACATTATGGTATGGATATACACCTTATGGATGTTAAACAGCATATTTAACTGCTCCGATTGACTATGAAATATACATAGAATCGCCAGAATGTTTTGAAAAAGGTGATAATTATGTATGGAAACTCAAAAGGTCACTATATAGGCTCAAACAAAGTGGAAGAACGTGGAATAAATTATTACATTCCTATTTAAATGAACAACATTTTAAACCCTCCCCAGTTGACGCGTGCCTGTACACAAGAATATTTAATAATGAAATATTAGTAATTCTGATTATTTGGGTCGACGATATGTTAATTGCTTCCAAATATGAAGCTGTTCTATTAAAAAATAAAAATTCCTTAAATATAAGGTTTAAAATGACCGACTTGAAGAACAGTGGTTCATCAACATTGTGCATATTTCAACTAAATAAATAATTTATTTAGAATCTCAGTAGCGTTTTATTCATTGCCTATAAAGTGCGACATTTCACCTCCGACAACCTTATATGCTGCAAATAGCGTATTTATAGACAGGTTAAAATAATTATATAAATGAAACGATGGTAGCTGTTTTTTATTAGTTTTGTTTATATTTCTCTGCAAAGTCATCATCATCAATTAAATATATTAAACTCCAAAACATGAAACATGAGCCAAGTTATTTTTATGAAAAATCAATTCATCCCAAGCAAGGCGCTAAAGCCACTAGGATACAAAGAATGTACTGAGATGTAAATAATGAGGGAGGTCAATAAAAGTCCAGGTTTAAACGAGACAGGAGATGATGATTGACATGGCATTTATGTATTTGATGATCGTATTTTGTAGGAATTCAGGAAAACTGGTAAAGGATTCCACAAGCGAAAGGTGCGTAAGAAGATACATAGTAAAAAGTGAGAAGTGGAAAAGCCATTCTTATCCGATGCGTTTCGTGCTCTGGGGTAGTTTGTCAGGATAATGTACGATCTGTTTTGTTGCACGCGATTATATAGGTCGTCATTGGTTTATCAGGGCTTATGAATTTGAAAACGTTCATAAAGTTCGTCAGGTTGTTTAACAATATATATATATATATATATATATATATATATATATATATATATATATATATATATATATATATATATATATGTCATTCACAGACAGTACTGTTTCGCTGTATCACAGCTCCTCAGTGCGACTAGACTTCCGAATGCCTCAAGCCCGGATTGAAACACAACTAATTTGGTGTCACCCAGAGCTATCTTCACTCGGTAGAGTTACACAACTAAATCTAGTGTATTGTTTTTTACAAATGTAAACAAATGCCAAGAGCTTTGCATTAGTGCAGGTGGCTGTTGTTTATAGAATTAGCTTATCACTCAACAGTGCTCAATTGATATATATATATATATATATATATATATATATATATATATATATATATATATATATATAACATGAATCATTCATACAAAAAGCAGATAGTGAAGTTAATGATATAAATGTTGAGAATACATCTTCGCGAACAAATGTATTAAAATACATTAACGTGGAACCTGTAGATGAATGTTATGTTTCCTGTGTTTAATAAATTACATTTGCATAAGGTATTTTTATACAAGCTTTCGTCTGTTCATACAGACATCATCAGGTGTGGAAATAGATTTATTTTTTACATCCAGGTAATAACAGGACAACGAAAGATTAGATGTGATCGGAAATATGTTTTTTTTAGAAATGTGTTATTGTTAACTGTAAGAAATTTTGGAGCGTGCGGTCGCAAAGATGAGGTTGAATTTTTTTTTAAATTTAAGATTGTGCGTTTTTGTACTAATATGGTAATAGGAGAATTCTTTTTTAGTAGTAGTTTTTTTCAGTCGATGTGGCATGAACTAAATTGTTCAATAACTAGAGGAATGTCAGAGTTATTATCCGAAATTTGCACGTCGGATCAGTTCTTTTAATATCAAGTATGTGGTACAGTTCAATTTATATTACATGAATCATTCATATATACATTTAGGTAGCATATCTTCATTCAAGCATGTCCATTTATTTTTATTTTAATCCACTCGCATCCAGGGATCAGATACTTAGTATTGACATTAAGCTGATTAAGAAAGTCGTCGTAGATTTTCCCATTCCTTTTATTTTCCGAGGTACTTTCTATCTCATGCATGATCATCTTCAGGGGTGAATTGCTAAGAGAAAAACTAATGTAATGGGTAACCCTCTCCGTTGATTCAAAATTAACGTTATCAAAGGAGGTAAAATAATTTATATTTGTAGAATATTTTCTTATTAAAAATTACAATTAACTATTATAAAACATTGCTGTTGTAATTGTAATTGTATCGATTGAGATATTTTAATCACTTGCTGTTATAGAGATTTTAAAACATCGTTGCTATACTCATAAATACTTTTATTTAGTGTTGGTAATAATTTTCTTAAATGATGGGCTTCAAGAAGTTGACGTTTTTCTATTCATTCAACATAGTTGCGAATACTTACCAATTAATATTTGTTTAAATACATGTCTATTATGTCTGTTTAAATTAGAATTTGAGAGGATTAAATTTAAAATAGACCTAACATGTCGAGATTATTGAACCAAATATGTTTTAATAAGCACACATACACCCAAGCACACGCACAAAAAATATATATTTGTGTGTATATAGATGTGTGTGTGAGTGTATATATATATATATATATATATATATATATATATATATATATATATATATATATATATATATAATGAGAAGCCAGGTATACTTTCTTAATATGTATATAATATAGAAAAAACAACTGAAAAGTTGCAAATTATAAAAAATTGAATGTTTTGTGTGTGTGTGTGTGTGTGTGCATGTGTATATATATATGTATATTTGTGTGTGTCTATGTGTGTGTATATATATATATATATATATGTGTGTGTGTGTGTGTGTGTGTGTGTGTGTGTGTGTGAATAAAGACAAAAGCAAAACTTAAGTGAGCCGACGCGTTTCGTCAGCTGATTAAATTTGCCAAGGCAAATGGAAGGATTTTATTTTGCAAGAAGTATTTATAAACAAAACTTCAAATCTAGTTTCTTTTCCTATTTTTTATTTTATTTAGGAAACGTTCATAAATATTTATAAGGCTAAAATGAAAAGTCTAGTTTAATTATCGCGGATGCCAAGAGAGGTATTTTAATAAGCAAACTTGATGAAATAATGATGTTTGGAATATTCTTTGTTTATGATGCAATTCATATATAAATATAATTATATATTATTTTAGTTTGGAATTAATTAATATATTATATATTTTTAAAATCTTTATATTTGTCTTGATGTGAGAGGATGAAAAGCGTCGGCTAAGGAAAGTATTGCATAGTGTCCATTACAGATATAATTTTAATTATATCTGAAATCTGACATCCACACACGCACAAAGACACACACACAAACATACACACACACATAAATACATATACATATTTAGTTGGATTGATGTAAGTTAGTGACCTAGGTTTCACGCGATTTGCGAACGTCAGTCTGACGGTTGCAAATAGCGTGAAACCTAAATCACTAACTTACATCAATCCAATTAAATATGTTAGCTTTATCACTGCTATTGTGGGCTTTCCAATAAGTACCTCGCATATATAATATATAAATAATATATATAATAATTGCATATATATATATATATATACCTATATTAATTATAATTTATAAACTTTCTCTTAGATCTCTCCAACTCTCTTTCCATTAATGTTTTACATCCTTTTAAATATATATTTTAAAGTTATATTTAAATCCCTTTTTAATTCCTCTTTTAATTATAAATTAATATTTCATTCTTCATATAACCCGCAATTAATGTCATACGTTTAATATCCGGGTTTAATTTTTTACAATTCTTTCAGACGATTAATTTCCGCCTTCTCCTGTCCCCGCTCCTACATTTCGTCTGACTGAAACATTGAAATGGATCAATTCTATATTAGTTTTTCGGCAGGCTGATTTTTCTTTTAGGTTTCAGAGTGAAATTTTATTTCTAACACGAATTTAGTCTACGTCGGGGTTGATGAGACTACGACCAGTGTTTTCGCCTGCCGAAGTGATTTGAGATTTTATTGTTTATTAATTATTTGCTCTGTAATAATAAACATTCAGCGCTTTTTGTGGATCAGTTTTAATATTTTATATTACTAGGATCCACTTGGGTGATATACCAACGTATTTGTTACTCCCCCCCCCATATATATATATATATATATATATATATATATATATATATATATGAAGAAATATAGTCTTAAAGTGTGCTATATTTATGGGATAAAGTGCTCAATATGAGAGATAGAGCGTGTGTAAATATAAAAGTGAACATAGAAGTCAACACTTAGAGGCGACAGTCTGTTTCATGCTAGTGCAATCGTCAGGCAAGCCTGTCGCCTCTAAGTGTTGACTTCTATGTTCACTTTTATATATATATATATATATATATATATATATATATATATATATATATATATATATATATATATATATACACAGAGAGAGAGAGAGAGCATTTTTATTAACGTTTCGTCAGAGATCAAGTTAGAAATAATAAAAAATGTTAAAAGCAAAGTAACTCAGATTTAATGTTATTTTGTGTTTGCTTATTTCTTATTGGTTAGATAAGGTCACGTGTAAGGTTTTAACAGATAATATTCAAATATGTGTGAGAAACATTCTGAACGTTAAAGTGTGTGAAAGTTAATGAGATACATCAGGATTTTGGAAAAAAAAAATTGGTTTGAATTTTCATTAAAGCATATCTCGTGAGTATTTTGCATATATCTTCATTGCTTTTTATGCATTAAAACAATTTGTATTGTGAATCTCCTTATTATACCGTCTTCAATAATTGTGGATTATGTCAAGATTGTGTCTGTTGTCTTCTTCACTATGTCTGCATGAGGATACTTATTATCGAAATGTTAAATACATCTAGTAAAAACTTTCCTGATAGAACTGAATCGAAGTTAACATAACCTAAAAGATGTTGATACACTTCCTTACAATTCATGAAATGTTGACAATGCTCCATCTAAAAGTTTTAGACGTTGGTAAAGAAAATAAGTAAAATAAAGAAAACACCAAATACTAGACTCACTAATAATAGAAATAACGAGAGGAAAGAAATGAAGAAAAATTACCAGAATGAAAAATAGACGAATAATAAAAAAGTGAAGAAAAAAAAAAAGAGGAAACAAACGAAAAAAATAAAAAATAAAATGCCAAACTTTAAGAAATAAATCGAAAATAAGAAAGAAAAACAAACGAATAGTCGGGCGAAAGATGCGAAACTCTATTTGGGAACAAGAATGTTATCCAGTAAGAGACTTCTCGAATAATCAATACATTCCTAACGCAACTCAATCGATAAGGACGAAAATTGTCGTCTCCCTGGCCTTTCCTCTGGCCTCCAACAACGACGCCACAATTCACCCCACACACCAGACCGCCATTACAAAATGTCCGCTATCGCTTCGGGAGTAGCCAATGACCGCTCGCGTCTGCGATGAAACCGTTCAACTGTACTTGAGGAAATTATTCCGTGGGCTAGACTTTCTGTGATGCAGAGAAAAGATTCTATTTTACTGTGTGAGATTGCGTGAAGTTCATTGTAGAGAATTCATTCTTTAAATGACTTTTTCTTGCTGTCAAAATGTCCAGCTCGTTTTTATTAACCATGCCTTAGTGTGCTACAAGGCCACTAATCTAGAGTATCTAGCGTAGACTGAACGAAAAAAAAAAGAAATCACATATAAGTCCAGTTTATTAATCTCTGCTAAACCTGTTTGCGTGCAACATATTATATGCATATATACATACATACATATATGACTATAATGTAAGACCATTTGTCGGTGACTGCATAGTCTTTGTTTCCAATTTCCAGCGGATATCCCTATATATGTTTTTTGTCGTTAATGTTTTCTTTCGGAAATAGGTAGCCTTGTATACCACATTTTCCTAATTTCACGTACCTCCGCCTGGGCAATAGTTCCCGATTTTAGAGTTGCAAGACAAAAATCATACATAGTGATATCCTCTGGAAAGTGGAAACAAAGATTATACAGTCACCTAATGCTTCCTTGAGACACCAAACTGCTGTACCCAAGCATTGTTGGAAGATTAATGATAGTGGTTTCACCCCAATAATCAAATTAGAAATTATCTGTCGGTCTCAAGCCCCCAGGAACTTGCGGGAGAGTTGCGATCTGTGTATACAAGAAAAAATTGCAATAATTAAATACACAAATGGTAACCATTTGTTAAATCAACGGAACGAATTGATTTTCGATTGTAGACATAAGAACAAATTAAAAATCATCTAATAACGTTCTTTTTTGCGGGGTGCACACTTGAAGTGTTGATTTGTTTATACGAGTAATAGCACATGTGTGTGTACATGCATTTATGTCTATGTATGTATATGGCTGTGTCATATGTGTATGTGCGGATTTGTGTTGATATTTGTATCACTCGGTTTTGTGGTTTTTGCGTGTTTCTTCATATGTAGTTAGATCTCTGAATCTTGCCGATGTATATATTTATAATTCTAAATTAACATCTTTTGTATCATCATCCATACATCATCTTAGTTTTTTATTTTTATTTTTACTTTTCTGATTTCACCTTTATAATTAATCTGTATTTAAAATCCCTTCACTTATCTTAGATAATATTACCATTATTGTAATATTATGTATTATTTGTATTAAGGACCCTTCTATTAGACTAACTAATATGGGTTGATTTGTCCTGTCTAAAATAACGCGCAATATCGGTCTATTTGCTGTATATCTCGATGTACAAAGTTCCATACTTTAAGTGAAAAATTATTGGCCGGGTCAGTCTTTTAGGCTTACTACAACCCATTCATTACTTCCTTCTCCCCATTTCCTTTTCATACTATCTCTATATCTCACTTTTTATTAGAACCTGACGATCCGTCACTTTTCTTCTGACCATCCTTCTCCCTAGTCTTTCTCTTGCTTTCCCTTCCCAAGTGTTTATCTGTATTTATAGGACCTTGACTTAAGTTTGATATTATTATCATTATTGTAATTTTATTTATAATTTTTATTTATTATTTGTGTTAAGGGCCCTTTTATTAGACTAACTTGTATGGAATTGGGTTGACATGTCCTGCTTAAATTAAGGTGACATATCGGTCAATTTGCTGCCTAACCCGATGTACAAAGTTCCACACTTTAAGTAAAAAAATCTTGGCCGGGTTTGTCTTTTTAAGGCTAACTACTACCCATTTATTACTTCATTCGTCCCTTTCCCTTTCATACATTCTCTCTATCTCACTTTTTAAAAGAACATGATCATCCGCCATTTTTCTTGTTCCCCTCCTTATCTCTTCTCTCTTACTTTCAATTTCCTGTCAATTTAATATGACTGTCTGGGGTATTGTCTCAATTTAGTAAAAGTTTTCGACCTGAAGAGTTGAATATATAGATACTCACGAAATAAATTTTAACTGAAATGAATATTTAATGTTTTCTTCTTTATTAATACATAGTGGCCTAAGAAAGGTTTTTAGCCAAGAGAAATAAAGTACATCCAATTTCAAAATTTCATTACATAATCTCTACTCAACATAAATAAATTCTATTTGGAACTAGTATGGAGTAGGTACCCCCATTTCCTATTTTCAGTGATTGTATTCGATTTTTCATGGATTTGATCAAGTTATCAACAATCGACTGATCCATATTTTTCCACTCCTCTAGCAATGTTTCTTGAAGGGTTGCTACTGACGTGATTTTGGTGGCACGCTTTGGAAGTTTTCGGTCTAGGTGCTCGCAAAAGTGCTCTCTTGGATTCATGTCAGGAATTTGGGCTACCATGATTCCTTGCGACTCCTTCCAGGCTTTCGCTACTTTGTTCGCTCCATCTTCTTGAAAGAGTTTTTAATTCTTGTTAATCTGATAGGTTTCAAATAGTGGGTGTAGTTCTTTCTCTAATATTGGACAGTATTTCGGACCATTCACCTGCTCGTCAAGAAGAATCAGCTCAGATTTCCTTCCACACCAGACAGCGCCACATACCATTACTCCCATTTCTTCCATGGTTTACGGTCACGTGCAGATATTCAGTTTTCCAAGTGTCATTCTGATTTATCCAAATATAAACCTGACTCGAATTCGGATATTGGCAGAATTTACTTTCATCTGACCAAGTTACAGACTCCTTAAGTTCAAAATATTTGCTCTCGAATTCTCTCGCCCAATCCATACGCCTTTTCCTGTTAACCTCTCTAATCAAGAGCTTCTTTCTTGAAACACATCTTTGATAGCTTATCTCTTTCAGAGTATTTAACGCCGCATATGCGGCATTACCATGCAGTTGGCGACATCTTTGACGCTCTGACGACGGCTTCTGATCACTTCCCTCTTCCGTGCCCTTTTCGTTTACTCAGACACGAAGGTTGGTCTTCCTGAACGTTGTTCCACACGACAATGGCCTACTTCATTAAATTTCTTAAACAATATTATTAACCGTTTGATGATTAACCTGGAGAAACCTAGCAATTTCTCTATTTGACTTGCCACACTGATGCCATCCTATTATTTTCCCTCGTTGAAATTCACCAATTTCCTTACTTCCGCGAACTTCCATTGCAAAATATAAGTCAACAATCGCTCAAAGATGAGAGCAGATTGATACTAACACGGTATTGTCTGAAAAAAAGGAGTGACGTTATTACACAAAGTAAAATTGCTGTAATCAATGGTGGCTAAAAACTTAACATACCCCACTATATATATATATATATATATATATATATATATATATATATATATATATATATATATATATATATAGTAATCCTTTGGTGTATAATCGAAGTGAATCCTATTAACACAATATAAAATATTAAATATTAAAACTGATTCACACGGAGAGCTCAATGTTTTTTTAAATAAAGAGAGCAAACTATTTAACACCATCGGAATTAAGATACCATTATGTAAATCATCATTTTCACCTTATAAAATTAAATTTACAGGATTTTTTCAAATAGTCAATGGATGATAAATTATTGTAATAAAAATTCGCTGACAAGGGAAAGAAAGAAAAACAAGGAGGAAAAGAAGAATAAGAATAGAAAGGAAGGGATGTAGCAAAAGAAAACAGGAAGTAGTGAAAGTCTTGATATGAGTGGTGGTCAGATGGGAAAGGAAGGGTAACAGGCGGAAAGGAAAGAAGAGGTGACCTATTTATTATTACGCAGTAGTATCCAGACAGTAATTTTGACTTAAAATAAATTTTCAGAAATTAATGAAAAAAAAAAAAATTATATGGAATAACCTAATAATATGAAAGAGAGATAATTCAGAAGTAAAGAATATTAAAATAAATAATATATAAGAAATGAATATTAAGAGAAATAAAAACAAATAATAATATATGGGAGGGAATATAGATATCTTAGGTTGAATTAACCTCTGCATCAAAAACAACATATTTCAAATTAAAATTATATTAACTAATATACACAAGGAAATAAATAATATTTGAAATTGAATACATCATATAGAAAACCCAATACGAGTAAGATAAAATCAACCCTTAAAATTAGAAAACAAATGAATTAAAAGTTTCTTTGGAATAAGGGAATGATATAGCGCACATGGGACATCAACGGAGCTTACAGAACATTTTATTACTAACGACTTTAATTTCGACAAACGTCTTAAGGTGCACATTCTGAAGAAAAATCTTCAGAATCTACGGACGTGTCGACCCTTAAAACGCATGAGGATGTTGATGGAAGCAAATTATTAACTTCCATGTTCGGGTGAATGAACAGAATGACAGGAGAGTTCCATAAGATTTATACTACGCTTTTTGATTGATTCTACTTGGTAACTAATTAACTATCGGGAAATTCCAAGATGAACAAAGCCACCATCCTATTAAGCACGTTTGAGTTGCATGCTTTAACGTGGGTGGCGTTTCATTTGTTTTACATGCGTTCATTATTAATACAGACAAGCATCATTTTTTTGTCTTTTTCGTCTCCCTTAGCGAGAGAGCCTCTTGATTTTGTCGGAAGACAGAATTCAGCAGCCATATTTATTTTTGTGGGATGGACGTGTCCTAACATCATCCCTTCTTTTTCGGGATCATCATCTCCCTACATCAATTCATTGGTAATATATATATATATATATATATATATATATATATATATATATATATATATATATATATATATATATGTATATATATATATATGTATATATATATATGTATATATATATATATATATATATATATATATATAGAGAGAGAGAGAGAGAGAGAGCCACGTATACTTTCTTGATATGTATATAATATGGAGAAAACAACTGAAAATTTGCAAATTGTGAAAGTATTTATTTATATTTATATATATATATATATATTTGATGTTTCAGATCTGCCCCGATCTTTGGTCAGAAATAAATAAAATTTAATTTATTTCTGACGAAAGATCGGGGCAGATCTGAAATATTAAATATATATATATATATAAAAATATAAATAAATACTTTCACAAAAAAACATTCAATTTTTTTTAATTTACAACTTTTCAGTTGTTTTCTCCATATTATATATATATATATATATATATATATATATATATATATATATATATATATATATATAATTGTTTATTTAAAAGTTATAACATAACTATGTTATAAAATCACTACAAAAATACCCATTTTGTTTCAATACCTCCGGTGTCTTATCAAGTGATAAGTAATTATTGGAATTTATTCTACATATATATATATATATATATATATATATATATATATATATATATATATATATATATATATATATATATATTATGCAGTGTTACATTAGAACATGCACACACCCACAACAAAAGTGTACCACTCGTTTCAACGTTAATTTTTTTTAACGTTTCATCAAGTGGGTGATCGTGATGAAACGTTACATTTTTTTTAACGTTGAGACAAGATGTACAGTTTTGTTGTGGGTAATGTAACACTGCATAATAAATAAATATTTATTGTTCTACTTTTGTATTGAGCCCTGTTTTAATTTAACGTTTCGAACGGTCTTCGTTCTTTTACATTTGTATATATATATATATATATATATATATATATATATATATATATATATTATGTCATACAGTACTGTTTCGCTGTATCACAGCTCCTCGGTGCGACTAGACTTCCGAATGCCTCCAGCCAGGATTGAAACACAACTAATTTGGTGTCAGCCAGAGCTATCTTCACTCGGTAGAGTTACACAACTAAATCTAGCATATATATTGTATACAATTGTACATGTTTGGATATTGGTGACGGATACATTCTTATGGTGAATGAGTATATTGTAATGAATGAATCTTAAATTCAATTATCTAGGTATATGAAAGCTTTTGATGACTAACCATGAACCGTCTCCCCGATTTTTTGGCCTTATGTCACAATTACTTTATCAGTAATAAATCTTAGATTAGTAACAACTGTACAAAGACTTATAATTTTTTGTAGATTTATACATGAAATATTTTTTAAAAAAAACATAACTTGGAGAAGACATTTTGGTGAAATATTTTTTAACATTTTAAAACACTGCGTTTGTTCTTCTTTTCTTAAATGGCACTCTTCGCTTAACTGCTGTATAATAAAATAAATTAAAAATAATACGCATATATTGATAAAATAAAAGAGGATGGCCGGGCACACGACTTAGAAGCAGAAGATATCCTTTAAAGACCATCCCTGATGAAGACTGTGAGAATCCCTCTTAGCAGATACAGTTTCAAAGGTAGAACACTTATTTCATAGAGTGAAGACAGCTGAAAGTTATATTGGGCTATATCTGACTGCAGACAAGAATGAATACGTAATCGTTCTGTCTGGTAATCGGTTGAAAAAGGCGAGGCCAGTTCATTTATCTTAGATGTGATATAGACTCAACAGAATGTGTATCCATATGGGATGGTCATGGGTTGCCATGGAGCGGCTATCAACTATCTGGAAACCAAACTTACCCATCATTGAAGAAAAGAGACGTCTACAAAGCCACTGTCGCAACTAAACTGTTATATGAAAATAAGGCATGATCATTAATAAAAAGGATTTAGAAAATTAGATGCTAATTAGATCTATGCTAAGGACAATAACCGAAGGATAGAGTTCTATAGGCATCAATTTGCAATTTAGCAGATCGTTTGAGGGTGAAAAAGAACAGATTTTGCAGGTTATTCCTTGATAAAGAAGGATGAGATGATCATTGAAACGTTCCTTTGGTTACTCAAAGCAAAGGACCCACCAAGGTAAGTCATCCTTACCAAACGGACATTCAACAATTATAGGATACATGATACGAACCAGGAAATCTTTTAATGCTCGTGAAGCCGGGGAGGAGTAGCAAGAGAGTCCATGCAATCAGTACGGCCTGAGAGAGAGAGAGAGAGAGAGAGAGAGAGAGTGTGTCTATAACTTTGTACCAGATGATGCTAAACTTATCAAATACATATTGTGCTTAAACAAAATTCGTATAAATATGTCACTAAAATGTATGTCAAATATACACATATTTCAAGACGACATTTCAACGTATATTAATTACATTACGATTCGTTTCTAGATGGTTGAATTAAAACATTTTTAAGTTAATGGAGAAAATGCAGTGGAAAAACAAGCATTATTGCCAAGACATACCGTTCAAAAACCGTGTTTATACGTCGGTCTTAATTATTTTTATATCCTTCTGAGCTTGAAACGAATCCAATTGTCAACACTTACGTCTGGTCGAGGTATTGGCCACCCGAGATACTTCAACGGGCCTCGGTCTTTTCGTTACTCTATTAAACACAAATTAAAAAAATCGTCTGATAATGAAAGGTTTTTCCCAAAATAATTGTCGGGGAAGTATTTAATTGGCTTTTGTTGACGGAAAGGCGAGAAAAGTCGTACAAATTGTACAATCAACTAACAAATATACGGCGTCTATAAAGATAATGCCGTAATTGAGAACATTGTAAGTAAGTGATTAATTATTTTCATCTAGAAAAACCAAAACGTTCAAGCAGTCTTGTAATCGGTAATGAAGAGCAAACCGAAAGGCAGCTTTAAATAAATCCTTGTCACATTACACGGGACATCACATTTTTTAAAAATCGTATTTACCCCAAGCACGACAGTGAAATCACTATAATACAAGGGGTTGCTCTGTGTGGAAGAATTAAAAAACAGAAACAATACTATGGAGCGAGAATAATAGAAGAATAATCAGGAAGTCATTGCATTTTAATCTTTGAAGATCGAAGTTAAATGGGAAGCGTCGATTTCTCGAAGCCAGAATGCGAAAAAAGAAACTATTATTATCTAACTTACGGTTATGCCTCTCCAACTCAACTGTAGATTGATGACATTGATCCAGGAATACGCTTAAATTCATAAATTCAAGGTTTCACAGCTAAAAGCTCATCCGGAAAACATCATGAAAGTATTTATAGAAAAGGCACAAGGAAGCAACTTTACGACTGTAGGAATGTAGCCGAAGCCGAGATGCCAGGTCAGGAACAACAATATTGCTCATTCTTCTTTGTATTTTATCAAGGAGCTCAAGGTAAATAGCAGGGACAGTGGAACATATATGGCAGCAATATTGTAAGCTTGAACCAGTGTAGACTGATAGATATGTAAGATAGAGTCTGGAGAGAAAAATTGTCAAGATTTGTTCGATCGAAAGGTTGTCATCTTGCATCAACACAACGGCAGACTCCACGTCTCCTTATTGATCGAACAGGCATTGGCAAATCTTGATTAGTATGTTTCACGAAATCCACTGTAATTCCCCGTCCTTGCATCGTTGGATCACCGCTTATTTCGACAATTTCAAAATGTTCGTAATTGGAAGAATTTCGATTCACTGGAAATCTTTAAAACGTACTTACGCCTGTTTATCACCCAGAAATATACGAAATTCACGGATGATGGTATCACGTAACTGTGGCAAAGATCGTGGTAGGTACTGGAAGCAAATGACATAGAGTTTTAGAAGGTCCCAGAAAATCGTAGTACTACTATACTTATATAAGATTTTGGAAATTTCATGTTGGGGTAACATTTTTTTTTTTTAAATTAACTGAATTATACACTTCTTCATTATTTTTTAATAAAGGTTTCTCGAATTAGTAATTCATTATTTTACATAGAGTCATAACACATGCCATGCATACACACATATACATATATGAAGAGGAATTATATTAAATCAATTACTATATGACAGGCTGCAGAAGAATCACACATGTGTGTGTGTGTGTGTATATATATATATATATATATGTGTGGAGAGAGAGAGAGAGAGAGAGAGAGAGAGAGAGAGAGAGCGTGTCCCTAAAGTCTAGACAAATAAGAAATCTCATTAACTATATTTTTACCTCCACAGATTAAACATGTTTTAGTCGAAAAAAGAAAGAACTGGGTTATGCAAAAGAAGGTGTACTCAATGAAAATCACAGATGCAGCACACTTGACTGAACGCATACAGAGTAAAAAGTGTTAAAATTGACGGCAATGTGGAAATTTCACCTACCACAATTCCTCATGTATAATACGCATTTTTTCTAAAAACTAATAAGCGAAATTATGGGTGCGTATTATGCACAGCTACAAAAAAAACTTTAAAAAATTGCCGTTTCATAGGTCGATTTCAGTTTCAAAATGTCTACTCACCAGAAACATACGGCAATTTGACACTAACATTCGGCGATTGCGACCGCATAAGGTTGTCAAATACAATCATATGTACCTAACAATACGTACAAATGTAAAATAAAATAAGAATTATGATGAAACTAAATTAGAATAATATTCTATGTTTAAAGCCATTTTTAATATGAGTAGGAAACGCTGGCCGTAATGAAATTGGAGAAGTACAATTTATAGGGTCTGATTACCAAACAGGAGGTGCGTATTGTGCGTGGGTAGAAGCATTTTCACACAGTATCAGCACAATTTTGGGGGGGCTTATTATCTTTGAAGTCGTATTATATATGGGGAATTTTGTTTAAATATACATTATTAGATGCACATGTTTATTGAATGAGTTTCGTTTTGAGCTCTTTTGGAACCTAATACAATTCAAACATTTAAGGCGAATGCATATTAGGCTATCAGCTAAAATACTTTCTTATAAAATATTTATATCATATTTAAGTTGAATATATATATTGTGTGCATTCTATCCTACAACGAAAATTCTCTGTACATATCCGTAGTCAACGTGCGCGATTTTGTCCGGTATTCTGTAGAATATCATTATAAGTGTAATAAATATCAATAACAAAGTTCACTCAGAATAAAGAACTTTCGAAATTTGATAGGAAAGTTGCTGGCAAGTAAACAGTTGAATAAATGTAAATATAGTATTTACATTAGTTGGACTATTGTCCTCATCTTTGTCGCCATAGTTGTCACAACGTTTCGGCCGTTGTACGCTCCGGCCTTCTTCAGGTGGTTGGAATGTCGAACCGAACCCTTTATTTCGATCACTGGGGTAGACTGTTCTAGTTCCACGAGCCATGTTATCAGTTATCTCCTGGTAATTTTCCCTCTGAAAGTTCTCCACTGCCTGAACCGGGTATTGAACTCACACTCTTTGGGTCCTGTTACTGGATCTAACCAACGCCTTTATCCACTGTCCCTTGAGGATACATGGCACAGTTGATAAAGGCGTTGGTTAGATTCAGTGACAGACCCAAAGAGTGTGAGTTCAATACCCGGTTCAGGCAGTGGTGGAGAACTTTCAGAGGGAAAATTACCAGGAGATAACTGATAACATGGCTCGTGGAACTAGAACAGTCTACCCCAGTGATCGAAATAAAGGGTTCGGTTCGACATTCCAACCACCTGAAGAAGGCCGGAGCGTACAACGGCCGAAACGTTGTGACAAATATGGCGACAAAGATGAGGACAATAGTCCGACTAATGTAAATACTGTACATAATACCTCATCTCAGACATATAGACAAATGTAAATATATGAATATTCTCAATGAAATTCACTTTAAAACGTTACAAACATTTATTTCGACTCAATATTTTAGAGTATTCTCGTTGCTGTTGTTCATGATGACGGCAATTTTTAAAAGTTTTTCTTTGTAGCTGTGCATAATTCGCACCACTAATTTCGCTTATTAGTTTTTAGAAAAATTGCGTATTATACATGAGGAATTGTGGTAGGTGAAATTTAAAGTCCGTTCAAAACACATTGCATAAATTAAACAGCAAGTGTTTGAAATATTTCTGAAGATAACCGATGTATATTTTTGTTCGGTAAATAACAGAATAAATTTGAAATACTTATGATTTATGACCGTTATCATTAATAGTTTCCAGTATGAATAGCTTATTAATGAACTATTTATCTTGATCTTAAATATATTTACTGGGAAGGAAAGTTTTGAGCGCTTTTAAGTGAATTTCAAAATTAATAGATAATTGTAGACATATTTATTCAACTATCGATGTGTCATTATGTTTAAGTTTAGCTGAAAAATTGTTATTTTCAAAAACTGTTAATGTTAAATTCACTCACTAAAAAAGAAATATTCTTACAGTCCAAAGTATAATTCACCTTTAAATAACCCATTAACAATTGATAAACGAAAAAAATTAATTAATTAATAAAAAAAAAAAAAAAATAAAAATCTCAATCTCTTCCTCTCTCCATCGAGTAGACCCTGAGAATTAACCGATCATAACGTATGGGTGTTCTCTCAGGGTGGCGCCTTTATTGAACCCTCTGTTGGGACCTTGGCAATGCCCCGTCTTCAAAAGGAACTCATATATCTTATCTATTGCCAAAGTTTACTCTACCGCTCTAGTAAGTATCTGACTCCTCTTGCTAGACTATCCTTCTCTTTACTAGAGCCAGATTAGAACAAATGTATAGCCGCCCAGTCCTGACGTGCCTGCCTTGATCAAATTTAAAAAAATGTTCTAAGAGTCTTGTGGGTGATGAATTATTTTCTACGCTACAACGCCTTCCCACAGAAGAAACTTTGCGAGTCACTCGCTGCTCTAGTCCCATAAACGTATGGGTGTTCTCTCAGCGAGGCGCCTTTATTGAAGCCTCTGTTGGGACCTTGGCATTCCCCGGTCTTCAATAGGAACTCATATATCTTATCTATTGCCAAAGTTTACTGTACCGCACTAGTAAGTATCTGACTCCTCTTGCTAGGGTCTTGTGGGTGATGAATTATTTTCTACGCTACAACGCCTTCCCACGGAAGAAACTTTGCGAGCCTCTCGCTGCTCTAGTTCCATGTCATTTATTCTGACGAAGCTCCATTCCTTATTCCTGACACCCCTGACCTTTACAACTAGGACCCACCATGCCACGTACACAAGGAGGAATCCTCCCCATTCCCCTCGTATTCCATCAGTCAGGAGGAATTTCCATTCAGACAGCTTCATCCCCACAAATGCGGCTTCGTCGAACAGACTCCCGGTAGGTTGTTTTCCCAATCACGACAATCTTAACATGTCTAGAGTTAACCGTTATCTCCTCTGTCTATCTGTATAAATTGCCTCTTAACGTAATTCTCTACCGCAAGTAGACCCCGGAACATATAGAGGATGAACCTTAGTGTAAAAAAAACAAAATAATTAAATTACTTTTGAAATACTGTGAGAGATACATTTACAGATATTGTGTGAGAAAACTAGTTACGATTTAAACTTCTCAAATTTTACTAACGTGAAAAAGTAATGCGTATGCATTCTGTTTTGTAAGCGTTATCTTTTCTATAAAACCTCACGAACTCCAGTTATTGCCTTTTCTCAGGCTCGTAAAATATTTCTCCTAAGACTGTGACATTAATTAAATCAGAACTAGCAAAAAGTAGAAGTGTCAGTTATCTCCCTTGAATGATTAATAGCGTCTCATGCCAGTTTTCTCAATGTTGTTTTACTTAGACGGAGCCGGGTGGAGAAGAAAAAAAAAGAGAAACATGTAGTCTGTTCAGACGCTTTGTTTATACACCAGCTTTCATTAACTGAAACATAGCGTCTACCAGCGGAATTAGAAGCCAGTTTATTCAATTTGAGAATTGGATATTTTTGTGGGTCGGATTTAATTATTTAGTGAAGGAAACTGCTACAATGACAGGCCATTTTAATGATTTACTCAGCTTAGTTTTAGCCCACGGCCACAGATATAGAGCATCGTGAGAATCGAATGCACTACACATTACTAGCCATCTGCAGAATTTGATCACTTCTCACAATATTCAAAAGCACACTACTGCAAGTAAAGTTGGTCCTCTGTGTCGTGCCAGAAAATTTTTCCTCGTCTGAGACCATCCTTCAAGTCTATAAATCAATCATCCTTCCTTGCATGGAATACCGCTGTCATATATGGTCTGGTACCTCGCTGTATGTCTCGAGGTCCTCAACAAAATTAAGAGACGGCTGTGCAATGTGATAGGTCCTGTCATGCTTATCGTCTACACTCACTTTCTCACTACCATGGCGTGGCTTCCCTCTGACTCTTCTATAAGTTTTTCCACGGCAACTGCTCCGACGATGTACTTTCGCTGGTAGTCAGAGTGCATGTATTTAAGCGTGCTACTAGATTGACATCTCGGTCCCACCCTTTCACAGTCGCCAAATGTAGCCGTCTTTTCTACTCCAACAGCTTCTTCTCGTGCACTTCCCATTTGTGGAACTCCTTTCCTCTTACTCGCTTCTTTGATAGCTATAATCTTCAGATATTCATGTGTAATGTCAATCGACATCTGATGCCTTGATCTTGTTCCCCGTCCTTCTCTTTATCCTTTCCTCAAACACGCCTCTGTATTCTTGCTCTCACTCTCTGTAACCCCTTGCGTGCTAGTAACACTCCCGCCTTGCTTGGAGTGAAATCCTTGTCATCTTAGGGAGTGAACCTTAGTATATTTAAGAAAAAAAACCCTATGTATCTCTCACAGTTTCAATAACTTCACATTTCGTTTCTTTTAACGCTATTTTTACTCCGTATCGCCCATGCAAGAGAGTGAAGCCACTAAGACACAAAGGGTTACAGGGTGTGGAATAAACATTGCTAATGAACGAGAAGAGAAAAGAGTTATCAGGAGGGCAGAAGATAGCGATTGACATTACATTTAAATTTTTGCAGATTAAAGTTGGAGCTGATATCGAGAAGCGCGGGTGAAGAAACTGTTAGCCTTGAACTTACGCTTATCTCTAGTCGGATCTAGTGTAAATTGATGGGATTTCCACGCCAGTCTAGTACTGCGATCAAGTTCAAGAAATGTCTACTTACCATAGCGAAAGAGTGATACTTATATCTGATATGTACTGAAAATGTGGCACACGGACAACATTGTGAATGCGGAAAAGTACCGTCTTCATCTATCTTAACATTAAACTTAGCTAGACGCAAACACTGACCCAAACATACTACAATATTCCTAATACCAAAACAGCTCGTCCGAACAATTACCATGAAAGTATTTATATAAAAAGACACAGAGGGGCAACCTTACGGAGGTGGGAAAATAAATAAACCCGAACCGCCAGATCAGGGCTAATAATATTGCTGATTTTTCTTTGGATTTTATCAAGGATCTCAAGGTAAATAGCAGGAGCACTGGACCATATGTGGCAGCAATATTCTAAGCATGGGTGAATGGTAGACTGATAGATATGTAATATATATTCTGGAGAGAAAGATTGTCTCGGCCGACCAACTTTATTAGCAGCTGGCTTTATGTTTTGACACGTTTTTCTGTGATCGACTCGCTTAGAATTCTCAAGTAGATTTACATGAGACATTCCACTACTTCTCATAACATGGTGTGTTTAATTCTCCATACTTTCTTTAACTGTGTAAATATCAATAAACCCTCAAAGAATTTCAGTGAGTGAGGAAGGTCGTAGAAACTTTGTACAGGAACTTGGTGTTGAAAACATCAATGATTGTGTAAAATAATATGATTATCACATGAAAACAGTAGTTTCTTCTCTCAACAATTCGACAGTGAGATCTGGTATAATTCCACTTTGCTTTGGGTAACGTTCATCAGACAATGTCCCATGAGGCCTATTTTCAAATAATTATAGGAACTCCTTTAAAAGAAAAAAAAAATAGAATTGCAAATATGAATTGCGTGTAAGGCATGGGTCCCTCTGGAGAAAACAAAAATGAGAGAAAAGTCTGTTATGACTAATTAATTGGCATGTTTTCAAGCTAAAGATGTAGACATCGGCCATTTTCTTCCTTATCAAATGGTTAAGAACACCAGAGTTAAATTGAAAGTTGCAATAATGTAGCATTGGCACGAATTAACAATCGACGAGTCGAGAAAGTTTGTATCTTTTGATGACATCAGTAATGATTTATTGTGTAGTCCCCCTTTCTCTTGTCGCAGAATGCGTATTTTTCCAATAAGATTTCTCGAATATTCAGACCGGTAAAAATGGAAATAAATAAATATTATTTTTAATAAATAAATTGGGCATCTGCTCAAATATGGGTACCGATTAAAAATTACGTTTAAGCAATATATATATATATATATATATATATATATATATATATATATATATATATATATGTTATAATTATTTTAAAAAAAATATTATTCCTTCGCTACATAAGAGTTCTCATGTTTCAAAAACAGGAGCTAAAAACTTCAATTTAATTATAAAAATTAAATTGAATTAAAGTATCAACCTCTGTTTCATCCTCAAGTGAAGTTTTTGTGATAACTAATCGTGAAATTTATACAGCTTTATAAGCATATTCATTCGTATAATTAATTACTATGGAAACGGCTGAAGTAATTATTTCAATAACAATTATGTAGCGAAGGAATCATATTTTTAAAAAATAATTATAATTTATGCTCTACTTTTGTATCGAGCAGTGTTTTTTTTTTAAATAACAAAAATATTAAAGAACTTCGGATTATTTATCTGACGGGTTCTTTCCTATTTTTCTATATATTTGCACACACACACACACACACACACAAACACCCACAGACAGACAGACGCACACACACACACATACACACACACATATATATATATATATATATATATATATATGAATAAATATAAAAGTGAACATAGAAGTTAACACTTAGAGGTGACAGTCTGTTTCATGCTAGATGCAATCGACAGGCCTGACGATTGCATCTAGCATGAAACAGACTGTCGCCGCTAAGTGTTGACTTCTATGTTCACTTTTATATTTACACACGCTCTATCTCTGATATTGAGCACTCTATCCCATATATATAGCACACTTTAAGCTTATATTTCTTCATTTATATAGTCAAAAGGAAAAACTATTCTCATTGTAACTCTGAAATCCAATGCAAGGATTTATTTACTTTATTGCATGTGTTTGTATACCAGAGCAGCGGATTTCTCAACGTTTTTAAATTAAGAGCATTCATGAATAATCATCAGGTGGTTAAAAATCAGTCCAAACATATGGAGGAGACAAAATCTGTTAATTCAAAGTCTGGTAAGGTAGAAATAAGCGACTAATATTCAAGAAACTTTATTTTTTTAAGAAATGAATATTGTTTATATTGTGATCACATTCATTTGGTTTGAATATATTTACAGTACATCTTCATATACATGAGGTAATATATTTAACAGTTGTCTTTTGGTTTTTCAATATAATTTCGGTCATCAATGTTACCTGAGGAAAGTATCAATTTTATATATATATATATATATATATATATATATATATATATATATATATATATATATATATATATATATATATATATATATATAATTAAGTGATTCATCGAGTCTGAAACCTCAATACAGAATGCAGAAAGCACAGGACGGCCGTTTCGTCCTATATTTGGGAGTCATCAGCAGTGCGCATCCACTACCGAAAATTGAAACTCAATCTAGAGTTAGAGAGAATCTCAGTCGTGTTCCACCACGGAATTTGTGAGCGAGCGGCGCTATATTGAGTCTGATTTGCGGCCACTTCGTCACCGAGGCCCGTGGAACAGTTGGTAGGGTGTTCGCTTGAAAACCTAACTGTCAGGGTTTCAATTCTCGGTAGTGGATACGCACTGCTGATGAGTCCCAAATATAGGACGAAACGGCCGTCCAGTGCTTTCTGCATTCTGTTGAGGTTTCAGACTCGATGAATCACTTAATTATATTTATCAAATCCTCTTAATATATCAAACTGACAATTTTCTTACTTCTCAATATTTTGATATCTAATAGCAACAGAGTAGAGAATGGCTTCAGACATTTCGGCTGTAAAAAGAGTTTATAAGTCGAGGAATATTTTAGGGAACATGATATTATATAGGCACGATGGTGTAATGGATAACGGCGTGGATTGAGGAATCGAAGAGCCGAGTTCGAATTCCAGTCGAATCCATTACACTCAGTTACGTGCTAATAACTTAGGTATGGTTCATCTTCGTCTCCCTCCAGCTATGGGTAAATAGCAAAGTTCTTCAGTCGTCTTATAGGAAATGTTATTAAACTAAAATTAATAAAACACAATTTTTTCTCTCACTCTCTATGTATCTGTCTATCATTATATCGCCGTCTGTTCATATCTATCTATCTATCTATCTATCTACCCCAGCGAAGTTTAAGCAACGTTCGCTTCTGGTCAGTACCTAGATGGCTGACTGCTTGGGAATACCAGATACTGTAATTTTGGATGTTTGTGTTCATTAATACGTAACGGACCGCAATGGGAAATAGGACATCCGAATTCCAGACGGTTTCGTTCTATTCGCTTACGCGGAAATATAGTCTGGAGCATTATGAATCCATTTTTTCCTCCTAGCTATGGCTTAAATAGTCTGACTTTCATGAGTAATACTTTGTTATTTATATATAAAAAAACAACTCTTAAATCTCAAAGACATGTTCCAGCTTATTTATAACATACAAAAGATTGATAAAGCGTAAAAATAAAACAACCTATCTATCTATCTATCTATCTATCTATCTATCTATCTATCTATCTGTGTCGTGTTATTGATAACAGGACAACAAGTTTCTCTTTACTTATTAAACTGCATTATTGAACATTATGGATGAATAAGAGATTTTAAATAATTATAAAGACAACCAATAGAAACAACTACTGTTATTTAGAAAAAAGACTTAAAGGAATGGTCAAAAACTTTCTAGTGGATAAAGATGGCTGACAAAATCAACCCCGATAAAATTGCCTCTCCTCGTTCCGGATTTAATTTAAATGATTCTTTTATTTGTATTAGCTGATAACATACAATACAATAATTGCTTTAGACTTTCATTTGGATAGAAACATGTGGGTAGTTTAACGGATATCGGCGCTAAAAGGTTAAACGGAGAAGCTAGTTCAATTTCCGCTCAAATCCTCCTCGGAAATGTATGAATTTTTCTTTTCTCTTCACAGATACGCGTTAAATCACAAGATAGAATAGAATCCTCAAGCATGAATGTGACAGAAGAAACACTCTGATTGACCTCGAAATCATAGAGAAGGAAACGGAAAAAACACTTCACCATTTTATGCAAGAATGTTTGGCAATTCAAATATAATTAAGAATAGGAATCTGTGGCATTAAAAAAAAAAGAAATTTATATACCTTAATCCTAATCGTTTGCTTAGTTGCCAATTGATTAAACGTTCCATCCAAGCATATCTGCTTTTACAGTTTTATTTCTCTAAGCGAAGTTAATTATTATTTTTATACGTTAAACATTTGTGTTAATAGAAAATGTTGAATTTCGCTGTAGATCAAGCCTCTTCCGACTAAATTTCTCAACACGTTTTCCCTAATTGTAATTTTCCAAAAATCACGAAAATTTTACATGGAT
>OZ038478.1:26591990-26594490 GCA_964036315.1 Acanthosepion esculentum
GTAGGCGTCGATGATCAGCAGGTGTAATGGACAATCTCATGATATTGTTAAACAGAAAGCCGAGTTCCAATTCCAGTTGGATTCGTTATATTTATTTAAACGCAGATAATCTTGGGAATGGTATGAATCTACATCTTCAGCTATGGATTTGTATCACTAAATCGTTACCTGCAAAAACATTATTATAAACTAAAAATATTTTATGTCTTTAAATAACCCGCAAAGGGTTAATAAGTCGTAAAGAAAAATAATCAATCAAGCTACTGTTACGCATTTAATTCGATCGATGAGTTTGACTCTTCAAAAAGCCAACAATTACAGCGAACTGTTTTAGAGAGAGAGAGAGAGAGAAAGAGAGAGAGAGAAAGAGAGAGAGAAAGAGAGAGAGAAAGAGAGATAGAGTGTGTGTGTGTGTGTGTGTGTTTGTGTGTGTGTGTGTGCCGGAAAACAGCAAAATATTTTCGTCTCATTTTTAGACACAGATGGTTATTTCATAATGGAACACCAGAATTTTGATAGGGAAGAGAAATTGAAAAGATTCGTGGCTATTGAGTCATACAAAATTTTTTTAAAAATATCTGGGAGGTAATCTGGGCGAGGCCTAATCTTCGAGAGACAAACCGGGAGAGGCATAATGTAGCAGATGCCTAATCTGGGAGAGTCATAATGTGGGAGAAGCCTAATCTGAGAAAGGCATAATATGAGATAGGCTTAATCTGGAAGATGCCTAATCTGGGAGAGGCAAAATCTGGGGGTTTGCTAATCTGGGAGAGGCATAATCTGTGACAGGGATAATTTGTGACAGGGCTAATCTGGGAGAGGCATAAAGTGGGGGTGGTATAATCTGGGAGAGGCCTACTGGGAAAGGCGTAATCTGGACAAGACATAATGGGAGAGAGGCTTAATCTGGGATACTGACTAGGATTGAATCCAAATATATTGTAAATAAGTTGACAAAAGAAAGATGTAATCCATATTCCTTTAAAAAACAATACTGTACTTCTTTGTTTTGAAGAAGGACAGAATATTCGTGAAATTTTATTCATAAAAAGAGGCGAAGTTCCAACATCGAGTAACATTTGAATTTATTTTCGGTGTCCTCAGGGATGACGGAACAAAAATGTGGTTCAACAGAAGGATGCTGACAATAACATAATTTTTATGGAAAATGGAAAGAAAACGTCATTTATAATTAGAATCAGAATTAGACGACCGATATTTATAAGACATATCATGAAAAAAACAGGGCCTCGGGAAACATAGTACTCTCAGGATATATTAAAGATCAGATGAAAGCAGTGAATGACCTAACAAGCTTGTGTAAATGGTTGGTAGAAAAAGGATTAGAAGGGGTATCAAAATCAGAGTTTACTAATAGTTACAAAGTAAAACAAGTTTTGGAGATCAAAGATTGCCTACGTTCTGAAGGGACAGAATCAAGAAGTAAGTGGTAAGTGCACCTTGCTTAGAGGACCTATAATATACATCTATATAGCCGTGTCTCTATAATTTCAATTATTCTGGCGTGGATCAATCAGACTTTGATACGGAAAGAAAATAATGAACTCAGTGCTGATCTGAGAGAAGATAGGATTGGCAAAAATGAGAAAGGAAATTATTGTGAATAAAAGCGAATGACATTTTTATTAAAATAAAAAAAAAAACATGTATTTTCAAACCAGCGTCAGCAAACAAACAAAAAAGAAGCGGGAAATATACCACGAATGATAGATAAATTAACGAGTCTCGCTTCACTGAACATCATCGAATAACCAAAAAAAAAAATTCCCGAGTTTTCCGCTCAAGCGTGTCTTAGTCTTTCTGCACGCCAACCATTACCAGTGCCAAATTTCTAACTCTCTACCAATAGCGCTTGATTCGATAATTACTTTCCAAGCCGAGTCTTCGAGATTGATTCCATTTCCTTTCCGGGCAAATAGAGAAATTGAAAAGGTTGGGTTTGATAATCCCAGCAAGATGCACACTGGTAGGTGTGTACCCTCTATAAGTGCGACACATGGGGAAGGACTGGGATAAGTTCAAGGTAAAATTTAGTCCTGCTTGTAATTGTTTATCGCTGCGATGAAAAGCTTAACCTTTGGCTTCCTGTCCGCTCTTGAACCGGGCGTTTATTAAGTTGGTCATAAGAAAGATGTGTTGTAACTTGAAACGGAATATCTACACAAAAGTGTAGAGACAAGATAATAGAACATTATTTTGAATTATATATATATATATATATATTCAGTTAAACAATTCAGGAGAAGATTATATGTAGAGAGTTTCAGTTCACCTATTCAATAAATCTGATATATATATATATATATATATATATATATATATATATATGTATATATATATGTATATATATATATATATGTATATATATATATATATAGAGAGAGAGAGAGAGAGAAATTGTGTGTGTGAGAGGGAGAGTGTGTGTTGAACCAAACGGTCAGTGCTAAGTTCTTTTAAATTTTAAATCCATTTTTAAGTC
>OZ038478.1:26601990-26661990 GCA_964036315.1 Acanthosepion esculentum
ACTGAAACGCAAAATATTGTCAATTCAAGAGCCTTTCATTTGTTTCCTTTTACTTCTTTAGATAATGACCAATACACACACACACACGTACACAAACGTACACACACGGACGCGTGCGCACACAATATATATATATATACATACATATATATATATATATATACACATACATATATATATATATATATATATATATATATATATATATATATATATATATATATATATAATTCTTATTGCATTATTGTTAAGCGGGTATTTTATAGTTGTAGCACTCGCAACGAATTTTTTCTAAATAATTAACTTAAGAATTACAATTTATTAAAAAATTCAGATTATTTTTAGTTCTTCTTCTTCTTCATCTTCTTCATCTTCTTCTTCTTCTTCTTCTTCTTCTTCTTCTTCTTCTTCTTATTATTATTATTATTATTATTATTATTATTATTATTATGAAGACATGAATTAGAGAGTAAACATCTTAAATATAGCTCTGTTGATGTTTAGCATCCAACACATTTTGTCTGAAAGGATGAAAGTGTAAATAATTTTCTTATATCAATCTGTCATCTTTTGTAATCGGCAACGACGACTAACTCATCTAGACTGCGTCTCCAGAAACCTGAAGTTGGACAATATCCAGACGTGTGCACGAGTACAAATATTTGCCTGCGGTCGTTCCTGGAATTAAACTGTCAGACCTCGTATGTTCTTAAATATCCTATTCTTAGACGATACAAATGAACGGAAATTTTTGCACAGCTTTTATAGTCAAGAGCAGAGGCCCCTACCATTTTTGTGACTTGTTCACTTATACATGGAAAGATTTTCCAAAGACCACCTGTATAGTAAATATTCAAACGAAAGAAAAGAATACTGAGCTGTTACGTGACACCTGTCCTTCTTTACGGCCACGGACGATGGACGATTTCTCAAAAATGAAGAAAAGACTCGAGGCGACGGAGATGTGGTTCTACAGAAGGATGCTAACGATATCATGTATTGAGAGTGTGAGCAACGATGAAGATGGTGCAAGCAAGGAGGAGACATATAATTAACATCATGAAGAAGTAACTGAAGTTTCTGGGAAACATAATGAGGAAGGAGGGCCTGGAGAATCTGACGCTCACGAGAAATCAACGCGTGACATACCTGGCAGGCTTGAGCAAGTGGATGACAGAACGTGTTTTGGGGGAGGAAGCAGAGGGAAGGTACTTATTGCGATCCGCAAGAGATAAAGGTAGGTGGAGAGCCATGTTCGCCCACGTCCTTAAATCACATGACATGGTACATAAAAAGAAAAAAAAGGTGAGTAAATTACGTTTTTGCTGGCACTTTTTCCACCTTGATAAATTCGAGATTGCCGATGTGATAAAAAATGTTAAAAATCAATTTTACATTAAATAAAAGTTGTCCCTGTGTGAATTTTTCATTTTACTGGTAAACTTGCTCTTGGTCCTTCTTTACCTGATCCGAAAACGTATTATTTCGTCTGAAGAGGTATTTGAATAACAAAATATTCCTTATTTACGGCAATATTTATATCTTATCTAGGAATGTAACCCCTGTTTTGTTTTTTTAATACGAGTTCTTTTCATATCTCCTTTGAATATTATTCCGTTTAGCATATGTTGAAATACATTTTTTTGAATCACTTTCCTATTTTGTTTATTTATTTATTTATTTATTTTTGATTAAAGTAACCCTTCTTACGAAAAGAAACATTTCTTGCCATTACTTACCTGTTATGTCAAACTGTTCTTTGAGAATGTGGATCTTTCCGCGTGTTGGACCTAAGATGGAAAAAAGACGAGCAATCTATCTAATCTTTTTTCTATCGTCTTAGCTGAGGAGGAAGTGACGTAAGTCGTTAATGATTGGTCGCCGAGGAGGAAGTGACGTAAGTCGTTAATGATTGGTCGCTTGTAATTTCAAGATCAGCAGTGGCAATTACTTAATGAGTCCATTTGTTGCGTGCTTGGCAGATTTATTTATTTATTTATTTTGTTACAGGATCGTCTGCCGGAATAGTACTGTCTTGGTAGGGTCTCTTGGGCGAGCAAGTATGATGTTGCAAGAAACTTGTCTTGACCCTAAGTCATAACATCACTAACGAGGCGATCCTGTGTACTCGTTGGAGTGTTTTCCCGACTAATACTTAAAATTCTATGTCGCACACCAAAATCTCCTGTCGCCCATTTTCTATTCAATTTTTTCATCGCCCACCCAACAGTTAAAATCATCCACCACTGGGCGATATAGCCGATGTTAAGGAACACTGGTCTAGTGTTTACACATAATTTCTTTTATGAAGAAAAATTCATCAGTTTCATTTTGTACTGAGTTCATTATATTAGTGAATATATACTTGCTTGTGCACTCTTGTCCAGATTAATTGAATCATGGCTAATAATTTCGTTATTATTTACTTCTTTTCGTATTTTACCAATGAAACATGGTCCAGTGCACATGTTAATACTTCGTATGTCCATTCCACGATATCGTGCCTCGCAGATTGACCACAGATTCTCGATTGGATTTAAATCTGGAGAGTTTTCGGGCCAGTCTATAGTACTTTGATTTGCTCACTGTTAAGGCTTGCCAGTGTGTTCAGGCAGCGTTAGAATGTTCGTACGAATCCTTGGAGTAACGTCCATCGCAGACAATGGCTGTAGGACAACTAATCGACAGTCGAGACAATAATGTTTGGGCGTGATAAATATCTGTTTCAATCACAGATGACGCAATATTTTTCAAGGCCAGACAACTTTCATCATACACCCCGAAAACAGATTCATATTTCTGCACACCACAGAAAATGACCTAATCTGAGGAAAAATAGAAATTGATTACACACTGTCACTCCATGTTCTTTTTAAACTAACCGTATTTTGAAAGAAACGAAACTAAAGCGGTTGTTTCAATTAATTTGCACAGTGGTGTAAATGTGTCAATCATATTCAGGTGTTCTAACTTAAAAGCCATTTTAATTTGTACAAAAGAATATACATTCTAAGTACACAGTGGGGGAAACATCCCTGGTCGTATTCAATTCCTCGAAAACTTAGCTAGTTTCATTCCACCATCGCCGATGGAACTCCGAACTACAGCCGGTCACGATAAACGGATGTCCGCTCGGGGAGACACCGTGCCTTGAGAGACTATTGGGCCTGAAACTCACGCCTGACTTCAAATGGAACTGTTACGTAAGATACAACGCTTAAGATGCAGGTAAAATGGTTAGCTCTCTATACTGTTACCGTAGGTACCTGGCTCCTCCTGCTATCATCTAACTTTACAAGAGCTAGATCAAGCCAAAGATTGAATATTGTTGTCATATTTGGTCAGGCGCTGACTAGTCCTCACTTTCCAGTCTCGATAGAGTTCAAACGGGGATCATAATCCTTGTGGACGATGAATTATTTTATACCCTCTAAGATTTTTTTTCTAACAGGCGGGATGCGCCAAGTCTCTCGCTGCTCTATCGCTACTTCCCTGGAAGGTGTTGGGGCGAAATACATTCCCTGTTCCCTTCCGTTCGGTCTAACCTTCACGGTTAGGATCTGCCGTTCGATTTATACTGTAGCAATCCACCTTACATTCCATCCCTATTTCATCAATGATAATTCACTTCAACTCGAACAGCTTCTTTCCCTGAAGCAGTGCTTTCTTTACCCGATCACTACAATCTTAATATGTTCATATCTAAGGTTAACAGTTATATATTCCACATAACCTTATAAACTGCCGCTTAACGTAAACCTGTATCTCTAGTTGCTCCAGGGCTTTGGACAGAGTAAACATTACGGTAAATAAAAACGATAAATTGCCTTTGAAATATTGTGAAAGATACATTATAGACACCGTGTTGAAGCTTTTCAATTTTGACTACCATGAAAAAATTTATTGAATAATTATTCTGTATTGTGATGAAAGGAATTGCAATTATTTCATGTAATATTGAGACAATTCTCTCTACTTTAATTTTCTCTTCATAAATTCATTCCAAGCGAGGCAATAAAGCCATTACCACGGAAGTGGACATTGAACATTTGAAAACGAAAACGTTATTAAACAAAGAAAACTATGGTAAAATACAGAAGATAATGTTTGATATTTCATTTCATTTTTTAAGAGCAATAGATGAAAAACTTAGCATAGAACTTGCGGTTACATCTAATAAGTTCAAATGTAAAATGATGGAATCTACCTGCCAATCTCATACTGTGTTTAACTTCGTAAATTCAGGATAGAAAAGAGGAAAGCTCCTCGGAAGAAAAATTATAATGAAATATTTATAGAAAAGGGATAGAGAGTATGTTATGGCTGTGAGAAATCAACTGAAGCCGAGATTACAGGGCCGATGACATTGCAGATCTTTCTTTGGATTTTATCGTGAATCTCTATATTATTGTTCCGATCACATGGTTTCTGAAGTGTTTATTCACGTTTCTGTTATTGTCTAAATCTCAGAGATTTTATGTTCGCATTGTCCAAGCAAACAACATGATTCTTGATGTTTATTCAGCTGCGTCTCAGCTCGTGATGTTCACACTGCTTTCCCAAGGGCTTTCTGCGTCCATAAACATGCAGTTACCTGTGAATTGACAACTCCTTTCGCAGA
The DNA here is from genome assembly GCA_964036315.1 of Acanthosepion esculentum. NCBI lineage: Eukaryota > Metazoa > Mollusca > Cephalopoda > Sepiida > Sepiidae > Acanthosepion > Acanthosepion esculentum. The sequence continues at coordinate 26,606,612 of OZ038478.1, forward strand.
AAAGTAAAAAGGATTTCGGAATATAGTAGAAAGGATTTCGGAATATAGAACAAAGATGAAGGATTTAAGAATGTGGAAAAAAAGTATTTGGCACGGTAAAAAAAATGACTGCTTCAAAATTGATTAACCATTCTGATGGAAATACAAAAAATCTTTTATGTCTTCTAATTCCTTGGAGGATCCGGGAAGACGTCGCTATATTTTTTCCATTACTTGATGAAAAAATAGGCTCTCACCTTTTTTTTTATTAATGTCTACTGAATCCTAACGAAGGTACCTGTATGATATCTATCTATCTATCTATCTATCTATCTATATATATATATATATATATATATATATATATATATATATATATATATATGTATATATATATATGTGTGTGTGTATGTATGTATGTATGTATGTATGTATGTATGTATGTATACAAACACGCACACGTTTGTTTATATATATATATATATAAATATATATATATATATATATCAGCACTTTTACATTTCTGAGTTGGATGAACTATTAGGTGTAATGAGATTTTCTTCACAAATATTTCTTATTTAATATAATCGGATGCCCTGTACGCTTGTAATATCTTCTAGCAATTTCTGAATATTATAAAATGGGTCTCTGACAGACTTTAGTTGCCGGATTACAACCTTTTATTCAATAACCTTGAATAAAAGGTTGTAATCTCATCATATTGCTGTGCTTCTTTTTTTCAATAGAGATATGCACTATTAAAGGTTTATAAGCTCACCGCTTTTAAAGATCGTAATCCTACCGACAAGCAGGACATTTTTTTTATTTTTGACAATGTCATTCTTTTTCTTAGAATGGCATCTAATAAATGAATGATGATACAGTTAACTTAATTCAGAAATTGAATGATTCAAGAGACGTCTTAGAAGGAAGCATTAAACTTTACTAAAAATCTTGTAGCAAGCAATATACTGCCATTCTGGTTACAACCGTTAACCCAGCCCCTTTTAAACTAGACTTATTACCTGATTCCATCTGGTATATATGAGAGAAAAGGATAGGTATTTACTTGACCCCCCCCCCCCCACTGAGTCAGGTTATGACACAAGGTCGGTTTTTAAAGTGGGGACCCGAGTGTCACCCGGACCGCTGGTCTTAGCTGGTCATAGCTTGTCCAAGCTGGTCAGAGCTGGTCATAGCTAGTCTTGGCTTGTCATAGCTGGTCCAGGCAGGAGCCGGTCCAAGCTAGTCGTAGCCATAATACTACCAGCGCAAGGACGAATCCCTACACCAGGTAAGTATCAAATGATCGAATCTCTGCCAAAAGGCCGATAAAGCGAGCGATCTGAGAACAGATACTACACTTGGTGTCTACTTGAACCCCTGAGGTTGTGACACAAGGTCGGTTTTTAACGTGGGGACCCGAGTGTTTTCACCCGGGCCGCTGGACTTTGCTGGTCTTAGCTTATCCAAGCTGGTCATAGCTGGTCATATCTGGTCTTGGCTGGTCTTAGCTGGTCCTAGCTTGTCCAAGCTAGTCAGAGCTGGTCAGAGCTGGTCAAATCTGGTCGTAGCCGCGATACTACCAGCGCAGGGACGAATCCCTGTGCCAGGCATGTATCAGTGATCGAATCTCAGCCAAAAGGCGATCATTAAGCGAGCGATCTGAGAACAGATACTACGCTTTGATCTTAGCCAAAAGGCCGTGGATTTACTTGACCTCCCACACGGTCAGGTTGTGACACAAGGTCGGGGTTTAACGTGGGACGGGAGGGGGAGTGGACCCGAGCTTTCACCCGGGCCGCAGTGCTTTAGCTGGTCTTAGCTTGTCCAAGCTGGTCAGAGCTGGTCTTAGCTAGTCATAGCTGGTCATGGCTGGTCTTAGCTTGTCATAGCTAGTCAGACGTAGCCCCGATACTACCAGCGCAGGGACGAATCCCTGCGACCGGCCTGTATCAGTGATCGCTCCCGGCCTAAAGGCGATCATTCAGCGAGTAATCTGCGAACAGATACTACACTTTGATCTTAGCCAAAAGGCCGGGGATTTACTTGACCTCCCACACGGTCAGGTTGTGACACAAGGTCGGGGTTTAACGTGGGACGGGAGGGGGAGTGGACCCGAGTTTTCACCCGGGCCGCAGTGCTTTGGCTTTAGCTGGTCATAGCTTGTCCAAGCTGGTCTTTAGCTTTGGCTAATCTAGCTATGATACTACCAGCGCAGGGACGAATCCCTGCGACCGGCCTGTATCGGTGACCGCTCCCAGCCTAAAGGCGATCATTCAGCGAGTAATCTGAGAACAGATACTACACTTTGATCTTAGCCAAAAGGCCGAGAAGCGATCTATAGTTATTTACTTGACCTCCACACAAGGTCGGTTTTTAATGTGGGAAGTGAGGGGGAAATGACCCGAGTGTTTCCACCCGGGCCGCTGGACTTTGCTGGTCTTAGCTGGTCTAAGCTTGTCCAAGCTGGTCAGAGCTAGACGTAGCCGCGATACTACCAGCGCAGGGACGAATCCCTGTGCCAGGCATGTATCAGTGATCGAATCTCAGCCAAAAGGCGATCATTAAGCCAGCGATCTGAGAACAGATACTACGCTTTGATCTTAGCCAATAGGCTGAGAAGCGATCTATATGAGAGAAAAGGATATATACAAATTTATATAGCAGAACAATGTTAGAAAATTAATAACAAATGTACGTCCAGGATCTTATATCAGTTCACCATTCTTGGCAATTTTTTTATTATTACAATGTAGGATACTTAATAACAAAAGCGATAATAACAAAAAGAACAGAAACTAAATGAAATTCTCGAGACTATATACCAAAACACACATGAAAATATATTTTAAAAATTCCAGCATCACCTTTTTATGTTTAGCTACGTCAACGTAAACATCAGTTTAGTCCGCTAAAGTTTTACAGGACGAAACGTATCGCACGAAAAATTAATTTTCCTAACATTATATAAGAGACTGAATCTACGAACAGAAGAGAGACTGTTGGGAAAACTCATTAAACTCTTTAATAGCACGCAAAATCAAAACAAGTCCTAACACTCATTTATAAAATACCACTCTCATAAAATGGTACATTATAAGGAAATATCTACAAGGAATATTAATTAATATCTTCCCATCGATAAACACGCGCCAGGCGTATTTTTCATAGCACCAATCCTCACAAATCACATATTTGAAAAAAATGGAGATATAGGAACCTGCGGACGATGTAACCCTTTTCTTTCACCCCAAAATACCAAACATCTACCGATATACACAAATGTCATCTATGTAAATATACGGCACATTCCGTGTGCCTGAAACCCCTCTAACTCGGGCTACATTTATTCTTTTTAGAATCAGGATGATCTTGGGATTGAAACCTGCCCTTTATCTGGTGCTTGAACATCGAGCATTGGGATTTGTGTCCGGATGAGGAGGGAAAATTTACAAATTAAAATTTTGAAATAAGAGAAAAAAATTAGTGAATTTAAAGTTTTAATTCATATTGAGTTTAAAGTAACATAAAAAAATTAGTGAATTAAAAAAAATGTTTTTAAATTGATTTTAAAATATCTCCAAAACATTGGGAATTGAGGAAATGAATTTAATTTTTTCAATATGCCAAGGAATCAGAGTAAAAGTGCGAGGTTTAATGATGTAAGGTTTTGAAGTTCCGCAGCCTTTGTGATTTGAAGAACTCAACTCGAGTTGACGTTCTACGGTGCAGAACTCAATTTTCGGCCTGAATTGGAATTTCGGCTCAAATCGAACTTTCGGCCCAAATCGAACTTTCGGCCCAAATCGAACTTTCGGCCCAAATCAAACATTTGGTCCAAATCGAGCATTCGGCCCAAATCGAACTTTCGGCCCAAATGGAACATTTGGCCCAAATCGAACATTTAGCCCAAATCGAACTTTCGGCCCAAATCGAACATTTGCCCAAAATCGAACTTTCGGCCCAAATCAAACATTTGGTCCAAATCGAGCATTCGGCCCAAATCTAACTTTCGGCCCAAATCGAACATTTGGCCCAAATCGAACTTTCGGCCCAAATCGAACATTTGCCCAAAATCGAACTTTCGGCCCAAATCGAACATTTCGCCAAAATCGAACTTTCGGTTCAAATCGAACTTTCGGCCCAAATCGAACATTTGGCCAAAATCGAAAATTTGGCCCAAATCGAACATTTGGCCCAAATCGAAGATTCGGCCCTAAATTAATCTATTCGCAGGAATTGGACTTATAACCCGAATCAGAGTTAAAGTGAAGATTTAAACTTCCATGGAGTAAGTTGAGCGATTCAAAGTTATTTCTTCAAAATTATCATTGCTGTTTTCACGCTGGACAAGAGACCTCTGTAGACTTGGGCCAGATGCCAATAACCTCTCCGCAGGAGCTGTTGTATAAGTCTGCACGGAGTGCGTCTTTTAAGCTAGTATATTATAAAAATAACAATAGTAATATCAATATACCCAACATTTCCTGATACACACGATTTTTCCTCAATAAAAATTATAAATAATAATAACAATAGAATTAAAAAAAAACACACACGTACCATCAAAATTCCTGATACGTAGGATTCTTCATCACCCATAAAATTTACTCCAACGTTGATAACGTACATCTAACCCTCAGTCAACACACGTAACGACATCCCCAGCTCCTGGAAAACGAACTATAAATTTAATACATACGCAGACATATCTAACATTTACCTTCGACTACCTTCGTCAGTAATGAAACAGACAGACATAAAAATAACCACGATAATTCAGATGCAAACATGCACACACATTAACACTGCAAAACAAAGATACTTGGAAAAGTAATGAAAAAATAACAACACAAAAATCAGTGTAATGAAACATTTTCTTCCATAATTACTTTCCAAAAAGATCTCTAATGAAACTTAAATAAAACCGAGAAATGTTAAATTTATAAAGTGTAGTTTTATTTATTCCTTATTCTCTCATACATTACAGATAAATTAATATATAATCGTATAGTAAATCACTAGAGAGAATCATACATTAGCGAAGTGATCAAGTTGGATTTGTCCCCAAAGGAATATTTTGACGAATGGTAGCGAATTGAAAATACGATCCATGGTGACAGTAGCGGTAGTGAAATCATAAGCACGTAGTTAAAGATATATTAGGTCAGGTGGTTTAAATTTGGTCTTAGCAACAAATTGGGGTCAAGGCAGGATATTCTACTGATTGGACGAAGCAGAATGCCTTCTAGAAAGATACAAGTACATCGCTTTGACTGATTAGTCCTCGTAATTAATTTTGACAATATAAATGATGTCTTTCATCATAGAGAGCACAACAACTTACAGTCAGTGACGTTGGGCAGAGTCAGTCATAAAGAAGGGAATACTGGAGGAGGAGAGTGATGTAGTGGTGAACCTATCGGTGGTGGGTCAGATAAGTAGGAATAAGAAAGACATACATACATACATACATACATCCACTCATCAATCCATCCATCCATCCATCCATACATACATACATACATACATATATACATACGACCCGAATGAGATAGATAAATTTGAACAGGTTTAATAGATAGATGGATAGATTGATAAATATGAACATAGATAGATAGATAGATAGATAGATAGATAGATAGATAGATAGATAGATAGATAGATAGATACGAAAGGAATAAGATAGATAGATTTGAAAAATCTATCTGGCAAGATAGACATATGAATAAACCGATATATATATATATATATATATATATATATATATATAGATAGATAGATAGATAGATAGATAGATAGATAGATAGATAGAAAAAAAACTGAGACAGATAGATAGATAGATAGATACGAAAAGAATTATATAGATAGCTTTGATAAAGCTACCTGGCAAGATAGACAGATACGAATAAACCGATATATATATATATATATATATATATATATATATATATATATATAGAGAGAGAGAGAGAGAGAGAGAGAGAGAGAGAGAGAGAGAGATATGAAAAACTGAGACAGCGTAATACATACATATGAACAGATTCAAGTAGATAGATATCTAGATAGATATGAACAAACTGAGATAGATAGATAGATAGATAGATAGATAGATAGATAGATAGATAGATAGATAGATAAAATAGGATAACTAGACTCCACAAGGTATTTACTAATTTCACACAGAATCTTTTAATTATGCGAGATTAAATGCGTAGTATTTCAGTAAAACTTGTTTTGTATCAAATTTTATTTTCATATTTCTGTATATTTAACTTCTTTTCTGAGAACACGATTCGTGTTTTTAAATAGCCTGGTCAGATCGAAACTTTCAGATAGATGACCTACAGGCGCCAAACTCACACAGAAATATCTAATTTCTCTTTAGTATGCAAACTCTTTCTCGGATTATAAATGTCTTCGAGCGAATGAAATCTGTAGGCGATGTCCATCCTTCTTTAAACCTCATTGGACTGGCGCTGCACAATCAAAATATATACCAAATAACAGAAACCCTATCGCGCGTTAGATAGTGAATGTATGCTAGGTTTATACCGTTGATTTTACTACGCCATCTGGTGGTGGGGAGGGAATTTCTTTTGCTGAAAAGGATGGGTAATCCCACAATATTATTGAAGGTCGGAATATTTAAGAAGCTAGTCATGTTGATCATTACTACTGAGTCTTGTGCCGATGGGCAAATAAACAACATTGCCCCTCCCCGTGTGCGGGGTAATCATTGTAAACTTATTATCGTCGGAGGCGCAGTAGATTAATGGTTAGCTGCTTCGGTGGAGGAGTCGGAGTGCTAAGTTCGAATTCCTTACGTTCAAATAACCAAGGAAATTTATGACACTATCTCTACTCCACAAATAACAGAAACCTCATCGCGCCTTCAATAGAGAGTTACTTTTATACCGCTCATTACTACACCATCTGGGGGGTGAGGGAAGTACTTTGGCTGAAAATGTGTAATCCCACAATAATATTGAAGATCGGAATAATTTTTAGATTGGAATAATTTTACTCTTGTTGACCGTTACTACTAAGTAGTAACATCGATCCGAACATACTTCCTCATCATTGTGACTATGTGTAAAACAGAGCTCAATAAAATAAACAAAATTATCTGCCTCTCTTAGGGGTAATCGTTACAAGTTTAATATGGTCGGAGGTACAGAGGAGTAATGGATAGCGGCTTTGGTATAGGAACCGGAAAACTGAGTACTTATTCCTCTCGAGTTCGATATATTCACTTACGTTCAAATAACCTTGAGAAAGGCATGACTCAATCTCTGCTCCCCCAGCTATTGGTAAATAGAACAGCCAGCCTTGGCTGTCAACAAGTCTAGGAGAAAGATAACTCTCAATTCAAAATATCTAACTATACGTAAATAGAAAAGATGAGTTAAATCGTCAGCCTTGGGTGGCGCCCAGTCTAGGAGGGGATAACTATGAATTCAAAAACCGTACATAGCCCTGGCGAGGCACTTACTATGCAGCTAGTGAAAGGTGTCTCTATATTCCAAACTGTGCGATTTCGACCCTCGCTGGTTGTAATTTACGAATCATCAATAAACTAAGTTTGGCTTAATAAATATATAATAACATCTGCTACTTATTCGACACATCATTATTTCATAGGTAAAATAACTGTTTGCACATTTCTGGACTACGTCAAATTTGCATCAACAAAATCAATGCCGTCTGGCTATGACGATAAACTACATCAGTGTCCTGGATAGGCCTCTGATGAAGAGGTTTTGAGAAACGTGGAACCACCTCCTAATTGCTTGTGTTCCCAGACTCACCATGAGCCCGGGTGGTAGCACCTGTTACAGTCCCAGATATGAGTAAAATGTTAACCCCAAAACTGGCGTCAAAACACTGTGAATATTAGAACCAGTAATATATTTATGGAAAAAATTATTACCAGCAATACATTATTACTAGCGATATATTTTTGAAAAAACAAAATATTACCAGCAATACACTTGTGAAGGAAAAATTATTACCAGCAATACATTATTACTAGCGATATATTTTTGAAAAAACAAAATATTACCAGCAATACACTTGTGAAGGAAAAATTATTACCAGCAATACATTATTACTAGCGATATATTTTTGAAAAAACAAAATATTACCAGCAATACACTTGTGAAGGAAAAATTATTACCAGCAATACATTATTACTTGCGATATATTTTTGAAAAAACAAAATATTACCAGCAATACACTTGTGAAGGAAAAATTATTACCAGCAATACATTATTACTAGCGATACATTTTTGAAAAAACAAAATATTACCAGCAATACACTTGTGAAGGAAAAATTATTACCAGCAATACATTATTAATAGCAATACATTTTTGAAAAAAAAAATATTACCAGCAATACACTTGTGAAGGAAAAATTATTACCAGCAATACATTATTACTAGAGATATATTTTTGAAAAAACAAAATATTACCACCAATACACTTGTGAAGGAAAAATTATTACCAGCAATACATTATTACAAGCGATACATTTTTGAAAAAACAAAATATTACCAGCAATACACTTGTGAAGGAAAAATTATTTCCAGCAATACATTATTACTAGCGATATATTTTTGAAAAAACAAAATATTACCACCAATACACTTGTGAAGGAAAAATTATTCCCAGCAATACATTATTACTAGCGATATATTTTTGAAAAAACAAAATATTACCACCAATACACTTGTGAAGGAAAAATTATTACCAGCAATACATTATTACTAGCGATATATTTTTGAAAATACAAAATATTACCAGCAATACACTTGTGAAGGAAAAATTATTACCAGCAATACATTATTACTAGCGATACATTTTTGAAAAAACAAAATATTACCAGCAATACACTTGTGAAGGAAAAATTATTACCAGCAATACATTATTACTAGCGATATATTTTTGAAAAAACAAAATATTACCACCAATACACTTGCGAAGGAAAAATTATTACCAGCAATACATTATTACTAGCGATATATTTTTGAAAAAACAAAATATTACCAGCAATACACTTGTGAAGGAAAAATTATTACCAGCAATACATTATTACTAGCGATATATTTTTGAAAAAACAAAATATTACCACCAATACACTTGCGAAGGAAAAATTATTACCAGCAATACATTATTACTAGCGATATATTTTTGAAAAAACAAAATATTACCAGCAATACACTTGTGAAGGAAAAATTATTACCAGCAATACATTATTACTAGCGATATATTTTTGAAAAAACAAAATATTACCAGCAATACACTTGTGAAGGACAAATTATTACCAGCAATACATTATTACTAGCGATACATTTTTGAAAAAACAAAATATTACCAGCAATACACTTGTGAAGGAAAAATTATTATCAGCAATACATTATTACTAGAGATATATTTTTGAAAAAACAAAATATTACCAGCAATACACTTCTGAAGGAAAATTTATTACCAGCAATACATTTTGGAAAAAAATTATAACCATCTTTTAAATTTTTATAGAAAAAAATATTATCTGCAATACATTTTTTGAAAAAGCAAAATTACAAACAACACATTATTGAACCAAATTATTACCAGCAATAAAAATCCTACCGACATTAAATAGCCCATTGAGGTTGGTATGCCGTAAATCAAAACAATCCAAATCAAGGGTATGTGGTTTCGTGTCTCTAAAGAGCATTCGATCTTTTTTTTACAAGTGTGAGAGATATATTCCTCCTTTGATAACCGACGCATTTATATCCTCCTTATTGTCCCGATATCTTGCATTTATTGATCCTAAGTTTAGCGTTTTGTTATACCCGTCGCGATATTTCCAGGTCTGATTCTGCAACTTGTGGCTCTATGGTCGACTTTGGGGCAACCCTTGGAGATTTCAGAGTATCTGAATTTCTGATGTGACACCGAGTATAAAGATTTATCTTAATGCATATTTGTATTTAAGTCCCCAGTAATTACTGGGATATCCACAGATTAACTGTTCCTGGAATTAATCGCATACTACAGTGAATAACACTGTGCGCCTCAGCTTATATCTACATAGTTGGTTTCGATCATTATAGGGTACCTCATCTTATAGGGTACCTTATGTTTTAATACTTATAACGGCATAGTGAATTCCATCCTCATTGAGTACGCCTCAATTTTGGTTTATCGCCAAGATAAATTTAAATTAGGTGCCTCAGAGTGAGATAATTTATATAAATATTCTTTGTTTGAGAGTTACGAGTTTTCACATCTATCTAGGTACATCGATGTTGAAGCTGTGTGCAAAATTAAGGTAAAATTCGTAAATAAAACATTTATCTTGGCTTGTGGTAATGATTAGCTAGCTAGAAAACGTTGGTTATTTTACTTGGTATGACGACATTTTGATTTTGTGTCTTGCAAAGTTAAGCTTAATTAAAACACACAATTATCGATGGATTATTACATTTCTTGAAAAAGAAAATCAAGCCTTTTGTTTCCATATCATATAAATGTTTGATATAAATTAAACAAGAAGTATTTTTTTCTTGAGCGAACCAATAAAAAATGAGTTTTGCAACTGATGGATGTCTTTGCTTTGTATAGATCGTTGGCTACTCGTCTCAGGTTGCAGCTGCAATTTCTGCTGTCACGATTGGCACATGAATTTTCGGTCATGTCTGACGAGAAAAGAAAAGAAAACAATTTAATCACGTGATGAAAAATGAATAAAACTGGCAAGAAAACAAATTGCCAAAACTGGATAAGAACATTTTTAGTCAGTGTCTAGACATATATTTTTACATTTCAGGCCAGACGATTAATTATTAACAACAAAAGAAAAATCCTCTTTTTTCCCCTACAAAAACGAAATGTTGTATTTTTTGTTTGTTTTAATTTTGATTAAATTATTTATCTTTATAGACATAAGAAGCGACTTTAAAAAAAGACGGGAGGCAGATAATTCAACGAGTCTCGTGATATTAGATATTTCTTTTTTCAACAAACGTCATGGTCTAATCTATTATTTAAATTAGTTTTGTTCTTTCAGGTTTTGTGCTTGATTGTAGTAGAACATTTCGTTGGATTTTTTGTTCACTTTTAAAAAAATCAAACATATATTTGCGCGCCACCTTACATATCATCTTCTAGTTTGGAGAGAAATAAATTAGATAACTCACATTAAACAGACCTTTTTAAACATCTTTCCCACATTCTAAGGGACTGTCTAACTTTCCCTTTCATTTTTTTTTTTCGAAAGAACACGATCAACTGTAAGGAGATCCTAAGAAGAATTGATTGGATACAGACCATGGCGTTGATGAGGTCGAATAGAATATTGGCTTAGTGAAAGTCTGAAGAGATTTTCTTTCACTTAGCGATGAACAGCAACTATTTCTTGTTGATTGGTTTATTTTGTTTTATGGTATATCAACACCTGAATGGGTTATTTACTGCCGACAAGATTTTCAGGATAGGTTCGTGTGAATAGAATATGTATTCTTTGTAAGAAATCAGTTTGTAGATCAGGTTTAATTGATGTATTTTTGCAAAGAAGTTTTTTTAGTTGCGATTAAAATATATAGATTGTAAGAATATTTTTAAATATGAATTGCTGGTAATACGAGGGTCATTCAATAAATAAGGTGAATTTTTCGGTATAAGGACTTCGAATACAGATAGAAGCTTACTATTGTTTTTGTTTTACTTCTTTTTTAACATGGATTTAATTTCTTTTGCAGATTAAAAGAAAACTTTCAGAGTTTTGGCGATTAACAATGATGGCCGACCAAGAAGCATGCTCCAGGATTGAACAGCGGTCAGTTATCAAGTTTTTGGTTGCTGAAGGGTGCAAACCAGTTGAAATTCATAGGAGAATGTCAACTGTGTATGGTGCAACATGTTTCAGCCAAAAAAATGTCTACAAGTGGGCTAAATTGTTTAAAGAAGGACGGAGCAGTATTGAGGATGAAAACAGGCCTGGGAGGCCTACAGAAGTGAGGTCTCCTGAGGTGATCGAATCAGTCAATGACCTCATTGAGTCTGACAGAAGGGTGACAGTGGATGACATTGCAAGGACTTTGAGCTTATCTGTGTGGACAGCAGACAAGGTCAGCTGTCGGTGGGTGCCAAAGATGCTTACTGCACAACACAAACAGCACAGCAGCCCAAACGGTGCAGACCATCAACGAGCAAGGCTGGGAACTTCTCCTTCATCCCCCTTACAGCCCAGACCTTGCCCCTTCAGACTTTCACCTGTTTGGTTCCTTGAAAGCGTTCATGAGAGGCACAAAGTTTAAAAGTGACGATGAAGTCAAAAGTGTTGTGAGCGACTGGCTGAGACATCAGTCCAAAGATTTTTACGTTGAGGGAATACGGAAGCTTGTGCACAGATGGGAAAAGTGTGTGACAGTGCTGGGAGACTATGTTGAAAAATAAAAAAAATGTAAGCTTCTATCTGTATTAGAAGTCCTTATACCGAAAAATCACCTTATTTATTGAATGACCCTCGTATATATTCGTTTTTAAAAATTTATTTCAGGTAGTTTTAATTTTTATTTTGTTCAAAAAATATATAGCTGGTAATATATATTTTTTTAATAATATATTACTGGTAATTTTTTACAAATTTGTTGCTGGTAATATTTTTTCTAAAAATGTCTGGCTGATATTTTTATCATAAAAATCCATTTTTAATGCTTTCATATTGTTTTGACCCCACGTAAAGGAAAAAAAAAAATTATATTTACTAACATTCACACCAAAAATTGAGAAATGTCCTTTAAAATTTGTTCGAAAATCCATTCGTTGTTATTTTTTGCCTTATATCTCTCCAAAGGAACTCACACAAATAAGAGTCTATCATGCCTTTTGTTTCCAAATCATATAAATGTTTTAAAGAGGGGAATCAGAGACGGTTTACGTGAGAGAAATATGAATATTTTCAAATGTATAATACTTTAAAGATACACCGGAAAAGTGTATACATTTTGTGGTGACATACACACACAATAGACGATATAATCTTAAAACTCAGAGGATGAGAGAGGGAGAGGAAAAGAAAAAAGGGTTGTGGGGAGATGAGGTGGGCCTCTATAAAACGGCAGTTCTGTAATCAAGAAAATTTGACAAAGGCAATATCGACTACAGCTTACCAATCTAATATAAATATATAAAAATAACGATTATCTAATCCAGCAAGGATCTATGTTTCTATGTTCAAAAGCACATACGTATACACACATACACAACAACATATTTATATTTTCACGTACATACATACATATAGGTGTATACACACCCATACATACATACATACATATATATATATATATATATATATATATATATATATATATATATATAATCATTTATTTAAATATTATAACATAACTATGTTATAAAATCACTGCAACAATAGCCATTTTGTTTCAAATCTCAATCATGGACTTATTTTTCATTTTGGAATTCAACCAGGTACCTTTGATTGTTTGAATGTGAACCGATGTTTCTGGGTCAGCGAAATTCATTCTGTGACATACAGCGAGATGAATATATTTAGGATCATCCTTCAAAGATGCATAGCCTTCCCAACAATCCGACATAATAGTAGTCCAGCTTTGGATTGTGTTCATTAATATGGAGTCCTTTCTATCTGCTAACTTCGTGGCAAGCTAAACAAATTTTGATATAAAATTCATTATTTCAAATGAGTGCCAAAAATAATAAAAAAACCCAAATCTTTGAGATGAATTAATATTTGCGTTAAGTAACTTTGAATTATTTGGTGTGAATTAAAATAAAATATCCGAGAAAACATTGTTTTGTCAAATAGTCTCTTATGAAAAAATGTGTAGCGATTTGTTTCGACGCCTTAACCAAGACGTTTCGTTCCAATTCAAAATAAGTAATGCCTGAAATTATTATATCCTGTACCGATGTAATATTTTAAGGATTTTACTTTTTTGAATACGAGGTATGACAATTTAATTCCTAGAATGACTCTGTGAAGGCAAATATACTTGCCTGGTCTATATCGTCTGCCATCACTTTGAAGTTATTCCCCTTGTGAGTCTGTTAACATCCCGAGGTCAGGATACATTTGCTGGAGACATACTTTTAAATTCCGTTTGTGGCGTCAAAAAATCTTCCTCTTTAAGGATATTTTCAATTTTGGAAATCACCAGAAATCCCAGTGGGAGAAGTCTTGTAATTAAAATGTATAATCCATTTTTATAAAGGATATATTAGCCAGGAAGTCTTGAAATCCTAACATATCTTTTACCTTTTGCATTTGAATCTTCCACATTGTTTCCCAGTTAATATTCCGTCCTTCTGCTATCAGTCACTTAATATTTCGAGTTCGTCTCTGTACAGATCTATATTTATTATTTGTGATTTTGACTGTCCACTGCTTGTTTCAAAGTTCATCATTTACCGCCATTTCTTGAATGGCATGTGCTAATCAAAACAATTCTTTAGACGTTTATCATTAGCCATTTTTAATTAGGCTAATATATCCTTGGCAATTTTGCACAAATCTTCACACAAATATTGATGTTTATCTACTGCACCAGATTATTTTCACTTATTTCCGTTAACGGTTTAACATGAACACATTCTACTTCCTCTATTGTTTGGCAAAGACTGACTCCTTTTGTTTGCGTCTAAAGAAAGTCGAAGGTGAAATGTGACTGGACTTGTCTGAATACAAATGTTTGCTTGATTCATTACTCCACGGAAAAACTACGATCGCTTCAGTAATTAAATTGCCGCAACTCGTAAAGTCGTTGGCGAAGGCATAGCGGTAAACAGTCCTCAAAATTGAATTAACGAATGCAGTTCAAATTTCGATTGAAGTAGTTTGTGTTCGCTTAACTTTAAGAAAAGCAAAAATCCCTCTCTTCTTTTCACAGAAGTGAAGAGTATGAAAGGTAACCTTCTTTAGCAATCAAACAGAAAGGATGGAAACTCAAAACCAGAACTGGGACACTCTACACCATTTATGTTCGAGAAAAGTAGGCTTACGGTTACATCTCGTTGAAACAGCGATTTCCGACCTATTATTGAAGGTAAGCAATGTCGAGCTTGGTCAGTACCTCGATGGGTAACCGCTTGGAGAGATGGGTCCGTTCTATTCACTTACATACAACTACACTATGGAAAGCTATGAATCTACTATCCACCTCCAGCTATGGATTAATTAGTAAGATTTGTTCCACTATATCCTGATTAAAAAAATTATTAAATCTAAAAATATTTTGTGGCATTGAAAAGCCTGCAACTTGAAAGTTCAAGTAAAGAGAATCCTGTAGCCATGTTAATTACATAAACTCCCTTATAGAGTTATATTGAAACCATGCCCCAAATGTGTTGCTGCTGAACTTTCCTTGGTAAAAAAGGTTACTAGGAGATGGGACTACAATTAGCACACCCAAACGGTTTCGAATTTACTCTTGTGTCCCGTCCTAGGTATATCGATAAACTACATCCGTCACCATGGTGGGACTGCGTCCCACAGCAAGGCCCCTGAGGTTTTGAGGAGCCCCAGGAGGTTTTGAGGAGTGTGGTACCACCTCTTCATTTTTGGTTTTCCCAGATTCACACTGACCAGTGGTGGTAGCACTTGTTAGAGTCCCAGCTATGGGCAAATAGTTAACCCCCAAACCGAGTTAAAATGAATTATGAAAGTGTAAAAATAGGTTTTAATACCAGGAATACTTGTAAAAATTATTACCAGATATGAACTTTTGAAGAAAAAAGTATTATTACCAGCAATATATTTTTGAAAAATAATATTACCAGCAATAGGTTTTTGAAAAAAAAAATATCCAGTAATACATTTTTTAAATAAAATTGCCAGCTATACATTTTTGAGAAAAAATATTACCAGAAATAGATTTTTGACAAAACAAAATTTTGCCAGCAATAAAATTTTTGACGGCATTAAATAACCCATTGAGTTTGATATGCCGTTAAACAAAGCAAACCAAGCCAAATCAAACTCTTGTGTCTCTCCTATACTGGCTACAAACAAATGAGGCTAATGTTCTAGAAGCAGTACAGTTCTGAATTAAAAACAAAGTGTGAAGTTTACTTCCTCCAAATAAAATTTAAGAAAAAATTACTTGCTTAAATATGATCGCCGTACCTGAAGAACAACAGTGTATAAGATTATGTCTCAAGATAGTTATAGTTTAATTGATATTTACTGAAAATTTATTAACGTGGTACCAGGTGGAATTGTAAGCATGGAAGATGAAATCGGTTAAATTGATTTTGAATTTTCAAGTCGACTGGGTATATTCATATTGAATTAAATTTATGTTCTTAAATCCAAATTGTCCCTAATCCCAGGCCCATCACTAAATTACAAATAGTGTTGAGTCAATGGAAAAGATAATCGATGGAAGACATTTCTTCTTCTTCTTCTTCTTCTTCTTCTTCTTCTTCTTCTTCTTCTTCTTCTTCTTCTTCTTCTTCTTCTTCTTCTTCTCCTCCTCCTCCTCCTCCTCCTCCTCCTTCTTCTTCTTCTTCTTCTTCTTCTTCTGAAAAAAGCATTCTTGAAAATATATGTGGCATATTATATGTACGAACCCGAGTTAGCACCGCACCGGGTGAGTCATCATTATTTTGCACACTGCCCATCAATTGTTACACGAAAAAAAACACGTATATATATATATGGTTGTATTGATGTGATATCTCTGATATTAAGCGCTTTCTAATAAGAGCCGCGCATATAATATATAAATAATAATATATATGATATAATACACACATATATATAGTAATTTTTATATACACACACTTCAGACACATATACATATATATATATATAATCCGCCATATATATATATATATATATATATATATATATATATATATATTGATAATATTAGTGATAAATATACACATACATATGCAATCATATATCTAAAATATATAAATATATATACATACATACATACATACACATACATATCTATATATATATATATATATATATATATATATATATATATATATATATATATATATATATATATATATCTATATATATGTATAAAAAAGAATTCCAAGAGGATAGAATCCAGGTAGATCTCAATGTCCAGGACAGACTAAGGATATTATAAAAAGGCTTAAATACTAATATTCCATGGTCATAATTTATTCCATTGGAATCGTAGATACGATCTAATTCAGCAGACCTACAGATTCAAAAAGAAAACAGAAAAAACAACTTGGGGAATAAAAAATAAAATTTAGTGAGAGAGTATGTATGAGAGTGTGGGACGATTGCTAGAGTAAATGAATGCTATAGGGAAGTGTAACAGACGAGAAAAGGACAGGAAGGTCTAAAGATGAAGGGGGGATTAAAATTTAAAGAGGGAAGTTTTAAAGAGGGGAAAGAGACGGTTTACGTGAGAGAAATATGAATATTTTCAAATGTATAATACTTTAAAGATACACCGGAAAAGTGTATACATTTTGTGGTGACATACACACACAATAGACGATATAATCTTAAAACTCAGAGGATGAGAGAGGGAGAGGAAAAGAAAAAAAGGGTTGTGGGGAGATGAGGTGGGCCTCTATAAAACGGCAGTTCTGTAATCAAGAAAATTTGACAAAGGCAATATCGACTACAGCTTACCAATCTAATATAAATATATAAAAATAACGATTATCTAATCCAGCAAGGATCTATGTTTCTATGTTCAAAAGCACATACGTATACACACATACACAACAACATATTTATATTTTCACATACATACATACATATAGGCGTGTACACACACCCATACATACATACATACATATATATATATATATATATATATATATATATGTATATATATGTATATATATATGTATATATATATATATATATATATATATATATATACATATATATAATCATTTATTTAAATATTATAACATAAATATGTTATAAAATCACTGCAAAAATACCCATTTTGTTTCAACACTTCTGGTGTCTTATCAAGTGATGATGTTGAATGTAGAATGTTGGGTATATATATATATATGTATATATATATGCAGTGACACGCATAAGTATTGGATACATGTTATTTTCTGTTATAACTCTAGTTTATGTTCGCCATTTTGCCTGATATTTGGTAAGTAATATCTCGTAAATTTGTTTTAGTTCTATGTGGAAGGAAAGTTAAAAACTCATGGTTGAACCCATTTTTTTATCAATGTTCAAAATTACCCTATATAATAAACAGTATTAAATAACATTTACCGGTCCGAATGTCCTAAGAAATTTTCATAGAAAATAATCGTCCTCGACAGGATTCGAACCTGTATCCTATACGGGACCGTCATATAGCCTGACGTGCCTTAACCGTTTCGGCCAATAAGGATTGTTCGGTTGGCAAGGTTGAATTTACTGCTTATAAACTTCAATCTTCCATGAATCTCTTACGTACATTCATAACTACTCATGACGTATCAAATGACGTCACACATTATGAAATAGACAAAGTCCGACAATTATTTCAAGACATTTTTATGTCTAACATTCTTTTTTATGGATACAAGTATTTAAGTAAATGCTCTGTTTTATAATAAACAATATTAAATAACATTTATATATATGTATGTATATAGCTCTCTTGAAAATACATGTCAATTGAGCACTGTTGAGTGATAAGCTAATTCTATAAACAACAGCCACCTGCACTAATGCAAAGATCTTCAGTAAAATTAATGGAGCACTTTGGCTGATGGGCATTTGTTTACATATGTAAAAACAATACGCTAGATTTAGTTGTGTAACTCTACCGAGTGCAGATAGCTCTGGCTGACACCAAATTAGTTGTGTTTCAGTCCTGGCTTGAGGCATTCGGAAGTCTAGTCGCACTGAGGAGCTGTGATACAGCGAAACAGTACTGTCTGTGAATGACATATATATATATATATATATATATATATATATATATATAATCCGCCATATATATATATATATATATATATATATATATATATATGTATGTATGTATATGGCGTATTATATATATATATATACATATATATAAATATATATATATATATATGTATGTATGTATGTATATGACGTATTATATATATATATATATATATATATATATATATATATACATATATATATATATAGAATTCGGATTCTCGCTCTCTTCGGATTTTTCTGAAGTTTGAAAAGACCTTTTATTTGCAGGGAGTTAAATGGATGTCCAATTCGTTTGAATATTTCAAAATATTTAAAAAGACACAATCACTAGACGATGAAATCTCATTTTCAATAACTCATTGGATATGTTTCCAAGAAGGATAAAACTTCGTATTACCTGGCGATCTAATAAGAAGTGTCCAACAACATTCCAGCGCCACATTACGGTGAGCTCACCTGAAACCTTCCGAAATGGTCAATAACTTATTTCTGTCATTCGAAGATAAACCTTGCGCTCGTATTCAAGGAAACCGGGAACACCTGGAAGAATAATATTTATTTTCATTAGTAAAGTCCAGGTTTCCAAGAATTCAAGGTGTTACAAAGGTTGGAAAGCCGGCAGCATAATATTTATTGTAATATTTTGATCTGTTAATATCTTTGGACGGTTCCATATTTCCATTTGAAAAGGAGGAAAATATCTCATTAATAAAATTAATTACATTTAATTTCGTCGAGGCATGTTTTATGGAGCCAGGAAGCTCAGCTATTAAATAAAGGATAAGTTGTCATCTCTTACAGTTTGTTTATTTGCTGCAAAGGTAAAAAAAATGTAATAAATATATGGACATTTTCGCAATTTTCTCATTCAAGATATGTAGCCAATCTTTTACATTATTGCACCACTGGCAATATCTTATTCAATGAATGCTCATATTAAAACCATTATCAATGCACTTATATTATACATATAATAAATTTCTTCTACCAGTAATAACTGCATTCATTCGTAACTTTTGTTAATCTCTTTCTTTCTAATTTTCTGTAGTTAAAATCAGTAGTAATATATTTGCAATATACAAAGATATTCTAACATACATTCCTAAACTCTGACAATCACATTGTTTAGGAATATTGTCTTATATAGTGCAGAAAAGTGTTTGAAATTTGCATATTACTTGGCATTCAACAATTTGGCGTCTATTTGTAAATCTTTCTTTAAATATAACAAGCCTACCCCTGCATCTGTCCAATTACAGTGTAACCCGGATATAAGAGAGTTGTCGGGACCGGAGAAGAAGTATCTTATATCCGAGTTTCTCTTATATCCGGGTTTGGTCTATTATATACAGTGTAACCCGGATATAAGAGACCCTGATTTAAGAGAAACCCCGATATAAGAGATATTTTCTCTGGTCCCAAATTAGAGCCTGTGTTAATGTATATATAATAGATCAAACCCGGATATAAGAGAACCCCAGATATAAGAGACCTCTTCTCCGATCCCGACAACTGTCTTATATCCGTGTTACACTATATAAATTAACACAGGCTCTAATTTGGGACCAGATAAAATCTATCTTATATCCGGGTTTCTCTTATATCCGGGTCTCTTATATCCCGGTTACACTGTAATTTCTTCTGTCATACAGTTATATTCTTTGAACAATATACTGAACGTCAACAAACCCTTCACCATTTCATAGATAGTGAATGTTAATCCCATACAAAAACAACTAATTTTTCCTAGAAAAATTACCAGTTTTTATTCTAAGGTAAACGTTTACCAGCTTATATATCTAGCATCCAAAATAAGGTGCATTTTTAAAGCAATTACAGTGTAGAAATTCGGCACATTACACTGTATCAAAATGGACTTTCTATCAAAATAGAACAAGGAACAAAAAGCAAATAATATTTCATACACAAACGTAACCTACCCACCTCGAAAGAAAATATTAAAAAAATGCTTCCTTTTTAATTTATTTATTTTAAAAATGTCTTAATACAAATAACCTAAGGACTAATTTGCATACACTGCTAAAATATCTTCTCTTAAAGGATTGTCCTCGTCTTTTAATTTTAATTAGAAATCTATTCACGATTGTCAGTTAAATGTCTTTCTATTTTTTTCTTGTTGATATTAATTTCCAATGGACTTACTTTTTTGTTTTTTTTTGTGGGGGGTTACTATTATTATATCTGTGGAAATACATTGAAAGAGCTGTAATTCAAATGACAACTTTGGTTTAAAAAGTCCGCGAAGTTTTCGCAAAAATCTGTCGTAAAAAGAGAGCATACATTTAATTATTCACTTTTTTCTTTTTCACAAATATCTGTAGGTTTTTCGGTAGCGAATGTAACTAAAATAAAATATTAAAACGGTTTAAACAATTACTGCAAAATTTTACGATATCAAATTAATATTTATTTTTTTAACAAGATACTCGCGATTTTGAACATATTAAAACTTTTCAACCTTTTTAAACGAAAATTACAAGAAAATTTATTTTTACTTTATACATAAATTTCTTATATCTTCCATATAAAACAAACTATCAGTGAAAATTTTATTTTATCCATTTTCCATGTTTACAACTACATTATGCATAGAATGTTTATTATTTAAACAAAATAATATATACAAAACGATAGGAGTGTATTGATGATAATTACATGCTCTGTATACTCCATTGGTGAAAAGGAGTGAAATATTATTTCTATTAAACCTCAGTTATAAAAGTGTTTAGCAACCTCCAAAAAGAAAATCCCTTCATGATCCCTAGATGAGAACATCACGAGTTGCTGAAACTCCATTGCAAGACAGCAACAGGCTTGGTTATGTTCACCAAGATATGCCAATGTACAATATATATCTTCTGTTAACTTCCACAATGCAGCATTACGACACAATTGTAAAACTGATATGCAAATGATTAAAAAGTATTTTTCCATTACTGCAATTCCATAAGATTCAAGGATGAATCTGATAACATGTGTTGTAAGAAATGAAAGATTCAACTATCAGAACTTCGTGTACCTCCTGAGTCACTGTTCTTTTTTCTGTATGGGATTTCACATGAATCAAGAGATTTTCTCAGCCTACAATAATTGCTTTGCTATGACCTCATTTGAAGCAAAAGATGCAACACTTCCAGGATAGCAAAATGACCCTAACAATTCTATTTTTTATCTTCTGTTAGGGTGCAAAGAATAGTGGCTTTAGCTGTAGCATCATCTGAAATGGCAGCTACTTTGCTTACTGGTGGAAGAACTGCACACTGGACATTTAAACTGCCATTAGACTTGGTGATAAGAATACAATGTTCAACATAAATAGATAAAAAACCTAGCGAAGCTACTTCAGGTGACTTGCTTTATAGTCTGGAATGAGTTTACTATGGCTTACAAGGGTAAATTTGAGGCTTTAGACAGAACACTGAAAGATAAAAGACATACTGATAGACACATGGGAGGAGTAACAATTCTACTATCTGGAGATTTCAGACAAATACTCCTCGTTGTCAAGCGTAGAACAGCTACAGATTAAATTCACGCCTTCCTGAAAAGCTCTTATCTGGGGGTTCATATTGAAAGACACTTTTTGACCATTAATATGATAGTGAATGTCAATGTAGATGGGACAGCTAAGAAATTTAGTAACCTCCTTTTAAAAACTGGTAATGTACAAATTTCACATGATCAAGATGGAAAAATCATCTTTCTTGACGCTTTCGGCACTCTGGTCGAGAGCATTGAGGAATTAATTTTTAAAGTATACCCCATTATAGCAGATAACTTCTAGAATACCGATTCGTTGTCTGAGAGAATAATTCTGGCTCCCAGAAAAGAAACAGTACAGATCATCAATCAGAAGATTCTGCAAGATATCCCAACAGAAGAAAGGACATACCTTTCCAAGGATACAACTGTGGATCCAGATGAAGCAGTTAACTTCCTTATTGAATTTCTGAATTATTTCGATCTTTCAGGAATGCCACCACACAAGTTGTTATTAAAATAAGGAGTGCTATTAATGCTACCAAGAAATTTTGATCCTCCAAAATTATGTAGTGGTACACGACTTATTGTGAAGAAAAAGTTACCTCACTTATTGGAAGCTTTTATTTTAACTGGTCAAGGGAAAGGACAGGCTGTCCTGATTCCAAGAATTTCATTGATTCCAGCAGATATGACTTTTGATTTTAAACGAATGCAATTACCAGTGTATGTTTGGTAATGAATATTAATAAATCACAAGGTCAATCAAGGAACGTTACTGGACTTGACCTAATGCAACTCTGCTTTGCTCATGGTCAATTATATGTTGCCTGTTCAAGAATTAGAAATGGAAGAGGTTTATTTATACTTGCTCTAAAAAACAAAAAAAAATAGTAGTTTATCCTGTTGCATTACAGTAAGATTACTAAAGAAAAACTTCATTTTGATTTCAGTTCTTTTACTATTATGTTTAATTCATGAAAATACATGTATTTTATTTCTGTCAGTAGCTGTTAAATGTCATTCAGTTTCACCATGTTTGATTTGTTTAAAAATGGCTAGAATTCTCATGTTTAGATACCTGTGTAAACAAAAATGTTTTCTTTCATGTTTAAAATCAACTTATGAATGAAATGTTCATTTAAAAGTTTTGTTACAAAGATTTCATGTATAATAGTCTTTATTCAAGACGTAAAACGTTCTTTCTTTGCCATTGCTTCTCGCCTTTAATATTTTCAGTGAGGTCAATAGACAAAAATAATCAGAAATGTATTTATTATATAAAAGGTAATAAAAACTTCTCAACCTGACCTGCTCCGAAAAAAAAAATCTGAGCAAAATCATAAAAAACCTACATATATTATTATTATTGATCAGATTGAGAACTTTTAAAGACACCTTCGTTTATATAGTAAAAGGACGCTCATACCTAAAATCTGAAAAATACAATTTATATTCCTAGAGTATCTAGTGAGTCTTTAAGAATTTAATATTCACAGGTGATGCTTAACTATTCATCACAACCAACTCAACTCGTCGACTCTACACCATCGATTCGTCTTCCTGATAACTCCAGAACAGCGTATCACCAACCTACTCAGCGCGAAGAAAACCCAACGCTGGTATTGAATTCCTAGTTTCAGACCGGTGTTAGCTGTCATTGTATAGCTGGCCACTCGTATTCGATGATACCTGTCGACTAGAGCGGCTAGCCAATCCCTATTGCAGATGCTTGCTCAGGTGAATTTGTGTTTATTCAACACCCAGAGAGCCCACCTGGGGTTTATACTGCAACTGTACTGAGCAGACCTTAGTTACAGTTTCTGGGAAAGAGCGTATTATTAGCAGCACAAGAACAAGGGCAGCACGCTCAAGCCCTCGCCCACAATGATTTGTAACTTTGTGATAACTCAGCTATCATTGGCCCCAAACTGTTGCGGCTGACCAATTTCACTCACAAGGCTTTCCAAAGGTGCCGCCCCGCTGGGATTGACCCCTCCAGTCCGATAATATCAGAAAGTAATATCTCCTTACAGAAAAAATCGACCATGGTGAGATTAGAACTCGGATCCCATGGTCACAATGCGAACATTCCAACCCACTCGGCCACGTGCCCATGTTAGATGTCATAGTGTACACATCTCCGACATCGACTTTATTTCCGTTGTCACCGAGATGAGTTAGCCGGTGTTGGTTCAGCGCTGTGGAAATGTTCCCTTCCTCTCCCGGGACATGTTTAAGGCAAGAGTGAGAGAGGAAAGCACTGAATAATCTATCTAACGAGCATGTAAACATGCTTGGCGGAAGAGTGATTAGGAGAGGTATCAAAAAGACAAATACTGTTATGAGTAACAAAGTAAAGGAACTTATGGAGGGCCTAGATCGCTCACATCCTGACAGGACGCGGTACATAGAAGATAATCACATTTATAGTTACTACTGGCAATTAAAAAAGAAACATTATTAATATACTATGTGAAAAACAGAATAAATTCTCAGAAAATTTAGTACCAATGTCTTTTTAATCATCTCACCCAAAGTAAGCTCTAAATGCACAACAATTGCCTGGGTTTCTGAGAGTGAAAGAAATGGAAGGAGACAATGTAAGAGCAGGATTCAAGGAAAGATAGGGTGAGGATTTAAATTTATAAGTTTTTGAAACCGCTAGTGAACAGAAAATCACTAAGCAGAGAGAGAGAGAGACGGAGTGTGAGAGAGAGAGTGAGAGAGAGAGAGCGTTAGATTCACAAGCGGGAGGTGAGAGAGAAGAAAGTATCAGCATAGAACTTACGGTTACACCTATCAGTTTCAACAGGCAAATTATGAGATCTTGCTGGCAATCTCCTAATGCGCTTCAATTCGCGAACTCGAGTTACCAACGCGAAAAGCTCATCGAAAGAATTACGCAAAAATATTTACAGACGAGTAAAAGGGAGGCAACGTGGTATGAAATCGACTAAAGCCATGACGCCAGGTGAGGACAGATAACCTTGCCGAGACGTCTTTAAATTTTGTGAAGTTCTATATACATAGCAGAAGCATCAGACTTGTGTCAATAATATTTGACAAATGGACAAATAGTAGACTTATAAATATTCACAATAGATTATGGCGATAAAATCCTATCTACAGTATATGTCTATATTTCTGAGATGAGGTATTATATACACTATTTACATTATTCGGACTATTGTCCTCATCTTTGTCGGCATGTTTATCACAACGTTTCGGCCGTTGTACACTGCGGCCTTTTTCCGGTGATTGGAATGTCGAACTGAACCCTTTATTTCGCTCACTGGGGTAGACTGTTCTAGTTCCACGAGACATGTAATGGATGTCAGTTATTTCCTGTTAATTCCCCATCGTCATATCTCTTCTGATTCAAGTCTTTTCTACCTCAAATATGAAACTGTGTGCAATATATAGAAAATGGGTAATGCATAAAATTCTAGTATACTTTTTCTCTGTATGTATAAAAATTTTCTAATCCCTTAATAATTTAGTCAGTTTCTTAAAGACCCCTTTTCGCTATTGGTGTCGATCTTCGCCTTTTCTGTCTCGAACTTTCGTCTGTTACAATACAACACAGACCGTTCAATTTCTGCACCTGCTTGATATTGATGCTCCCAATGACGCAACACTAATTTACCTTCCTCTAATTTTATACTATGTTCTAATAGTAAGTTTGATCGGTCCGATATGGTCGGATTGGCAGATGGTCTTAAAAATGACCTACAATCCGCTGGTAATTGATGCAAGGAACGGCTTTCTCATTTTAACATCTCTAAAACGAAACGTGACCCTATTCATCATCTGACAGATCCCTTTCTTCAGAATAGCTGCTGGTGATATGCAGGAGTGGGACTGATTCACTTTTCTCGGAATAATATCCTCTGCTGATATAAAGTGAAAATATTAAAAGTGAATCAATTGCTACATATTTTGCTAGGTTTACAATTCGTCCATGCTTTGTATTTTGCTAACGCATAGGTTCTTCTGCTCGAGCATTATATATTTAGAGATTCTTGATAGTATCCAAGGGAGAGTTCGCAACATTATTGGTCTTGACCAGTCATCTCGGCTTCAGATACTTTCACAGTACCGTAACGTAGCTTCCCCGTGTATTTTCTATAAATATTTTATGATAATTGATCGGATGAAGTTTGTTCTATGGTAACTTAACTTTATTATTTTAAGCGTAGTACTAGATTTACAACAAAATCTCATCACATTACAGTTGACCTGGCTAGATGAACCCGTATGTTTTATTTTAACATTCTATTCTCTCGCACTTCTCACGTGTGGAACATTCTTCCGGTTTCTTACTTTCCAGTTAACTTTCATGTTTAGAACTGTAAATGAAATGCCTATCGTTATTTATTAATTCCACTTTTTTTATTGTTCTCGCTCCTTAATAAGGTTTGTCTTTTTCTCATTTTTTCACACGGTAATTCCTTGCATCTTAGTAGCTTTATTTCCTTGCT
This sequence comes from Acanthosepion esculentum, assembly GCA_964036315.1. NCBI lineage: Eukaryota > Metazoa > Mollusca > Cephalopoda > Sepiida > Sepiidae > Acanthosepion > Acanthosepion esculentum. The sequence continues at coordinate 26,633,549 of OZ038478.1, forward strand.
TGGGATGAAATAAATGAAAAAAATATACAAGTACTTCTGAATAACAAATAGCCGTGAAAGAGAAGAGGTTGGTTCATATCTTTAGCAAGTGTATTTGCGCGTAAAATAATATAATGAACCCAACCAGCGTTAGAACTCCGTCATTTGATTAACAATTCCGAGCACTTGTTTATGGCTTCTAAGCTCACGGCAACTGGCATTCCAAAGCAGTCACCCATCTAAGAACTGACCAGGATCAATGTTGTTTTTTAAGCATTTCACCCCAAGCAAGGAGGGGTCCACGAGTTCGCAGAGGGTTACATAGAGTAAAGATGGGAGAAAAAAAAACTGCCTAGAGCGGGAATAAGGAAAAGATAGAAGATGAACGGGGTTTAAAACATCAAAAGATGTTGATTGACGTTGCATTTAAATTCATGAACATCTCCTCGGAATAATTACCATAACAAATATTTATAGAAAAAGAACAGGGAAGCTGCTTTAAAGCCGAGATGTCAGGTCAGGCACCTTACATTGCAGATTCGTCATAGTTATTTTTTAATCAAGAATTTCTAGTTACTTACCAGAAATAGCATACCACATCTGGCAGTTATTTTCAACGCACTGGCCGTCCTGGGTATGATAATAAACTACATCCGCATCCTGGGTAAGACGATAAACTACATCCGCGTCCTGGGTAAGACGATAAACTACATCCGCGTCCTGGGTAAGACGGTAAACTACATCCGCATCTTGGGTAAGACGATAAACTACATCCATGTCCTGGGTAAGACGATAAACTACATCCGCGTCCTGGGCAAGAAGATAAACTACATCCGCGTCTTGGGTAAGACGATAAACAGCAAGGCCTCTGATCAGAAGGTTTTGAGGAGCGTGAAACCACCTCTTAATTGCTGGTGTTCCCGGGTCCACCCTGACCCGGGGTGGTAGCACCTGTTAGAGTCCCAGTTATGGGTAAATAGTTAACCCCCAAACTGGGGTCAAAACACTATGAAAGTTTAAAAATGGGTTTTAATACCAGAAATACTTTGTAAAAAATTATTACCAGCAATAATTTTTTTAAGAAAAATTATTACCAGCTATACAGTTTTGAAAAAAATATATATTACCGGGAAATAAAAGTCGTGTTGACATTAAATAACCCATTAAGGTTTTGATATGCCGTAAACGAAACCAAACAAAAACCACATTTCACTGTTTCAAAACGGATTCTGATGAGAAACATTTTGTCGCACGACACTGAATAATTGACACTATATAATCGTTCCAATTCATCGTGCCAATATACTGGTAAAGGAACGGGAAGTTGTGATAAAATAAATGAAATACAGTTTGTTATTTCGGATCGCTAGAAGCCAGTCCAGCTAAGAAGGAAAGATTGTCCGAAATCGTCAATAATCAACATGTCTGTCGAATTGAAGTAACTTCACTACAGAGTAGTCAGGTATTCAAAGGTCAAGAAAATATCCGACAGATTTAATATATATAAGATTCAACTCAGTCGAGAGGTCCTTCGAGAGAAAGCCCGAAGAAATAACATCCCTCCATCATTTATATGTGTGTGTGTGCGTGTGTGTGGCTATGCAGAGTAATTGACAAGTGTTTGAGAAAAGAGAGATATCTTCTCTCGCCTCTAGCAGAAAGCACCGGAGAATTCTAGATTATCGGAAGAGTAATAATAATCACAATAATATTGATAAAAATAATAATAATAATAATAATAATAATAATAATAATAATAATAATAACCGTGTTCGGTTGCCCACTTGAAAAGGAAGCGGTCTAGACAGCGTGGCATCTTTGCAGACTTCTGCCACCTCTTGAAATTGATAAATGGCCTATAATTAAGTATTCTCAATTGATACCTGCAGCACAACAGCCCAGACAACATTGTCACTGGACAAATAAATGTCTATACATAAGAAGTCGAATTTATCATATCGAATAACCTGTCTGAAAAACGCGCACGCACGCACACACACACACACACACACACACACACACACAAACACACACACACACACCCGCGGTCTCGCGCGCGCTGATTAGAAGGCGCGAGATTTTTTTAAAAAAATACACGCAATGGTTAAATGTCTCTAAACCTCACTTAAACTAAGTCGCGTCTTAAAAGCTGAAAGACCATTTTGTTAGAAAAGTAAATAAATAATTTAATCACCATTATTTATTAGTTTAGATGAGTGACTGACCGCAGTGAGTTTCGGTGGCCGGTAGACTAAATATGCGCTTCGGACTGAACAACTGGTAGTATATCTAGGGTAGTGGTGACACTGAACGTGGGGTCCTTTTGCTGGAGTCAACAGTTAGTGGAAGGTTCCCTGACAAAATCAATGGCATACGTCAGTGACCCAAGCGAACCTTCAAGTGAGAGTACATCAGCTGAGATCTGACCTGGACAGGGATGGTCTTTGCCAGGTATACGCATGGGTGAATACTTCTCGGGACATGGGTCGGGGAGATGCTCATGTGCTGAGTTACACAGCGTTCGGACGAATAAATGCGTCCATGGAACTGATGATGCTGATGAAGATGATGATGATTTTATTTCTGAATTTCTTTTTTTCTCTCAGTCACATTGTATAATTCGCAGTATGTAATTATTTTATTTTATATGTTTATTTTTAAATGATTCTCCCCACGCAAGGTGGAAATGCCACTAGTATGTAGTGGGTAGAAGGGCGTGCAAGAGAGAAAAAGCCAGTGTCGGGAGGATCGAAGAAAGGACAAAAAAAATGGACAAGATTCAAGAAATGGTGATTGACGTTGCATTTACATTGTTGAAGATTGTAGTTATCAAGAAAGCAAATAAATGCAAGGGTTTCCGCAGGCAGAATGTGCGAGAACATAAAATATTGCAGTAGAAGTGACTGTTGCATTTAGAAAATTTCAACAGTAAACGGGTGGGACCTAGATGACAAACGAGTAGCACACTTAAATTCATGTATTCGGGAAACTAGGAGTCGAAACATCTCATCAGAACAGTTGCCATGAAAATATTTGTAGAAAAGAGAGATGGAGGACACGCCATTTACTTTATTTTCAATTAATATGTCTTTAATTAATGTTAGTAGTTTTAAATCCGACGTATAGCAATTCGCACTTTGAGCTCATCGTTGTCCTAACAACCAGCATTCTTTTTTCTTGCATTTGATGCTTCATCCTTTCTTCTCGCTTTTCATCCATATGTTCCTGTAAGAGTGTTTGTGGCTTTATTTCCGTGTCTACTATCAAAACTGTGTCATTTGCGTACCTTATGTCGTTAAGATTGTGGCCGCCATTAATGAATCCTAGAAGGACTATCAGTTCTTTCAGAATCGACTCGCTGTATAGGTTGAATTAAAGTTAGGATTCTCACAATGGGCAGCACAGAGCCCCTGTGCCTTCTGGAGATCTAGAAGGTGATGAGGAAAAAAGAGCAGTTGGGGGGGATTTGAAAAACAAATGTTTGCAGCCGGCAGCAGAGTGACATTGGGACCAAGTAATATTTTTCCCTGTTTATTTTATTAAATAATATCTTCATGACAGAAACTATATCACATTATGGAAGATGCTTATTTACGGTTTCATTTTGCTGCGTGAATGTAAATGCTTGAACGTATCTTTATATCTAAATGTCGGCACTTGACGGGACCGCCAAACGCCAGCCAGAGCCGACAACCGACGTCTGTAGGGCCAATGTTTTATGTATGGAGATAAGCGACATAACCGCGGATTTTCGTCTGCTGTTAAACAAGATTTGAATTTACCATGTACCTAAAAGCAAGAGACGAGTGTTATCTCATGTGCGTTGGTGAGGTGTTCTAGGAAAGTGGCGGAAGAGCCGTGGAGGAAGCAGCTAAAAAGAAAACAAAAAAAAACTTCTTCTTCTTCTTCTTCTTATTGTACCGTTTCCTTATTTAATTATTCTTTATCTTCTTCTCAGGTTGTAGGCGGTCATGACTCTCCACGACTTCCTGTCTCTGGTAGCTTTTAATAAACTTTGTATTTCTGTTATTTCTTCTAATCCCGTTTCCGCCACCCATTCACTCAAGCTCACTAAGTAAGTGATGCGTTGTTTTCCTCTGTCCCTCTTGCTCTCGATCTGTCTCGTGAGTGTCAGATTTTCCAAGCCCTCTTTCCTCATTATATGCTCCAGAAACACTAACCCTGTCTTCCTGATGTTAATTATTAGTTTTCTTTTCGGCTTCCATTTTCTTCAAAACTTCGTTGTTGCTCACATGCTCGGTCCATTGTATTCTCAGCATCCTTCTGTAGAATCACATTACTGTTGCTTCAAGTCTGGGGAGATCGTCCAGCTCTCACTACTATACAGGAGGGCATATATCACATAACGGTTTAGTACTCTTTTCCTTGTTTCTAGAGAAAGTTTCCCATTTCTTAGTACTCTGGTTATCTTTTGAAATGCTACCTTGGTTATTCCAGTACGCTTTTGGATTTTGGTGACATCCTTTCCGTCCAGATATTTCGATTTCCACATTTGCTTGATTTTTGGTAGCTTCAATTTGCAATTCGCACTTTGAGCTCATTCTTTTGCTAACAACCAACATTGTTTCATTGCAGTTGATCTTTAATCCTTAGTTGACAACTCGACCCCGGTTGAGGAGTTACTGGTCGAACTCTCTGCCTTTGAGCAGAGAGGAACCCGGACGAGGTTCCGCCGAGGGGCAGAGCCTCGTTCGGGGTGGTTGACCGACCCGATCCCGTTTATACGGGATCTACGGGCTATTTTTGGCCGAGCCAACGGGCTCGGGTACCCCACTTTAAACCCGGCCTTGTGCCACATCTGTCCCTCGTGGGGAGGACACTAAATACCGTTGATCTTTAATCCTTCCTTCTCGCTATGATTGCGTACGTCCCGTAAGAGTTTTTGTGGCTTTGTTTCTGTGTCTGCTATCAAAACTGTGTCATCTTATGTCGTTAAGATTGTTGCCGCCAATAATAAATCCTGGCAGGACTTCAAGTTCTTTTAGAATAACCTCGCTGTATACGTTGAATTATACTGGTGAAAAGACACATCATTAGGATGCAGCATTTCTATTTAATAGTCACAAACGATTTACTGTATCTGAAATAATAAGATAAAAAGAAAAAAATCATTAAAGAGGGGGGGATAATAAAGTAACTGTTGTGGTGGGATCCACCTAATCTGCATAGGTGACTATCAACTATATAAATAATGGTTGATACCGGAAGACGAGCGTGGAATCACGAGATCCAACTAGAGACTCTGATCGACTGCGACTAGTCAACACATTCTCCAGGAACGTCTTCCCAGAAATATACAGAAATACTATATGTACTTATTGTGTACACTTTCTTGTTATAATACATTCTTGTGCCAAGTACATTTTGTGTTGCATTATTATTCCATGCAATAGGCGAGATTCAACAATGAGTCAAGACTCAACAGTAACAGAAATTAAGACAGAATATCATAATTGGCATTGTCCGCGAACAGAGATGCAGCTGAGACAATTAATAATTTGAGGTGCCCTGCCCCGGGGAGCAAATGCCCTAGGCTGCACCATCTCATTGCACTGGAGAGGGGATCGGTGGTCGCCACCTAGGCCAGCGAAACCGATGGTTGCGGGACTTGCGCAATTTTTTACTTGGCCCGAGTGTACGCGCTCGGGTTCTCCGCGATAAATCTCAACTTGTATTACATCCCATATCAGTGGAGAGGCATGGGTAAATACTCAAGCTTTGACGATGATCGAAGTGTAGTATATGTTCCAGCTAGCCAGCCATCATCATCCACATCTTACAAACTGCCGTCGCTTCAGCCATCTCCAGTAGGCCACAGGCTCCTGCCGCTCCACCCAACCTCTATCATCAGCCCTCTCCAACACACTTCACACTCCAGCCATCCTCGCCAGCAGCAACGATATGCCTTACTTCTCTTTCAAAACAACCCTCTTGAACGATTACAAAAGTCTCCCTTTCAGAACAACGTCCTTTAGCATCTACCAAAATTGTCCTTCACAGGACATGGTTCTTCTCACCGTCTATACGAGCTTGCAGAGTTACTTTTGTTTAGCGTACTCTAACATTATTTTTTTTTAATGTATTTTCGTTAATAAAAATATACTTGGCAATATATTTTTTACTCAATTTTTCGTTTTGTGTGTTGTATATGTCACCCACAACACTCACAATTATGGTTCTTTCTACACGATAATAATTGATTGCTAACGCCACGTCGTAGTGCCCAATAACACACGGTTATGACTGCAGGAAATAATGTCCAAGTCGAAAGTAAAACTGGTGTTAATTGCATTGATTTTAAGGCTGGGAGATATTTTTGATTGTTGATTTCGAAAGTGAGAAACGGAGCCTGTCTTCTGATTTGCTTTCGTGAGATGAGTTTGGTTACCACATATTAAGTGATACTCATTTTGGAGAAGAAGCAAATACGAAAGAAAGTGACAAGTTAAATCATATTGACAAAATAAATACGCGATTGAAACTAAATAAGAAAAATTAAAAGAATGTAGCGTTAAATGCAACAAGTAATTGATATTTCTTGTTGCAGAGACAGGAAACGTGAACGAGAAACTTAAAAGTTGTATTGATCTTTAGGTTAAGAATTACATTTCGTTCGTCCTTGACGCTTTTATCTCCTCAAAATATAATCAAATCTTAAACCAGTTTACATCTTGTTGAACTTAACATTTACCGAAACTCCACACTTTTTTAACACTACGTATTATGACACTGCTCATATAAACAATAATTATTGATCGCTGCTCGGCCTGGAGGCCTGGATCAGAGCGTAGTATCTGTTCGCAGATCGCTCGCTTTGTCGGCCTTTTGGCTGAGAGTCTCACTTGATACTTGCCTGGTGTAGGGATTCGTCTTGCGCTGGTAGTATCATGGCTACGACTAGCTTGGACCGGCTCCGGCCTGGACCAGCTATAACAAGCCAAGACTAGCTATGACCAGCTTGGACAAGCTATGACCAGCTAAGACCAGCGGCCCGGGTGAAAACACTCGGGCCCTACGTTAAAAACCGACCTTGTGTCAAAACCTGACTCAGTGTGTGTGTGGGGGGAGTCAAGTAAATACCTATAAACAATAATTTTACCTACATTAAACACATCCAGATTAGATTTGTATTCCTCGAAACAGCGCCGGCCTATACACCGCAAATTGATAACATAGACAGGAAATATTAATTTGCAACTAGTATGTCTGTTATGGATACGAGCTAGCGTTTTTTCGATTGGTAAAAATATTATATATTTCTGAAAAAATTGTATAAGTTATAGGTGGGTGTAATCTTAAAAATACCATATACGCAGATGGCACTGTGTTGATTTCAGACTTGAAGAGGAAACTACAGGACATCTTAGACAGGGTGATAGTAAAAAGGACTGACCAAGAAGATTGAAATTATGGTCATTGACAAGAGAAAAAATATGATCATCAGCAATGGCAAAATGTGAAGATACGAGTTGCTAATTGGAGATACAAATATCGAACTCCAGTTCCAATATCTGGGAAGAGTTTTAGCAGGGAATGGAAAATACCACACCGGGATTCGAACTCTTATTGGATTAGCGAAAGAATTATTCTAAAAGCTAAACTATATACTAAGAAGCGGCAAAATGTCGTTGGAAACAAATAATAAGGTGTTCGATTGCTATTTGGTATCCATCCTCTTGTATGGCAGTAAATGTTGAACAGTTTCTTTAAAGATGAGGAAGACAAATGAAAACAGCAGAAATGTGGTTCACCAGAAGGACACTGAAAATTCCTTGGATATATAATGAGAAAAGAAGGCTTGGAAAACTTAACGCTCAAAGGGCATATTGAGGGCAAGAGAGACAAGGGGAAAAGGCGAACCTGGCGAGCTTCTGTGATTTGGTGGTGGGACAAGGGATGTAGTAAACCGCTTAGAGCCACACGAGATAGGATCTTGTGGGGAGTCATGATCGTTAAATACTGAAGGGAGGCGGTACATAGTAGAAGACATATAAGATTGAAAGAACATTATTATTTACATTTTAGATTATATTTTTTGAAGAAACAGCGCCCAGGGAGGCAGAGTGTAGTAAAAAATATCTTTAAACGTTGTTTTTCCTTGCAAGCAATTTGAAAAAAAAATTTGATATGTCAGTCCAATTTCAAAACGAAATAACCAAATTGCAGGTCCGAACCCGATGATCCAGTGGGGGGCAGAACGAAATGTCGAAATCACGAATCGTAGGTACAATTTCACAAAAGAAAATAAACACGACTTGCCTTTTTGAAAAAACAAAAAACAACCGCTTTTCTCGATGCAACATTTTTTTCATCGGTCAACAGTTGGGAAACGACAGAGAATATTAGCATATCTGTGTTGCATTTATAACAACACCTGCGACTAACTTGATTCTATTTTGGTTATCCTGTCCTCGACGTGCTGTATGGAACACAGGTGACCTTTTTCTCGGTAAGTGACTTTCTCTCTCGACACACAGCAGTTCATACTTCTTTTTCGGTCGCTAAACCGAAGTGAATACACGTATTCTCAGAGGTGACTGAAACCCGTTTTGTCCGGTTAAAAGTCCGTGACATCGCGGTGGATAAACAAATGCATCTTGATCGACCTTTTTCTATTTAGAAACGTATCTCTTTCTCAGCAGGGCAAAAGAGTAAAAGACGAACTCTCCTGACAAAAAACAAAAACATTTGCAATGAACTCTACAGACATACAAGCACATATAACTCAGTGTGTTATGTACCATGCGAGATATATATGACTGACGAGGAAGATTCTTCCCGCAGTAGGTTGCCATTTCTTTCTGCAGTAGACCAGTTGCCATCCAAGAACCCGGTCTGTCCTGATATTAACCTACAGATGGTGGGTGGGAAGAAGAGGATGCCTACCTTTTCCAAGAGTATTACCACGTAAGTGAATGTCATGGATTCGACTAGAATTCGAACTCGGCTCTCCGATTCCTCAATCCGCTTTTCATATCTCCGAAACACGGTAAAATAATGGATTATATATAAGTAGTAGCCTATTTTTCTATAGTGAAAATGCAGTCTATTTTGCTATAGGGAAAATGCATTTGATAATGGATTTGGGACGGAAACGGAAACAGACTATACTAGGGGTGACCAAACTTGCTTAATGGATGAGCCACGTCCGATAAATTTCAGATATCTGAGAGCCAAAAGACATACGTCTTTTTTTACGTACACATTAACATTAAACATACCAATCGAGTCTCAATTCATACCCAGTAAATCATTATAAAGCTTGAACATTTTCTTATTTACTATTTAATATTAACTGGGATAATAAAAAAAGAGCTCAGCCAACATATTGCCACCAGCTGCATACTAGGGAGCAAAGAAACGCCTGTGGTTGGCGATCCGCGGTTTGGCCAAGTAAGGACTACACTATACTCTAGGGAAACAGCGAGTAACTAAACTAAAGAGCTGATATGACAGTGAATGCTCCACAATTACTTAAAAGACGAACAGGAGACTTCCGACTACAATTATATCATTCCATATAACGATTCTGAGGGTAGATTGGACGGAGATTGTAAACAAGTAGGAAGTTTTAAGTAAAGATGAAATATCCGAAATTTCTGGGACATATGTGGAGAAAAGGAGTCTTTGAGATTTTGACGCACATATGACATACTGAAGGCAAGAGGGACGGAGAGAAACAGTGAGTAACTAAACTAGTGACCTTGTGTAAATGGATAACAGAACAAGGAGTGAGTGCATGATAAAATGAAAGACTCCGTTAAATGCTACAGAGGAAAGGATGTTGTGGAGAGCCATGATCGCCCACTTACTGAATGGATACGGAATATGGAAAAGATCTTGATCGGAAAGTCGAACGATTGTCTTACTGGATACTGCTAATAATAATAATAATAATAATAATAATAATAATAATAATAATAATAATAATAAACACCCTCATTGGATGTAGACTGTATCACAAAGATTAGGGAATTGGAACAAGATGAAGCCTATAAGTACCTACGAATTATCGGAGGAAATAGGATACAGCATACACAAATGAAGGAAGAGTTAAGAAAGGGGGACTAGAGGAGTGAAACCACCATCATTTTATTTAACATGTATCAAGAGCAAAGACAGAAATCGTCTCCTCTCAGTTGAGAATGAAATCTATGTGTTTTTTTCTAAAGTTCGACCTCGAATTAAATATTTGTGTAGTAAAAGACCGACGCAAGCTTCATATTAGAGAAGCATGTTTCACTTAATCAAATGACTCTGAAAGTAACATTTTATTAGCCCATTTCTTGGCTCACAGGACATTTTGCCTTGATTTACCTCATGTCTTTTTATCATTGCCAGTAAAGGATAAAAAAAAGAAAAACGAAACTGATGCAGTAATTATCTGTTTTTGTTCTGTTTACAGTTATGTTATAGGTATATGATATTGGTTACTTTTTTTTATTTGTTTATTTATTTATTTTTTACGTTTGAGTTTAGAAATTTTTTTGTGTGAATGAAAACTCCCTGATGAAGTATGATAAACGAACAGTATGAATTTTATTTAGCATTACCGAAAGATTTCGACAAAGAAGTATTAATTTTTCCTTAGACCAGTTATTCATAAATATATACTATGATATTTACCACGTGAAGTACGATGAAAATAAAATGAGAAAGATATGGTATATAATTACGTTTTTGTGCAGTTCCTATAGACATGTAATTTTTGTGCAGTTCCTATGGACATGTAATTTATTTTAAGAGTCACGCAAGGGTGAAAAGTTTGAGAAACGCTGACCTAAAGGATTAAAGTGTTAGTTCGTGGATTTGCTGTGTTCAGTCTGCGGGACGTGCGGTGTGTACTTGAACTCAGCGGAAACATGGCGATCAATCCCTGATTAGTTAACAAACGAGATGAGATGTCCCTAGACAATTTCCTGTTAATTACGCGGATCGACATACACCTGATAAAGGTCGCAGTGCACAAGTGTCGAAACATTATGGTCCCTATATAAATAATGTATAAACAAGATAAAAGGCGAGAGAATAAATAAATTAGAATTCAATTATTTATCTTTCCATTGCCAATGCAGCAAATCAGACGTGCACAAGTGCACATTTTAAAATGCATCCTTATTTTTATTGTTATTTAAATATTTAAAACATGATTCTAAACAACATAACTTCCACACAGTCACTTTGATGATTTACCTCTCTCTCATTCAATAATAATAATAATAATAATAATATCTCATTATAGCCGGAACGAGCAAAAAATGAATATAGCCACAGATATAACAAGGCAGCGACATATATTCACTGGAAGATATGCAAGAAGCACAAAATCGAAACCACTGAGAGATGATATGGCCACCAACCAGACACAGTTACCCAAAATAACGATATAACTATCCTCTGGGACGTGCCAATTCAAACTTACAGGAAAATAAAAACCAACGGACCTGATATTCTCATTAAAGACAAGAAATTCAGGAAGTGTATGCTTATTGACATAGCAGTAACATCTGAGAGAAATACCTCCATGAAAATTATCCAGAAATTGTCCAAATACAAGGACCTGGAGATCGAGAATAACAGGATGAGGACAATGAAGATTCAGTGTGTACCAATAGTCATCGGAGTTCTGTGCCTCGTGAGAAAAGGAATTAAGAATTTAACTTACACTGACCCAGGTAATATCAACATACGAGTTGCCCAGAAGATCTCCCTACTAGGAACATCTAATATACTAAGAAAAGTGATATCAGTTAAATGACAATTCTACTATAGTGTCTAAAGACCATAGTTTGGTCCCGGCTCTACAAGATACCAAACAGGAAACATAACATACACAAATATTAATAATAATAATAATTTCGTTTGAGTATTATTATTATTATTATTATGAATTCATGTTGGATGAAATGATCGTCTTAGTTGAAACAACGTAGATTAATAAATGTTTGGGTCTAAAAATTAGCTTAGCAGATGCCTCACCATTATGACTTATGGAGCAACTTTGCGTGAGAAACATCCATCCGAATATAAAGAGAGATTAGTCACATAACGGAATTAAAAAAAAATATGGCGTTTTAATTTTAATGCTCATATAGATAAATCTAATTCATCTAGAATTAAGATCTCGGGAAAGGTTTTCACGAACTTTTACTCTAGACTTTTGCATGCTTCCTCTTTTCAAGGCGAAAACAAAACCAGAAATGGAATCATACCGCTATATTTAGGTTGGGACTGCACAATGTTCACTTTCCAGCTTTGTCAGACTTACGGGGACTTGTGGGTTATGACTTATTTCCCAGCGTATAGTCTCTATCCCATGGACGCCACATCGCAAGCCTATCGCTCGCTATCATTATTTGGATGGTAAATTTTCAGAGAAGCGCCTACCTTTAGTGCCGCCCTATAAATATATTCACAGGCAATATTCGCAACACCACATCCACAGGCTTGATCAATTTCATTTCCTTTGTATATATTTTAGGTAAGAAAGGCCTTCAGGCGGGAAGCTTCTTCCCAGGAACCACTACTTTTTTTTCAAGGGCCTTTCGCTTAAATACTTCCCTGAACAGTACAAACCTCACATCTCCAAGTATAAAGTCAATAGTTACCTATCTGTCGTATCCTCGTATTCGTCTTCCACTTATATTCATATCACACATTCCATTCAGTTAGCATCTACCTTGGGTAGCTCATAGCTTATCGATGAAACTTGTAAACTTAAATGAAGAGCAATCTATTTGAATCAGCTTTTAGTTCTGTCAACTGTAAAGTAAATAGAAATCAATATCGAAATTGAGCTAATCAATATAGACCCGTTCACGTTATACCTCGAACCAGGACCATGCATCTGTTGAGGGGGGGACATAGATCATAAAATTGCATTTCTCATCCTGAATTATTTCTCTCTCGGGGGTTGCCAGGGCAAAGTTACAACAAGGAAAATCAGAAAACAATAGCAAGTGAAATGAGAATGCAATATTCTACACAAAATTGAATGGTACTCTTACCAATTAATGGCATCTATTATAGTTTTGGGCCTTTTCTCTTTCTTGCCACCTCATTATTATTATTATTATTATTATTATTATTATTATTATTATTATTATTATTATTATTATTGCTTTTATTTTCTTTGATATCTGGCGTTTACACATTTCTTTCCGGGTCCCGACCAGGGACCTAAGGTTAGAAATGGCATCATGACACTTTCCACTGCCAAAAAAAAAAGAATTACATAGATAAAGCCCTTCGTAAAGTGTGGGCTATACTTGTCAGAACAATATTTTGTATCTCTTTGAGGGGTTGTTGATGATCCCAAGTGCCACATTTTTGATATTTCTATTTCAAGGTCCTTGTATTTTGACAGCTTTTCGAATATCGTCTGCAGGAACTGCCATATCAATAAGGAAGCATTTTTTGTTTGTGATCTTTAATAACAATGTCTGGGTGGTTGGCTTTGATTGTTCTTTCAGTGTGTATTGTGTAGTCCCATAGAATTGTAACAGGTCCTATCTCCGTAACCGGGTCTGGGTGGTGTTCGTACCAGTTTCTTTCAGTTTCCTTCTCGTAGAAGTTGCGAAGTTTCCAGTGCAGATATTGGCCCACTCTGTCATGCCGGTTTTTATATTCAGTGGGTGCCAATAACGTGAAACCTGATACAAGATGATCAATGGTTTCTGGATATTTATCACAGAATCTGCATTTTGGGCTAACAGAGTATTTTAGTATATGTGCTTGATAATTCCTAGTTAACAAGCATTGGTCCTGTGCAGCAAGGATAAAACCTTCAGTTTCAGCTTCTCAACCCTGCATTACGTAGCCACTGATGAGTACGGTTTTTGTCTACGTCAGCTTGTTTGGTACGGGCAGAGTATTGGCCATGAAGCGCTTTATCTTGCCATTGTTTCTGTATCTTATCGGTTGCATTCTGTTTTTTTTTTCTTTTTTAAGTATTTTGCAGCTTCAGCCGGTTTACCGTGTTGTACTTGTATTTCTGCGCCTATTTGGAACTCCATTGTGAATTTGTTAGCTTCCTTTATTACGGAGTAAAGACGCTTACTACTTTCATGTTCCTTGACACATTCCATCATCCAGTCTTCTGTAGTTTCCAGGCGTCTTTGGAGGCCAATTGTTGTAGTTTTGTAGGACAGTTCTAGTTGAACTAATCCCCTGCCTCCTTCGGATCTGGGCACATACAGGCGATCAACATCAGCTTTGGGATGATGCATGCTGTAGCAAGTGAGGAGCTTTCTGGTTTTGGCGTCCATTCGCTTAATTTCAGCTATGGCTCAGTTAAGGACATTAAAGCTGTATTGCACCACATGGACAGCCAAAGTGTTTATGGCTGATATTCTGTTTTTTGAGTTTAGATCGATATTTAGTACCAGTCGTACACGCCTGTAGTACTCCTTTCTTACCTTCTCCTTCATTTGGGGGTGTTGTATGCCATCTCCTTCGCTAATTCCTAGGTACTTATAAGCTTCATCATACTCCAGTTCCCTAATCTTTGTGGCAAAATCTAAATCTATAAAGGGTGCTTCTGTAATTCTACCTTTCTTGAATGTAACTTTTGTACATTTATCTAATCCAAAGTTCATACCTATGTCGTCACTGAAGTATTTTACAATATTGAGGAGGCCCTTCAACTCATTATCGTCTTTGGCAAAGAGTGTGAGATCATCCATGTAGAGTAGGTGATTGAATATTTTCTTATTTATTTTGTAACCGTAGCTACTGCTGTTCAGTTCATGCGGAAGGGGGATTAAGGACAAACAAAACAGAAGGGGTGACAGGGAGTCTCCTCGAAAGATTCAACGTCGGATATTTAGTCGGTTGGATATGGCAGTGCCTCTTGTGTAACTAAGGTATAGTTTGATGTTCCACATTCCCATGCTGTTCTTAAGGAAATTTAATACCACAGGGGAGACTTTGTACATTTCCAAAGTCTTAACGATCCAAGAATGTGGAACACTATCAAAGGCTTAGGATCCAAGAATGTGGAACACTATCAAAGGCTTATTATTATTATTATTATTATTATTATTATTATTATTATTATTATTATTATTATTATTATTATTCAATTTCTGCTATAGTCATAGTACCTACCAAGTCTGCAGGAAGAGCTAAGACAGGTAGTGGTGTGTTGTTATGGCTACATTATGATTTGTTTTTCTAATTCCCATAACTAGATTTACGTCGTCGGCTGTATTTATCAAGACAACTTTTTGTTTTTGTTTCTCTCATGCTGGGATTTACAGTGAATTTTTTAATATGTCGTGTTTCGTTTTTATCATTCCAAGCGTATGTAAAAAAGGCTAATATAATGGAAGCACTAATAATGAAAAGAAAAATCCAAAGCCCAATAACATCAACTATGAACACAGCCGCAATGTGCTGACCGTGTTTGGTAAATAAATAAATAAATATTAAAAAATTTCTATTATATTACATGCATAGAAAAAAAATCCATACATTCAGGTAAAAATAAAAAAGATCATCTTAGATAATAGCTAACCGATAGCCGAATGGGATTGCAAATACAGAACATTTCGATAATTTTGATACACATTATATCTAAAAAAGAAAACGAATATTAGACTAAATAAAAAGCTTAATCGCAGTGCCTTGTCAGTCGTCTTACTGAAATTTTCATAAAAGTGGGATTGCTACCCAAATACACACTTTATATATATATATATATATATATATATATATATATATATATATATATATATGTTGAGACAATATGTACAGTTTTGTCGTGGGTGTGTGCATGTTCTAATATAACACCGCATAATAAGTAAATATATACGGATCTACATTTGTATGGATCCCTGTTTTAAATGAATGTTTTGAACGCTGAAATCTTACTCTTCGTTCTTTGACATTTGCATATATATATATATATATATATGTATATATATATATATATATAGACAACTTTAAGGTTCCATGTAATAAATTATTTCACCACAGCCCTTTTAAAGTATCGCGGATCATCAGACTCTACTTCCAAAGATTGAAATGAAAAAAAAAAAAGGTTTGATGATCCGCGGTCCTTTACAAGGGCTGTGGTGAAATAATTTAATACATGGAACCTTAAAGTGGTCTGTTTTTATTTTTATTTAAATTATTAGCTCTGATTTACATTGAGCTCTCTGGATTTTATCCTCCTTGGGTCTACCCATACGGATTACCTAGTTTATCGTAAACTAAATATATATATATATATATATATATATATATATATATATATATATATATATATATATATATATATTCATCAACGACAAAGATCAGTTATTTTTACCTATGGAAACAAAAGATACACTGATTATGTTTCTTTTTCAAAGTGTGTATCGGCAAATATCAACCCGAAATTATTTCTGAGTTTTTTTTCTTAAGATTTCAGATGTGTAGATTTTCAGTATTTTCTAATGCCACAGGACCTTCGGAAATTTACCTTTATTAAAATAAAAAATGTCGGGACCTACAAAATTCTCTAATACAGATTAGCCACAAGTCATGTAAAGAGACGTATACTTTCAAATAAATTCGATAATAACCTGTTTTTCTTTTCTTTTTTTTTTTTTGAAACATTGGAAATCGACTTTTCCTTCGAGTGTTGAAATTGCGTCTGATTTCAGAGGATGTAAGAAATATTATCGTATGCATGTGTCCCGAAGGCTAAAATAAGATAACCTAATATTCAACAGCCCTTATGTTAGAGTTTAACATATTTAAATTTTTAAACAATTTCATATATTTTTTCTGGTATCCTGTACCAATAAATAACAGATATACGGAATCTATTAAAGGAGACGAACAAAGGATCTGATGAAAATTGAGTTTTCAACATTGTTATAGCATACCTACGGAATAATAATGGATATGACCCCATTCATATAAATACAGTAGTAAATACTGTATGTTTGTCTGCAGTCGGGGATTCGTGTCCAGCTGTGCTGGTCAAACTCTCTGCCTCTGGGCAGAGAGAATCCCCAGACGAGGCTATGTCGAAGGACAGAGTCTCGTCTCAGGAAACAACTACCCGACTCCGTTTTATACGGGGTCTACGGAGAATTTTTGGCCGAGCCTACTCACTCGCATAACCCACATTAAATTCAACCTTGTGCCACATCTGACCTTGTGGTGCGTTTGGTAGACAACCTGCAGTTGGAGATTCGTTTCAAGCTGTGCTGGTCAAACTTTCTGTCTCCGGGCAGAGAGGATTACCAAACAAGGCTATGTCGAAGGGCAGTGTCTTATCTCGGGCAACAGCTACCCGACTCTGTTTTATACGGGGTCTACGTGGAATTTTTAGCCGAGCATATTTGCTCGGATACCTTACATTAAATTCGGCCTTATGCCACATCTGACCTTGTGGGGCAGTTGGTAGTTATCCTGCAGTTGGAGATCCATTGTGGAATTCTCTTGTCTCACTTCTAGCAGTAGGCTGCTACATCTCCGCTCCGCTGGCGAATCTTATATGTGTTGTTCTTGTCGCAAGTGTTATCGTTCATTACCAACCTTCATGTGATTATTCTATTCAGTAACCTTCCCGAGGTTACAACAAATATATGAGTTCAGTTTCTCTAACAACATTTGGAATTATTGCCTCTCATCTCTACATTTCAGAATCGCCCTGTTAAGTTTAAAGTGGAGAGATGGCAGTTTTTTCTAAGTAGATATGCGAAAATAGTTTATTAATATAGGTGTGGTTGGCCAAATGTTGACACAGTTTTCATTAAGCCATTGTGTAATTCTAAAGACGAGATTTTTTATCACAGTGCAGGGTGCGATGGATAAATTGTCTAAATTATGTAAAATGAAATAACACTGCCAACTCATATTAGCAAATGTATTTACCAGTATTAGAAGAACATTTTTCGAAATATTAAAGAGTGAATTTCTTCCAAAAAATCGTCAACCAGGACCTCCAGATGACTTCGGAATCTCCTGCATCCCTTCTAGTCAGTTTCCTTGTTTAAGTTGATGAATGCTGCCATAATCTTTGCCTTCCGTTCATCTTTGGTGTTAAAAGAAGTTTTGTTGGTCTCTTGCTCACCTGCATCGTACAAATAACAATCAAATGTTTCGTAGTATGTGGAGTTAGGTGGCCAGATTTTCGAGGTGATATGGTTTCAGTAATTGTCTGAAACCCATGCATGGGTTCTACTGCTAGTGTGGAATGTGCAGAGTTCTATTGCCAGATTTAGAATAGTCCAGCAGCTATCCTTTGACCCAGGGCAGCACTATATAATCAAATCACTTTATTTAAGCCTCCCTGTTGAATGTGAGGCTATGGGATATAATGAATGGATCCATAACGTCTCAATCAATAGAGATCACTCCAAACACCTTCGTAATCACCATTGGACTCTTTCCGAATTCTCTGCATTGTTCTCCGATTGACACTCAAGCACTGGAAAATATTCGTATTGAAGCTTCCGGCACAACTTCCAAGTGGAAGTCGTGCCGGAACCTTCAATACGAATATTTTCCTGTGCTTGGGTGTCAATCTGAGGACAGTGCAGAGTATGCCGTTAATAAATTTCTGGCAAGCGGATTGAATTGCGTCACAGTGCTCTTTTTTTATCACAGAAGATGCCCAAATTACTCTACTATATTGTGCAGTCGACAAAATAAAATAAAATGTAACGCACATGCGCGAAATTAAAAAAATATAAAGTGGCGGCAATTTACCCATAGCACACTTTTTAACCTTAGATGTGACAATGCAAGAATGTATATAATATGTGTGCAAAGATAATCCTCAGTTCTAATTCGAGTTTAGTTCGTCGAAATCTCTTTGCTGTGTGGATAATTGTAATGGCTTTAACATTAATAAGCCATTCATTTTACATACAGGGTGTCAATAAATTCACTATACAGTGACTTACAATAACAATTTAGACAAAGCAATTAATCAACAGTCCAGAAATGTATTATTAAAAAGGTTCTGGTTAATTCTTGTTAATAACAATAAAATGTTATAGTAAACAACAGTAAATTAATTCACGATTCTGTTCGAACTGCAAGCCGCCTGCTTCAATCATTTGCCTTTTTTATTATATGCAACTGTATAGTGACTTTATTTCCACCTCATATATTGCGTAACTATTAAAAGGTTCACCATATTTTATCCATTTCAATGAATTGACAGTGGTTTGTTGGGGAAGAACATCGACTTTCCTTATTTGCACAGGATCTTATCAACGCCCACTTTAACAATTATTTGAATTTAACATTTCCTAGCCATGGCGACAAAAGTCTACTTCTATTTCAACACTAATATAAAAGAGTCTGTTCCACGCGCCAGGAATATTATTGAAATCAATACATACCTGGGAAATGGTCCGAAATGCTTGACAAATATATTTTCTTATTAATTGCTAATATTATATCAAATAAATCATCTATGTAAATTTTAATTAAATGTAACATACTTAGTGCTAGATTGGCAAGAATCTCGTGACTCAGAAAACGGAAAGAACAGAACAAATCTTGATCTCTGTCTGGTGGAATTTCCCAGGAGTACAACATTTCGAGCTTGTTCCACACGGTCGCGCCATCAAGATTAAACTGTATTGCCAGCATCTAGACCGCGTGTACGACAAACGAAAGAGGGAGTATCCTGCACTGGTCAATCGAGACCGGGGCTTGTTTCAGCATGACAATGCGAGTCCACACATTGCCAGGTTAATCCCAACAGATGGACGGTGTTGAGATTCTTCCACATCCACCATTCACTCTCGATAATGCTCCGTGTAAATATGGCGTATTCCGCTCAGTGGTACACTTCCTCCTCAATGGGTTATTTAATGCCGACAAAATTTTTATTGCTGGTAATGTTTTTCTTCAAAAATCTATTTCTGGGAATATTTTTCCTTGAAGAAATCCATAGATGGTAATATTTTTTTCCAAAGAATGTATAGCTGTTTGTATTGCTGGTATTTATTTTAAAAGTATTGCTGATAATAATTTTTACATAAAAAATTACTGCTGGTAATAATCTTTTTTATTAAAATGTACTTCTGGTATTAAAACCTATTTTTAAAAAGGTCGGGTGTTAACTATTTGCCCATAGCTGGGACCCTAACAGGTGCTACCACCCTGGGTCAGGGTGGACCCGGGAACACCAGCAATTAAGAGGTGGTTCCACGCTCCTCAAAACAGCCTGATCAGAGGCCTTGCTGCTGGACGTAGTTTATCGTCTTACCCAGGACGCGGATGTAGTTTATCTATAACCCAGGTTTCGCTTCAAGAAGGATGCTCGTGCATGATTTGAGCTGTGGTTGGCGACACCCACCCACTGTGTACATGCACATTTTTTTTTTTACAATTGCTGCAGATGTTTCCCCAGCCGGAAGAAAACCTTAGCCTTCTAGCGGTGTTAGTAAGTTTTTTATGCTTAGAAAATCATTAATCCTTTTTATATAAAACATTAACTGGAGTGCCCTCCATGTGTTATTGTCCGTCTCCATTCTAAATAACTGGATCGATTCTATCGCCCAGAAAATGGAACCAATGAAATAAAGTCATTAGGTAGTATATTTTCCGAAGTGTTTGCTTCTATTACATAGAAAGCCGGGTTGGCTGAATAAGGTAAGGAAAATGTAGACGCGCTCTTCCTAGAATTCCGTAAATTATTTCGTGATACAATGATTAAAATGTTAAGAATTTGAGTTTTAACTTAGTTATTATATTTTATATTATAGCACAAAAATTATATGATTATCTATAATTTTGATTTTCGTAATCTTGGCCTATCAAGATTAGCGCCCAGATAATGCAACTGTAGAATTCGGTATTGTTTTGCCTGTTAGACAACTGTGAAAGGGAACATTTACGCTTCGAATATTCTTCAACGTATTAGTTTATACGGAAAATAATGTTCGATTATATAATAAAACTTTTAATTGTCTTCTATTATATTATTATGTTAGTTATAAAAAGATGTATTACTCATTCTTAATGATTAACGTGTCCTCTTTGATAATCTTATACCAATCTCTTTCAGAATTTAACTTTAACACGTTATATGCCTCACACGTCGGCATAAGAAAGAAAAGATGTGTTTATTATTTTTGCATGAGTTTAAGCTTGGTCAGAATGCTTCTGAAACTGTTGGCAATGTTTACGGCGTATGGGATAATGGATCTCGGACAGTTCGGCGCTGGTTTCTGGAGTTCCACAGGAAGGATTCGAGGCTTGAATGTCAGGGTGATAAAGAATGTCCATCTGTAATTGACAAACAACATCTGAAAACAATATTTGAGAAGAAGAAAAAACATATCAATGGATCAAAGAAATGACTCTAGTAATTGGTACTAGCATTTAAAGAATATCGTACCATCTCAAGAAAATTGGCAAGATGAATAATCTCTATAAATGGGTTCGACCGTTGTACGCTCCGGCCTTCTTCAGGTGGTTGGAATGTCGAACTAAACCCTTTATTTTGCTCACTGAGGTAGACTGTTCTAGTTCCACGTGCCATGTTTAAGGACACATGGCACAGTGGATAAAGGCGTTTGTTAGATCCAGTGACAAGACTCAAAGAGTGTGAGTCCAATACCCGGTTAAGGCAGTGGAGAACTTGGAGAGGGGAATTAACAGGAGATAACTGGTAATTGACATCCATTAAACAAGGCACGTGGAACTAGAACCGTCTACCCCAGTGAGAGAAATAAAGGGTTCAGTTCGACATTACAAACACCTGAAGAAGGCCGGAGCGTACAAAGGCTGAAATGTTGTAATAAATATGGCGAGAAAGATGAGGACACTAGTCCGAATAATGTAAATAATGCACATAATACCTCATCTCAGAAATATAGACAGGTTGATTATAGGTTCAAGGATGCAATTACGTGGGAATTTATTCACGAAATAGAGGTTCACAGGAAGCTGTCTCAGTTGATCTTCCTCCTTATCTTTGTGTTGCGGGTACGTTTGTTAAATTTCGCAGAAACTTGAATGTAAATGATGACGATGAATAGAAATCTGAAAAAAATATCCCAAAATTGTTTTTATATTTGTTATAGAAAAAAAATGGCCCAGTGACTAACATACTTGCCTATGAATAAATAATGAGGAAAAATAGATAAGCATATTAATTATTGGAGACAAGAGCGGCAGAGTTAAACAGCGATTGACCTAGTGACAGACCTTGCAGTGGGAGAGATAGTAAAAAAAACAAAAACTGACAACAGCCTCAAAGGAATAAGGAATTTGTAATGACAATGGACTTAGCTCATAAAATAATGTGGGAAGACAAGAGTTGTCATACGCACTTGCTGCAGTTCTTTTTACATTTTGAAAAGAAAATAATCTCAATAAGAATAACAAATAAGTCTACATCTGTGTAAGGTTTTTAATTTCTTTTTTATAATTGTAATCTTGATGGAAAGCCCGTGATGATCATAACAATGTAATCCCCTGCTGTTAGAGTTTCGCGTAGCATAAGGACGATTATTCCTCACGACAAAGACCCGTGAAAATTTCATCGCTTTCCTAATTGAATTTTCTGATGAATCTTAATTCTTAAGTTAATGATTTAAATAAGTTCTACGACAATAAAATATCCGTAGATATCCCATCGGAAAATATTTGAGCTTAACAACTTTAACAAAATATCGCAATAAGAAATCATAAATATGAATCGTAGTCATTATTTTAAGAAGTGGGTGCAAATGAAAAGATTTGAAATTGACAACCTTTCACCATTTCACTGAAACAACAGTTGAAAACTTCGATCTTGCCTTCTTTCTTTCAAAAATTCACTTCTCAAAACGAAGTAGCGTCTCTGATATGCGTTTTTATGTTTCCAAGTCTGAATAGTCCATTATTTATAAGGTATTGGCAGGCGACGTTAAAATTCTTTCTCTCTCTCTCTCTCTCTCTCTCTCTCTCTCTCTCTCTCTCTCTCTCTCTCTCTCTCTCTCTCTCTCTATTTCTTTCTTTCTTTCATTCATTCATACATTTTCTCGCTGAAACCTTGTCTTTCTACGCTATGAAAAAGAAATAGTCCATTATTTATAAAGTACAGGCAGGGCGTAACAGTCGAATGAAGTAACGAAGGGTTAAGCAAACTTATAATATTTTTGAAAGACATGGGAATGAACTGGAACCGCCTGTAGTCTATTAAAATGATTATATATGTTTTTTTCTTTTTAATCTTTTTGCTACGAGCAAGGAGTTAAATCTCCTAAGATGCTTATTTTTTTATTCGGGTTAGCAAAGAGGAAATTACTTCAGAACAATTTACATGAAATATTCATAAGAAATCTCATGGAAGCTACATTAGGGCGTAAGAAAGTGACTGAAAGCCGAGATGCCAGGTCGGGACCAAAAACTCTGCAGACCTTTTAAAATTCCATTCAAAATGCAGAGCCTAAATATTATAAATTTAATAATTTAAAAATGTCGTTCCATCGCTACATAGGAATTACCATGTTTCAAAAACAGAAACTAAAAACTTCAAATTTATTTATAGAATTAAATTAAAATCCCTAGTACTCTTTCATATTCACTTGAAAATGAAAGACTACTAGGGATTTTAATTTCATTTTATAATTGAATTTGGAGTTGAACCTTTTAGTTTTTGTTTTTTAAACATTGTAATTCCTGTGTAATAATGGAACCATATTTTTAATTTAGTAAATTTATATATATATATATATATATATATATATATATATATATATATATATATATATATATATATATGTGTGTGTGTGTGTGTGTGTGTGTGTGTGTGTGTGTGTGTGTACGTATGTATGTATATAGGAAGAATAAAATCTTAAAAACTAAAACCAAATGACGTCTCAAGGATAGACAGCCTTTTTTATGCAACCTCGACAGCTCCTAAGTAGTATTTAGTATGTAAGATATATATATATATATATATATATATATATATATATATATATATATATATATACGAGGGTCATTCAATAAATAAGTTGAATATTTCGGTATAAGGTCTTCTAATACAGATAGAAGCTTACTCTTTTTTATTTTTTTTGTTTTACTTCTTTTCACATGGGTTTAATTTCTTGTGCAGATTAAAAAAAAAACTTTGAGAGTTTTGGCGATTAACAAAGATTGCCGACCAAGAAGCATGCTCCAGGATTGAACAGCTGTCAGTTATCAAGTTCTTGGTTGCTGAAGGGTGCAATTCATAGGAGAATGTCAACTGTGTATGGTACAATATGTTTCAGCAAGAAAAAATGTCTACAAGTGGGCTAAATTGTTTAAAGACGGACGGAGCAGTGTTGAGGATGAAGACAGGCCTGGGAGGCCTACAGAAGTGAAGTCTCCTGAGGTGATCGAATCAGTCAATGACCTCATTCAGTCTGACAGAAGGGTGATAGTGGATGACATTTCAAGGACTTTGAGCTTATCTGTTGGGACAGCACACAAGGTCAGCTGCCGGTGAGTGCCAAAGATGCTTACTGCAGAGCAAAACAGCACAGAAGCCCAAACGGTGCAGTCCATCAACGAGCTGGGCTGGGAACTGCTCCCTCATCCCCCGTACAGCCCAGACCTTGCCCCTTCAGACTTTCACCTGCTTGGTCCCTTGAAAGCGTTCACGAGAGGCACGGAGGTTAAAAGTGACGATGAAGTCAAAAGTGTTGTGAGCGACTGGCTGAGACATCAGTTCAAAGATTTTTACGCTGAGGAAATACGGAAGCTTGTGCACAGATGGGAAAAGTGTGTGACAGTGCTGGGAGACTACGTTGGAAATAAAAAGAGTAAGCTTCTATCTGTATTAGAAGTCCTTATACCGAAAAATTCACCTTATTTATTGACTGACCCTCGTATATATATATATATATATATATATATATATATATATATATATATATATATATATATATATATGTGTGTGTGTGTGTGTGTGTGTGTGTGTGTGTATGTATATGTGTGTGCGTGTGTGTGTGTGCGTATGTGTGTACATATAATAGGAAGAATAAACGATTGGGTGTCGGTTCCGCAAAGGATTGGTTCGCGGGAAGAAGCTGTTCGAGGGGAATACAGAGGGAATGACCATGGATTGCTACAATGTAAAAGACATGCTGCGAATAGTACAGAATGCGACACTAATAATTCTATTTATTTTATAGGCCTCTCTCTTTAATACCATTTTCTTTGTAACCCCTTGCGTCTTAGAGGCCTTATCGCCTTGCACGGGGTGAAATGATTAACAGAAATTAAATTTTTCGTTTTAAAACCAGTGTCTAATCCTTGACAACGTCTGTTGCACAGCCACCTTCTGAACTGTTCCGAATTACAGCAGCAAGAGATTTGATTCCAATTATGATTCTTTTAGGATTTGCCTCAGGTTTATACTTTACAAAGAACATTTTAAAGGTTCTTATCTATAAGCGAATGGAGAGTTAGACACTCTTTTCTAAGAGCCTTATCATGGACTGAATGCATTTGCCTCGGCGGACATTTCCAACCAGCTCTGCGTATCTGATGTTCAAGTAGATAACGACGATGTCAACTTCATATCCATATACAAAATACATTTGGGCACCCCGAAGCAGTGTAATGGTTAACAAGCTTGTCTCGCTAACACAGTTACGAATGAGTAGTGAGTTCGATCCTCACTGGGTTGCCCATACTTTCGGCCCTGTGCCCCATCTAAGCTACGCTTGCGAAATCGCTCCAACCTTTTTACACTTTCACAATCATTTTTTTTTAAATCAACGCATCCCAAGTAAGACAATAATCCAGTAAGGCGCAAGGGGGCAACTGAGCATTACAGAAATGGTGAACAAACGCTGCTATCAAGAGAGAGAACATTAAATGACATGAACTAATATGACAGAAGATAACGCTTGGCATTGCACTTAAAATTTTAAAGGTCAGATTTGACTGGGAAGCCAGATGACGTAAAGGATTCCTACAAGCGAGCAAAGTGCGATGGAAGAAATATTTTACAATAGAAGTTACGATTACATCCTAACAATTTTGAATGAGAAATAGTAAGAACTTGCCGACAATCTAGTACTGGGCTTAAATTCATTTAAACATTTAAATTAAAGAAAAAAGAATTCCTGGACTGGCTTCGGTATAAATCATCACGATTCCACTCACCAAGTCCATAACGTATACACTATATATATATATATATATATATATATATATATATATATATATATATATATATATATATATATATGTTTATATCAACTTGTTTCTGTGTGAGGAAACTGCTCTTAAAGTTTGTAAAAGTATTTTGATAAAACCTGTACATCATCTTGCGAAAATCAGTAGTATTCTGTGAGAATCGAATCTTGGAAATATCTATGTTTCGATTAGCTTGGCATAAGGCTAAATTAACTGAATATTTGAAGAGGAACATTTTATCTAACATGATTGTCTCCTATTCGTTTATGAATCTATATTAATCAAATGATAAGCGAGCAATATGCAAGCAAGGGCCCTCGAGATTTCTTACATGTAAATATACTTACAAACATAAATTCGCACGGGCCTCAAAACATACATTTATCCTGTGTGTCGAAATAGGCTCACAATAACAATCGAGAATTTACTTTGACACACAGAACAATCCACCGACTCG
Source organism: Acanthosepion esculentum (assembly GCA_964036315.1). Classification (NCBI taxonomy): domain Eukaryota; kingdom Metazoa; phylum Mollusca; class Cephalopoda; order Sepiida; family Sepiidae; genus Acanthosepion; species Acanthosepion esculentum. The sequence goes on from OZ038478.1 coordinate 26,660,148, forward strand.
CATATGTGAAACTACCAACCGAATCGTTGGATGTTGTCACGAATCAATTTCACGCCCTCTACATTTTAATTTACAAAACTTGTCAGTTTCGGGGGAGTTGTCACGATTCGATGCAAAAGAAAGAGAAAGACTTGCACAAAGAATTTCTAAAATCGCAACAAAGAAAAAAAAATGCCAGAGAAACGGTGAGATCACGATTTGTTTTCAGGCTGTTCATCAGTCATATGTGATGACGTCATAAATTAGGTTTTCTCAGCGCAACTGACATCATATTTTGATTTGTCGAGCAGTTTCGTAAATTGGTGAGATAATCGAAGACATGCAAGTTTTTTATTTAATTTTTTTTGGGGGGGGGGAGGATTTTGTTTTTCGTGTAAAAAAACTGCCTCGGGTGGTGTCGGTGTTTTTGATCTTTTAAAGATTTTCTGCTTTCGATTGGTTCTACGAATTGGTTTTGAGCCGACGTCTTAATAATTCTTTCCCTTGCTCAGACATCTACGTAACTTGATCCTACTCTTTATCCTAATTTATTGTTACTCCTTTTCAGACTTCGCCATGTTGTTCCACCTCCTGCTCCTGCTCCTCCTCTACTTTTCTTCCCGCCTCTTTCTGTTCTCCTTTCACTATTCTTGCCTCCCCTCAGCTTGCTTTCTCTTCTACCTCCTCTACATTCTTCTTATTATTATTATTCTTTAGTCTCCCTGTTTTTCCCTTTTCATGCTTCTCCTTATATTTTTTCTTCTTCTAATTGTTTTTCTATTTCATCATCATCTTCTTTCTTCTCCTTCGATTTTTCGTTTACTTTTCTCTTCTTGTTGTTGTTCCTTCTTATTTCTTAATTTATTTTTCTCTTTTGCTCTTGTTAGTAATTCTTACTTTTCTTCTTTTTCTTCTCCTCTTTTCATCTTCTGCTTAGATTCTTCGTTTTCTTTCCTCATCCGAATGGTATTCATTTTTTTTGTTCTTCGTGTTTTCTTCTTATTTTCAAATTTTTGTTTTCTTCCAAATTCTTATTGGTATTTCTTTTCTTTTTCTTCTTCTAACATTTGCTTCTTCTTTTTTTCTTTTCTTACTTCGATTTATTTCCTCTTTTTGTTGTTATTCTTTCTTTTGCACTTTCTTCTTCTTTTAAATTCTTTTTAGATTCTTTGTTTTCTTTCCTGTTCTAATTAGTATTTATTCTTCTTCATTTTTTCCTCTTGTTGTTATTCCTTCTTATTTTAATTTATTTGTTTTCTTTCCTGTTCTTGTGAGAATTTCTTCTTTGTCTTCCTCTTCCTTTTTCTTCTTCTGTCTCTTCTTTTTTAGATTCTTCGTTTCTCTTTCCTTTTCTTGAAATTCCACCTTCAATTCCTTCTTTTCTTTCTCTTTGTCTTCTTCTCGTTAGATTATTCGTTTCCTTTTCTCCTCTTGTTGATATATCTTTTCTTCTTCATCTTCTTTTCTTCTTCTTTCTGTTCATTCTTCATCTTTTATTTTCTTCTTCTTCGTAGATTCATTTTTCTTTACTCTTCTTGTTGTTTTTTGTTTTCGTCGGCACAGTCTGTGTCTGCATATTCTTGTCATCCTCCATATTGTTCTTTTATTTTTTTCCCCTTAGTCTTCGTCTCGTTCTTCTTGTTCTTCCCTTCGCTTTATTTTTCTTGTTCCGACACTCCTGTCGTCTTTTTTCTTCTTCTTGCTCGCCTTTTGCTTGTTCAGCCTCTTTTCCATTCGACTGCTTTTTATTGATCTACTTCCTACATCTTCTTCTTACTCCTTCTCCCCCGTTCACCTCTTTTTTCTTACCTCCTCCTACACCTCCTTCCACTTCCTATTTTTTGTTTGTCTATTCTAACCCCTA
>OZ038478.1:26669490-26671990 GCA_964036315.1 Acanthosepion esculentum
TCTAGTGTTATCTGCTTTGGGCTTTTCTATTCTCTCAATTATGGTGAATTTGGCATGGGTTTTGAAATTGTGTTTTTCTATGCGGAAATGTTGTTCTACAGGTAATAATTTTTCATGGGGAGTCGACTTAATTCGATTGCGGTAATTATTGATTCTGTAGTGAAAGGGCCATTCAGATTTTCCTACATATTGTTTCTGGCATAGTTTGCATTCTAGGAGGTAAATTACGTTATGACTTCTACAGTTAGAGTCGTGATAGATTTTGTAAGTAGATTTAGTGACTGAGCTAGTGAATGAATTCGTGTGTGTGACGTGATTGCAACATAAACTTCTTTTGTTTTTACATGGTTGGGAAAATCCTGTTGTTTTTGTTGTTAGTTTATCACGGATTACTTTGTCCCCTAAAATGCGGTTACTACCTATGATTTCTTTTAGGTTCTTAGGTCGACGATATGCTAGAAGGCCGGGTTCCTTAAATAGATTTTTTAGGTCTGGTTTGAGATGTAGTATTTCCCAGCGACTTTTGATTATTTGGGATAGTGGATATATATATATATATATATATATATATATATATATATAATAAAGTATTTTAATTATATATATAAAATTACTGTATATATAAATTACTTACGTTGGAGCGACTACAAATGCGCAGCAACGAGGGATGTTTAGAATCTTGAATTTTAGGCAATTTATTTTTTTTGTATATAATCTAGTCGATTTCCATTAGATTCTAAAATTTTAAATTCGCAGAACTGTCGTTTGTGTGCATGCATAGTCGAAACCAATGTGTCAAATCTAGTCCAATGATTTGCTAAAGAACGAAACGGGTCGCACAAAAACCTAAATATATACAGCTGTTCCTGACGATCCGCTTAGGTGAAACCTTTCTAGGATTGTCTGGCTCTATAGGTTTGACTATATATATATATATATATATATATATATATATATATATATATATATATATATATACACACACACACACATACATATACATACAAACACACACACACACACACACACACACACACACACATATATATATATATATATATATATATATATATATATATATATATATATATACTAGTGTGTTTTGGATTTAAACCCATTTAAACACACACACCAAGATCTACCAGAAAAAACATAACCCCATCCACATGTAAAAAAAAGTTAAAAATAATGGAAGCCTTAATAATAAGAAAGAAAAAAAAACACTTAATAATATTAACTACGAACATGGCCACAATGTGCTAACTGTGTTCGGAAATCATCTCTATAATATAAAAGACATACACAGAACGCACGCACCCAATTATATCGAAAGAAAAAAAAATAAAATCATCCTTGATAATTGTTAAAATATAGGCTGAGGCGCTCGTAATTACAGGACATTTGGACAATTTCTACACACTTTGAGTCCCAAGAAGAAAACACTGGTTCGAACACTAGAAAAATTGAATAAACAGCTTAATCATAGTACCTTGTCTGTCGTCTTTGATGAAACATGCATATATATATATATATATATATATATATATAAAAGTGGACATGGAAGTCAGCACTTAGAGGCGACAGTCTGTTTCATGCTAGTGCAATCGTCAGGCGACTGTATATATATAGGTTTTTGTGCGTATATATATAGGTTTTTGTGCGACCCGTTTCGTTCTTTAGCAAATCATTGGACTAGATTTGACACATTGGTTTCGACTATGCATGCACACAAACGACAGTTCTGCGAATTTAAAATTTTAGAATCTAAAGGAAATCGACTAGATTATATACAAAAAAAATAAATTGCCTAAAATTCAAGATTCTAAACATCCCTCGTTGCTGCGCATTTGTAGTCGCACCAACGTAAGTAATTTATATATACAGTCGCCTGACGATTGCACTAGCATGAAACAGACTGTCGCCTCTAAGTGCTGACTTCCATGTCCACTTTTATATTTACACACGCTATATCTCTGATATTGAGCACTTTACCCCATAAATATAGCACACTTTAAGACTATATTTCTGCATATATATATATATATATATATATATATATATATATATATATATATATATATATATATATATATGTATATATATATATATATATATATATATATATATATATTTATTTGAATATTACAACATAAATATGTAATATTCAAATAAATAATTATATCTGCTCTACTCTGTATTGAGCACTCTTTAAAGAATAGTAATTGTTGGTTATTGGAATTCACTCCGTATATACCAATCCCAAACTTGGGTATATATATATATATATATATATATATATATATATATATATATATATATATATATATGAATCGTTCAAGTTTCGATCCGGGATTGCAGCAATTTTTCGCTGATTGAGCACTATAGAGCAAAGGGTTTTTTTAACGGCTGCTGCTTTAATGAATCGCTCTTCGTAAGAAGTGAGCACTATGGCAGCCGGTATGGCGTTTATGTAGCATGTATATAATGCGTTCAAAATTCC